>CM076908.1:32231224-32236224 GCA_039519145.1 Kokia cookei
AAGGCCGATGGTGGTGCGGGACCATCGGGATCCACCGTCACCATGGTGCCTTCGATGTGCGGGAGCATCGGACACCATCGGGAAGTATCGGCACCATGGTTCCTTCCATGTGCGGGAGCATCGGACACCATCGGGAAGTATCGGCACCATGGTGCCTTCGATGTGCGGGAGCATCGGACACCATCGGGAAGTATCGGCACCATGGTGCCTTCGATGTGCGGGAGCATCGGAGACCATCGGGATCCATCGGCACCATGGTGCCTTCGATGTGCGGGAGCATCGGACACCATCGGCAACTAAGGCCGATGGTGGTGCGGGACCATCGGGAAGTATCGGCACCATGGTGCCTTCGATGTGCGGGAGCATCGGACACCGTCGGCAACTTAGGCCGATGGTGGTGCGGAACCATCGAGAAGCATCGGCACTTGGTGCCTCGGGTGTATGGGAGCATCAGGCACCATCGGCAACTAAGGCCGATGGTGGTGCGGGACCATCGGGATCCACCGTCACCATAGTGCCTTCGATGTGCGGGAGCATCGGACACCATCGGAAAGTATCGGCACCATGGTTCCTTCGATGTGCGGGAGCATCGGACACCATCGGGAAGTATCGGCACCATGGTGCCTTCGATGTGCGGGAGCATCGGACACCATCGGGAAGTATCGGCACCATGGTGCCTTCGATGTGCGGGAGCATCGGAGACCATCGGGATCCATCGGTACCATGGTGCCTTCGATGTGCGGGAGCATCGGACACCATCGGCAACTAAGGCCGATGGTGGTGCGGGACCATCGGGAAGTATCGGCACCATGGTGCCTTCGATGTGCGGGAGCATTGGACACCATCGGTAACTTAGGCCGATGGTGGTGCGAAACCATCGAGAAGCATCGGCACTTGGTGCCTCGGGTGTATGGGAGCATCAGGCACCATCGGCAACTAAGGCCGATGGTGGTGCGGGACCATCGGGATCCACCGTCACCATGGTGCCTTCGATGTGCGGGAGCATCGGACACCATCGGGAAGTATCGGCACCATGGTTCCTTCGATGTGCGGGAGCATCGGACACCATCAGGAAGTATCGGCACCATGGTGCCTTCGATGTGCGGGAGCATCGGACACCATCGGGAAGTATCGGCACCATGGTGCCTTCGATGTGCGGAAGCATCCGACGCCATCGGGAAGTATCGGCACCATGGTGCCTTCGATGTGCGGGAGCATCGGACACCATCGGTAACTTAGGCCGATGGTGTTGCGGGACCGTTGGGAAGCATCGGCACCTTCCATGTGCGGGAGCATGGGACACCATCGGCCCAAAAAAAGCGCGGGACCATCAGCAACTTGGCGCGAAAAAAAAAGTGTCCCTGTTTCAGACATAATAATGTTTCCTGGTAGCACATCGATAAAGTTTTTTTAGCTCTTTAGGGGGGGAGTGATTCTGAGGGACCAGACCCAGGGGTTGTCAAGGGCACTTCCCATGCCCATCCCATGCCCCAACATCGGAGCCCCCCCACCACCGGTTAGGTTCCCGGTGGTGCTCCGGCGAGCCGTCCCAGGCAACCGTCCGGCGACTATTCCGGCAAACTTCCGGCAAGGCATCTCGGAACATAAAAAATGATGCGAAGAGTCCCTCCCCCTTCCCAAAGCTATGGATATCATTACATGTTCATTCGTCTATGAATGAATCGTCCCGTTCCCTCCCCTCTTGCAACAAGATCCTCCGCCACCTTGAGACATCGGTGGTGCGGGAGCCTCATACAACACCGGTAACGTATGCCATTGGTTAAGTATGGGTCCATCGGGTAGCAACGGGACCTTGTGTGGGAGCCTCGGACACCATCGGCACCTTGGTGCCCCGGATGTGTGGGAGCCTCGGACACCTTGGTACCTCGGATGTGCGGGAGCCTCCGACACCTTGGTGCCTCGGATGTGCGAGAGCATCGGACACCATCGGTAACTTAGGCCGATGGTGGTGCGGGACCATCGGACACCATCGTATTTGCAACTAAGGCCGATGGTGGTGCGGGACCATCGGGAAGTATCGGCACCTTGGTGCCTTCGATGTGCGGGAGCATCGGACACCATCGGCAATTGAGGCCGATGGTGGTGCGGGACCATCGAGAAGCATCGGCACCTTGGTGCCTTCGATGTGCGGGAGCATCGGACACCATCGGTAACTGAGGCCGATGGTGGTGCGGGACCAACGGGAAGCATCGGCACCTTGGTGTCTCGGATGTGCGAGAACATCGGACGGACACCATTGGTTGCCGATGGTGGTGCGGGACAATCGGGAGCCCTCGGGACTTTGCTGCCTTGGATGTGCGAGAGCATCGGACACCATCGGTAACTTAGGCCGATGGTGGTGCGGAAACATCGAGAAGCATCGGCACCTTGGTGCCTCGGGTGTATGGGAGCATCGGGCACCATCGGCAACTAAGGCCGATTGTGGTGCGGGACCATCGGGATCCATCGGCACAATGGTGCCTTCGATGTGCGGGAGCATCGGACACCATCGGCAACTAAGGCCGATGGTGGTGCGGGACTATCGGGAAGTATCGGCACCATGGTGCCTTCGATGTGCGGGAGCATCGGACACCATCGGCAACTTAGGCCGATGGTGGTGCGGAACCATCGAGAAGCATCGGCACCTTGGTGCCTCGGGTGTATGGGAGCATCAGGCACCATCGGCAACTAAGGCCGATGGTGGTGCGGGACCATCGGGATCCATCGGCACCATGGTGCCTTCGATGTGCGAGAGCATCGGACACCATCGGCAACTAAGGCCGATGGTGGTGCGGGACCATCGGGAAGTATCGGCACCATGGTGCCTTCGATGTGCGGGAGCATCGGACACCATCGGTAACTTAGGCCGATGGTGGTGCGGGACCATCGAGAAGCATCGGCACTTGGCGCCTCGGGTGTATGGGAGCATCAGGCACCATCGGTAACTAAGGCCGATGGTGGTGCGGGACCATCGGGATCCACCGTCACCATAGTGCCTTCGATGTGCGGGAGCATCGGACACCATCGGGAAGTATCGGCACCATGGTTCCTTCCATGTGCGGGAGCATCGGACACCATCGGGAAGTATCGGCACCATGGTGCCTTCGATGTGCGGGAGCATCGGACACCATCGGGAAGTATCGGCACCATGGTGCCTTCGATGTGCGGGAGCATCGGAGACCATCGGGATCCATCGGCACCATGGTGCCTTCGATGTGCGGGAGCATCGGACTCCATCGGCAACTAAGGCCGATGGTGGTGCGGGACCATCGGGAAGTATCGGCACCATGGTGCCTTCGATGTGCGGGAGCATCGGACACCATCGGCAACTTAGGCCGATGGTGGTACGGAACCATCGAGAAGCATCGGCACTTGGTGCCTCGGGTGTATGGGAGCATCAGGCACCATCGGCAACTAAGGCCGATGGTGGTGCGGGACCATCGGGATCCACCGTCACCATGGTGCCTTCGATGTGCGGGAGCATCGGACACCATCGGGAAGTATCGGCACCATGGTTCCTTCCATGTGCGGGAGCATCGGACACCATCGGGAAGTATCGGCACCATGGTGCCTTCGATGTGCGGGAGCATCGGACACCATCGGGAAGTATCGGCACCATGGTGCCTTCGATGTGCGGGAGCATCGGAGACCATCGGGATCCATCGGCACCATGGTGCCTTCGATGTGCGGGAGCATCGGACTCCATCGGCAACTAAGGCCGATGGTGGTGCGGGACCATCGGGAAGTATCGGCACCATGGTGCCTTCGATGTGCGGGAGCATCGGACACCATCGGCAACTTAGGCCGATGGTGGTACGGAACCATCGAGAAGCATCGGCACTTGGTGCCTCGGGTGTATGGGAGCATCAGGCACCATCGGCAACTAAGGCCGATGGTGGTGCGGGACCATCGGGATCCACCGTCACCATGGTGCCTTCGATGTGCGGGAGCATCGGACACCATCGGGAAGTATCGGCACCATGGTTCCTTCGATGTGCGGGAGCATCGGACACCATCGGGAAGTATCAGCACCATGGTGCCTTCGATGTGCGGGAGCATCGGACACCATCGGGAAGTATCGGCACCATGGTGCCTTCGATGTGCGGGAGCATCCGACGCCATCGGGAAGTATCGGCACCATGGTGCCTTCGATGTGCGAGAGCATCGGACACCATCGGTAATTTAGGCCGATGGTGTTGCGGGACCGTCGGGAAGCATCGGCACCTTCCATGTGCGGGAGCATGGGACACCATCGGCCCAAAAAAAGCGCGGGACCATCAGCAACTTGGCGCCAAAAAAAAAGTGTCCCTGTTTCAGACATAATAATGTTTCCTGGTAGCACATCGATAAAGTTTTTTTAGCTCTTTAGGGGGGGAGTGATTCTGAGGGACCAGACCCAGGGGTTGTCAAGGGCACTTCCCATGCCCATCCCATGCCCCAACGTCGGAGCCCCCCCACCACCGGTTAGGTTCCCGGTGGTGCTCCGGCGAGCCGTCCCCGGTAATCGTCCGGCGAATATTCCGGCAAACTTCCGGCAAGGCATCTCGGAACATAAAAAATGATGCGAAGAGTCCCTCCCCCTTCCCAAAGCTATGGATATCATTACATGTTCATTCGCCTATGAATGAATCGTCCCGTTCCCTCCCCTCTTGCAACAAGATCCTCCGCCACCTTGAGACATCGGTGGTGCGGGAGCCTCATACAACACCGGTAACGTATGCCATTGGTTAAGTATGGGTCCATCGGGTAGCAACGGGACCTTGTGTGGGAGCCTCGGACACCATCGGCACCTTGGTGCCCCGGATGTGCGGGAGCCTCGGACACCTTGGTACCTCGGATGTGCGGGAGCCTCCGACACCTTGGTGCCTCGGATGTGCGAGAGCATCGGACACCATCGGCAACTTAGGCCGATGGTGGTGCGGGACCATCGGGATCCATCGGACACCATCGTATTGGCAACTAAGGCCGATGGTGGTGCGGGACCATCGGGAAGTATCGGC
>CM076908.1:32241224-32246224 GCA_039519145.1 Kokia cookei
AAAAAGGGAATATTCCTGATTATATGCCACTTGCCATATCTTCTTTGAAAGGCTCTTCAAACCCAAGTGTTGGGCTAAGTGGTGATAGGCCCAAAATTCTACAGAGTGCTTCTTGGGCAGCTTGATGTGTGCTTGTCTCGGGCCTCAGTGCGCGGTCCGTGACATTCTCCCCCACTGAATTTAGTGACGCCCTCGTCACTCTGCTTGCATGGTATCTGTCCACTTGGTCTTTGAATTGCCATAGACCCTCGGCTAGTTCCCAACTACCCTCACTGTCTGGAAGTCCCTTCCATTGAACGAAATATTCGTGCCTTGGTCTGTATCCTGGTCGTCGAATAACTCTCTCCGCTTGGATCTCTCGAACCTCATTCTCATAAGAGATCTTCACTCCGACTGGCGCTCGGTGTGATTTGCCTCGATCTGGATCTGACTCATCTTGATGGTATGGCTTGAGTAAGCTAACATGGAACACTGGATGAGCTCGAATGGTCGGTGGCAACTCGGAATGGACCCTCGTATCTTCGCACAAGCCCTTTGTGCACAGTTGGGTTGCGCAAGATTCCTGTCAATTTGGCAAGGACTAGATCACCAACTTGGAAATTCACGTCCCTACGCTTTCGATCTACCCATTTCTTGGTCCGCTTCCTTGCCTTGTGTAAACAAGCTCGGGCTAAGTCGTGATGCTCTTGCCACTCTGTGGCAAACTTGTGTGCTGCTGGATTTGGCCCTTCATACTTGGAAACAACCGTGTTGGGTGTAAGCGGTTGTTGCCCAGTCACGATCTCGAACGGACTTTGGTTTGTCGCCTCATTCCGTTGCAAGTTGTAGGAAAATTGAGCCACATCCAACAGTTTTGGCCAGTCGCGCTGTGTTGCACTCACATAGTGCCTCAAATAGATCTCTAAGAGTGCATTCACTCGTTCAGTTTGCCCGTCGGTTTGGGGATGAACACTTGTTGAAAAGTTCAAGCTTGATCCCATGAGCTTGAATAATTCAGTCCAAAATCTCCCCGTGAATCGTGTGTCTCGATCACTGATAATCGTCTTTGGCACTCCCCAATATTTAACCACGTGCTTGAGGAAAAGACGAGCTGCCTCCTCGGCTGGACACACCTTAGACGCTGGAATGAACGTCCCATACTTTGAAAACCTGTCAACAACAACCATGATACTTGACAAGCCGTCAGTGTTGGGCAAACCGACAATAAAATCCATGGAAACACTTTCCCATGGTCGCTCGGGAATGGGCAATGGCTGCAACAGTCCCGCTGGTTTCTTCATCTCTATCTTGTCCTGTTGGCACACAAGACAAGTCTTCACATAGGCTTCAACATCTGTGCCCATGTGCGGCCAATAATAGTTTTCTGCAATCAGTGCCAATGTCCGGTTCATCCCCGGATGTCCCGCCCACTTGGAATCATGGCATTCCCTCATGAGCCCCTTGCGCAATTCTCCAAACTGAGGCACATAGAGGCGATGTCCTCGAGCATATAGCATGTCCCCTTCAAGCCAAAACTTTCTGGTTCTCCCTTCTTTGGCATAATCGATGAGCATTTTGGCTGTTGGGTCATGTGACAACCCGTCTTTGATGCGCTCTAATAGTTGTCCCTCCGGCAAACTAACAGACTCCATGTTGTACCTTCGGCTTAGGGCATCGGCAACAGAATTCACCTTTCTTGGCTTGTACTCCATGGAAAAATCAAATTCTGCAAGGAATTCCTGCCATCGAACCTGCTTTGGAGACAACTTCTTTTGTGTTAGAAAATAACTATTGGCAACATTGTCTGTGTATACCACAAACCTGGACCCAAGTATGTGGTGTCGCCAAGTGCGCAAGCAGTGCACTACTGCAGTCATTTCCTTCTCATGGACCGTGTACTTCCTCTCGGTCTCATTGAGCTTCCGGCTTTCAAAGGCAACTGGATGTCCCTCTTGCATAAGAACTCCACCAATGGCAACATCAGACGCATCGGTGTAGATCTCAAATGGCTTGGTGTAGTCAGGTAACACCAACACTGGTTCATTGACCATGGCCTTCTTCAAATCTACAAAGGCTTGCTGGCACTCGATACTCCAATCCCACGCCTTGTCTTTCTTCAGTAACTCGGTCAAGGGTGCGGCTATTTTGGAGTAGCCTTTAATAAACCTTCGATAATAATTGGCTAGCCCCAAGAAGGATCTCAACTCTGTCACCTTGGTTGACGGCTCCCAATCATCAATAACTCGGACTTTGGCCCCATCCATTCGAATCTTGCCACCTCCCACAATGTGGACTAAGAAAGGGACCTCCTGTTGGGCAAACGAGCACTTCTCTTCTTTGACGTAGAGCTCGTTCTCTCGCAAGACTTTGAACACCTTTCTCCAATGCCCCAAATGCTCTTCAAGTGTCTTGCTATAAATCAAAATGTCGTCAAGGTAAACAACAACAAATTGATCAAGGAAGGGTTGTAATACCTTATTCATGAGAGTACAGAAAGTGGTGGGGGCGTTCGTGAGGCCGAAGGGCATCACTAAGAATTCATATGAACCATAGCGCGTCACACATGCAGTCTTTGGTTCATCTCCTTCGGCTATTCGAACCTGATAATATCCAGACCTCAAATCCAACTTGGTGAACCACCTTGCACCACCAAGTTGATCGAACAAGTCAGCAATGAGCGGGATCGGGTACTTGTTCTTCACAGTGAGCTTGTTCAAAGCTCGATAGTCGATACACATTCGAAGCGTCCCATCGTGCTTCTTCTGAAAGAGTACCGGCGCACCATAGGGTGCCTTAGACGGTCGGATATAACCCGCATCTAGGAGTTCTATCAACTGTCTGCGCAACTCCTCTAACTCGGGTGGAGCCATTCGGTAAGGGGCTCTAGCGGGTGGCTCCGCATTTGGCACGAGTTCAATCTTGTGATCCACCTCTCTCTTTGGTGGTAAGCTTTTGGGTAACTCGGTTGGCATCACATCTTTTAATTTTGCCAACACTTGTCCCACCTCTTTCGGGACCTCAACGGACTTGGTAGGTTGCTCATCAACCAACGCAGCAAAGTAAGTTGGTTCCTCCTTGCGCACCCCCTTGCTAAGCTGGATGGCTGATAACATCTTGGCTTCAACTCCAGCCTTCCGAGTTGTCGGAACAATGCATTTATGTTTCGGATCCAAAATGCATAAACAATCGGCAAAGGGAACAGGAAACGCATTAATCCGGTCAAGGAAATTAAGTCCAATCACGAAATCAAAGTCATCCAAAGGGATTACCTTGATGTTTTCCTTACCGATCCAACCCCCAAGGTTTAGCATGACTCCTTTTGCCACCCCTGCAATCGAAGCTTCTTCGGAATTGACGGTTTTAATAAACCCACTTGCCTTCTCAACACGAAGGTCAAGTCTCTTGGCAGCTTGCTCGGACACGAACAATTCTGATGCACTTGTGTCCACTAGTGCACTCATCTTTTGGCCTGCCACAGTGATGTCGACAAACATCAGTCCCTTCTTCTTCTGACCCTTCTTAACCTCCATGGAACTCATAATGGAGTTAAGCTTAAGAGTCTCTTCTTCAGCATCCTTCCTTTGGATGGCAGCGGCTTTCTCCCTTTGAGGACAGTTCCTAGCCAAGTGCTTTCCTCCACAAACGTAGCACTTGAAAGGCTCATTGTTCTTCTCCCAAGGTCTGTTAAACTTGATATTATTACCTGCCGGCTTCTCAGACCCCTTCTTGGCTGGTCTTTCCTTGTCTCCCCCACCATTACCTTTGAATTTTGGCTTTGGTTTGGTAGACTCGGACCTTTTGATCTCGAATTCGGCAATTGACTCAGCTGCGGACAAAGCTTTAGAAAGCTCTTGGACCCCCATACGGTTCAACTCCATTTTAGCCCATCGTTGAAGTCCGTCCAAGAAGGTAAAGAATCCTTCTTCCTCACTCAACTTTGGAATTTGAAGCTTGAGCTCGGTGAATTGTCTCACATAATCTTGAATTGAGCCAGTATGCTTGAGTTGTCGCAACTTTGCTCGGGCTTCTAGTTGCGCATTCTTGGGATAGAAATGTTCTTTGAGTTCGAACTGAAACTCACTCCATGTCGTAATGGGAATTTCCCCATTCTCCTTCTCAGAACACCTATGTCGCCACCATAGAAGAGCGATATCAGTCAAATAGACAGAAGCAGTGTTTACCTTTGTTGCTTCGTCCTTGACCCCCATGGCTCGGAAGTGTTGTTCCATGGCCCAAATGAAATTCTCAACATCTTGGGCTGATCGTGTCCCTGCATACATCTTTGGCTTTGGGACATCGATCCTGGGTGTGGGTGCCACTGTTTCTGACATCATGCCATTCTTTACAGCTCTCTTGTAAATGGCAAGCTCACTTCGAAGATCCTTGATCTCCTCCACCAACTCGACTTTGGTAGCTTCCCCTGCTACTTCAAGGGAATTGTCCCGTTGGTCTAACTTCTCATACATGTCGTCGAGAAGTCCTTGAACCGCAATCATGACTTCTTCTTTAAGAGAACCCACTCTCTCAAAGTACGATTCTGTATCTTCCTGGGCCTCCTTGACTTCCTTCATGGAATCTTCAAGTCTAACGACCCTCCTCTCCAAGGCTGAAATGATGTCCCTGGAACTCTCTCTCCTCTTCTTCTCAGCAGCAGCATGGGTCTCTCGTTCAACTGCTGGAACGTCGCTTGTATTTTGTGGTGCCATTTCTCTCACTCGAACAGGCTCGGATACCACTTGTCACGTCCGTAGAACTCAAATCTTGGAGCGTGCGGCCTTAGACGCTTCTTGATCAAACAACGACTAAGTAAGCCTGAATCTCGATCAAAGCTAAAGTGCTTAGATCCTAACGGAAGCAAAGGAACTCTGAAAGAAAAAGGCAAAACAAAAAGACAAGGGAGAAATTGAGTGAATACTTTGTATATTCAAGTATGAAATGTGAAGTGTGTAAAATGAGGTGGGGGTAAGCCTCTATTTATAGTTGAAGCCCCCTACATCCAACGGTCAAAATTAGAGTACATC
>CM076908.1:32251224-32253724 GCA_039519145.1 Kokia cookei
CTTAGGCCGATGGTGGTGCGGAACCATCGAGAAGCATCGGCACTTGGTGCCTCGGGTGTATGGGAGCATCAGGCACCATCGGCAACTAAGGCCGATGGTGGTGCGGGACCATCGGGATCCACCGTCACCATAGTGCCTTCGATGTGCGGGAGCATCGGACACCATCGGGAAGTATCGGCACCATGGTTCCTTCGATGTGCGGGAGCATCGGACACCATCGGGAAGTATCGGCACCATGGTGCCTTCGAAGTGCGGGAGTATCAGACACCATCGGGAAGTATCGGCACCATGGTGCCTTCGATGTACGGGAGCATCGGAAACCATCGGGATCCATCGGCACCATGGTGCCTTCGATGTGCGGGAGCATCGGACACCATCGGCAACTAAGGCCGATGGTGGTGCGGGACCATCGGGAAGTATCGGCACCATGGTGCCTTCGATGTGCGGGAGCATCGGACACCATCGGTAACTTAGGCCGATAGTGGTGCGGAACCATCGAGAAGCATCGGTACTTGGTGCCTCAGGTGTTTGGGAGCATCAGGCACCATCGGCAACTAAGGCCGATGGTGGTGCGGGACCATCGGGATCCACCGTCACCATGGTGCCTTCGATGTGCGGGAGCATCGGACACCATCGGGAAGTATCGGCACCATGGTTCCTTCGATGTGCGGGAGCATCGGACACCATCGGGAAGTATCGGCACCATGGTGCCTTCGATGTGCGGGAGCATCGGACACCATCGGGAAGTATCGGCACCATGGTGCCTTGGATGTGCGGGAGCATCATCGGACACCATCGTATTGGCAGCTAAGGTCGATGGTGGTGCGGGACCATCGGGAAGTATCGGCACCATGGTGCCTTCGATGTGCGGGAGCATCGGACACCATCGGCAACTAAGGCCGATGGTGGTGCGGGACCATCGGGAAGTATCGGCACCTTGGTGCCTTCGATGTGCGGGAGCATCGGACACCATCGGTAACTGAGGCCGATGGTGGTGCGGGACAATCAGGAGCCCTCGGGACCTTGCTACCTTGGATGTGCGAGAGCATCGGACACTATCGGGAAGTATCGGCACCATGGTGCCTTCGATGTGCGGGAGCATCCGACGCCATCGGGAAGTATCGGCACCATGGTGCCTTCGATGTGCGGGAGCATCGGACACCATCGGTAACTTAGGCCGATGGTGTTGCGGGACCGTCGGGAAGCATCGGCACCTTCCATGTGCGGGAGCATGGGACACCATCGGCCCAAAAAAAGCGCGGGACCATCAGCAACTTGGCGCCAAAAAAAAAGTGTCCCTGTTTCAGACATAGTAATGTTTCCTGGTAGCACATCGATAAAGTTTTTTTAGCTCTTTAGGGGGGGAGTGATTCTGAGGGACCAGACCCAGGGGTTGTCAAGGGCACTTCTCATGCCCATCCCATGCCCCAACGTCGGAGCCCCCCCACCACCGGTTAGGTTCCCGGTGGTGCTCCGGCGAGCCGTCCCCGGCAACCGTCCGGCGACTATTCCGGCAAACTTCCGGCAAGGCATCTCGGAACATAAAAAATGATGCGAAGAGTCCCTCCCCCTTCCCAAAGCTATGGATATCATTACATGTTCATTCGCCTATGAATGAATCGTCCCGTTCCCTCCCCTCTTGCAACAAGATCCTCCGTCACCTTGAGACATCGGTGGTGCGGGAGCCTCATACAACACCGGTAACGTATGCCATTGGTTAAGTATGGGTCCATCGGGTAGCAACGGGACCTTGTGTGGGAGCCTCGGACACCATCGGCACCTTGGTGCCCCGGATGTGCGGGAGCCTCGGACACCTTGGTACCTCGGATGTGCGGGAGCCTCCGACACCTTGGTGCCTCGGATGTGCGAGAGCATCGGACACCATCGGCAACTTAGGCCGATGGTGGTGCGGGACCATCGGGATCCATCGGACACCATCGTATTGGCAACTAAGGCCTAAGTTGCCGATGGTGGTGCGGAACCATCGAGAAGCATCGGCACCTTGGAGCCTCGGATGTGCGGGAGCATCGGACACCGTCGGTACGTTGGTGCCTCGGATGTGCGGGAGTCTCGGACACCATCTGCACCTTGGTGCCTCGAATGTGCGGGAGCATCGGACACCATCGACACCTTGGTGCCTCGGATGTGCGGGAGCATCGGACACCATCGGCACCTTGGTGCCTCGGATGTGCGGGAGCATCGGACACCATCGGCACCTTGGTGCCTCGGATGTGCGGGAGCATCGGGCTAAAAAATAAAATGTCCCTGTTTCAGACATGCTAATGTCTCCTGGTAGCAGAATGAAAAAGTTTTTTTAGCTCTTTAAGGGGTAGTGATCCGCTGCCCTCCGGCGCCCCCCCACCTACCGACGTGGGGGGCGTCCCTCACCCCCATGGGGTGTGGACGGCTACGTGGGTATCGATGTGGTAGCAAGTGGATCGCCGGCGGCGGTGGTGGGGGCGATGATTTTTCGGCCGGCCAAGCTCGTGCCCATAGAAAT
>CM076908.1:32261224-32263724 GCA_039519145.1 Kokia cookei
GTGCCTTCGATGTGCGGGAGCATCGGACACCATCGGTAACTGAGGCCGATGGTGGTGCGGGACAATCGGGAGCCCTCGGGACCTTGCTGCCTTGGATGTGCGAGAGCATCGGACACCATCGGGAAGTATCGGCACCATGGTGCCTTCGATGTGCGGGAGCATCGGACACCATCGGTAACTTAGGCCGATGGTGTTGCGGGACCATCGGGATCCATCGGCACCATGGTGCCTTCGATGTGCGGGAGCATCGGACACCATCGGTAACTAAGGCCGATGGTGGTGCGGGACCATCGGGAAGTATCGGCACCATGGTGCCTTCGATGTGCGGGAGCATCGGACACCATCGGTAACTTAGGCCGATGGTGGTGCGGAACCATCGAGAAGCATCGGCACTTGGTGCGTCGGGTGTATGGGAGCATCAGGCACCATCGGCAACTAAGGCCGATGGTGGTGCGGGACCATCTGGATCCACCGTCACCATAGTGCCTTCGATGTGCGGGAGCATCGGACACCATCGGGAAGTATCGGCACCATGGTTCCTTCGATGTGCGGGAGTATCGGACACCATCGGGAAGTATCGGCACCATGGTGCCTTCGATGTGCGGGAGCATCGGACACCATCGGGAAGTATCGGCACCATGGTGCCTTCGATGTGCGGGAGCATCGGAGACCATCGGGATCCATCGGCACCATGGTGCCTTCGATGTGCGGGAGCATCGGACACCATCGGCAACTAAGGCCGATGGTGGTTCGGGACCATCGGGAAGTATCGACACCATGGTGCCTTCGATGTACGGGAGCATCGGACACCATCGGCAACTTAGGCCGATGGTGGTGCGAAACCATCGAGAAGCATCGGCACTTGGTGCCTCGGGTGTATGGGAGCATCAAGCACCATCGGTAACTACGGCCGATGGTGGTGCGGGACCATCGGGATCCACCGTCACCATGGTGCCTTCGATGTGCGGGAGCATCGGACACCATCGGGAAGTATCGGCACCATGGTTCCTTCGATGTGCGGGAGCATCGGACACCATCGGGAAGTATCGGCACCATGGTGCCTTCGATGTGCGGGAGCATCGGACACCATCGGGAAGTATCGGCACCATGGTGCCTTCGATGTGCGGGAGCATCCGACGCCATCGGGAAGTATCGGCACCATGGTGCCTTCGATGTGCGGGAGCATCGGACACCATCGGTAACTTAGGACGATGGTGTTGCGGGACCGTCGGGAAGCATCGGCACCTTCCATGTGCGGGAGCATGGGACACCATCAGCCCAAAAAAAGCGCGGGACCATCAGCCACTTGGCGCCAAAAAAAAAGTGTCCCTGTTTCAGACATAATAATGTTTCCTGGTAGCACATCGATAAAGTTTTTTTAGCTCTTTAGGGGGGGAGTGATTCTGAGGGACCAGACCCAGGGGTTGTCAAGGGCACTTCCCATGCCCATCCCATGCCCCAACGTCGGAGCCCCCCCACCACCGGTTAGGTTCCCGGTGGTGCTCCGGCGAGCCGTCCCCGGCAACCGTCCGGCGACTATTCCGGTAAACTTCCGGCAAGGCATCTCGGAACATAAAAAATGATGCGAAGAGTCCCTCCCCCTTCCCAAAGCTATGGATATCATTACATGTTCATTCGCCTATGAATGAATCGTCCCGTTCCCTCCCCTCTTGCAACAAGATCCTCCGCCACCTTGAGACATCGGTGGTGCGGGAGCCTCATACAACACCGGTAACGTATGCCATTGGTTAAGTATGGGTCCATCGGGTAGCAACGGGACCTTGTGTGGGAGCCTCGGACACCATCGGCACCTTGGTGCCCCGGATGTGCGGGAGCCTCGGACACCTTGGTACCTCAGATGTGCGGGAGCCTCCGACACCTTGGTGCCTCGGATGTGCGAGAGCATCGGACACCATCGGTAACTTAGGCCGATGGTGGTGCAGGACCATCGGGATCCATCGGACACCATCGTATTGGCAACTAAGGCCGATGGTGGTGCGGGACCATCGGGAAGTATCGGCACCTTGGTGCCTTCGATGTGCGGGAGCATCGAACACCATCGGTAACTGAGGCCGATGGTGGTGCGGGACCATCGGGAAGCATCGGCACCTTGGTGCCTTCGATGTGCGGGAGCATCGGACACCATCGGTAACTGAGGCCGATGGTGGTGCGGGACCAACGGGAAGCATCGGCACCTTGGTGTCTAGGATGTGCGAGAACATCGGACGGACACCATTGGTTGCCGATGGTGGTGCGAGACAATCGGGAGCCCTCGGGACCTTGCTGCCTTGGATGTGCGAGAGCATCGGACACCATCGGCAACTTAGGCCGATGGTGGTGCGGAACCATCGAGAAGCATCGGCACCTTGGTGCCTCGGGTGTATGGGAGCATCGGGCACCATCGGCAACTAAGGCCGATGGTGGTGCGGGACCATCGGGATCCATCGGCACCATGGTGCCTTCGATGTGCGGGAGCATCGGACACCATCGGCAACTAAGG
>CM076908.1:32873724-33275920 GCA_039519145.1 Kokia cookei
AGAGTGACATTTGAATTGTATACTTGGAATAAAGATGTTGAATGATATACACATTGAATGCTTATGGTAATAGATTGCATGAACTTTGGAAGGATTTTATGTTCATTAATACACCTACTAATCTTGTGAAGTGGTGTATATAGAAAGGGAAGTTTTGCTCAGGATTAAAGAAATTATTCTTGGTTGTTTAACATAATATGACCGGTAAGCTAAGGATTAAAGAAATTATTCTTGGTTGTTTAACATAATATGACCGGTAAGCTAAGTATCCTTTATACGAGCTTACTAAGCATTAGTTGCTTATGTAGTTGATTTCTTTGTTTTGTAAATCATCGGAAGGCTCGATCAGTTGGAATCTCATCGGAGCATCGCCACACTATCCATTCTTCATGTTGGTATTTATGATCGTTTTGGATTAATAGTTATAAACGGCATGTAATAGGGTTAAAAAGTTATTCAAGTGAATTGACTTGTTTGAGTTGTGTCAAGCTTGGTCTTGGTAATTAAGAAATAGTATTTGAGTAACTTGCTTCGGTAGAATCCATTAAAATATCGATAGAAATCTCTCAGACTTGGAAATTTCTTTTAAAATCGAGTTAATTCAAGGTATTTATAGAAATTGATTTTTGCCAAACTTATATAAAAAAATAGTTTTAAGGACTTTAAATCGTTTTAGAAATGTGTATTATTCATTATAATGTTTGCTTACCCGAGTTCGACAATCGGACCGGGTGAGGGGTGTTACAACATAACCAATATAATGACTTTGCTTTTTAACTTAATGGGTAAACATTTATTAAAATGACGTAGTTTTTCTTTTTAACTTAATGGTTTTGACGTTTAACTTTAAAAAAAGTAAACATTTTTTAACTTAATGGTTTTGACGTTTAACTTTAAAAAAGGTAAACATTATCAAACAACGAAGTTTTGCCTTTTTTTATTCGAATTTTCGGATAACTCGAATTGTGTAATTCATGTTCGAGTTAAACCCAAAAATTTGATTTTTTATTTTAGTTGATTCGAATAACTTCAAAATTTGAATTTTTTATCAAATTTTTCGAATCGAATCGAATTTCGTTCACTCCTACCTAGCACCGTGTTTCCAAGCCACGACACTGAGCTTACATGACATGGAATTTCTTTGTCGTTTTGACTCCAGACTCAAGGCTATTTTGTCCTTTCAAAAATATTAAAGTCCAAGCAAGTATTTTTAGAGGGTTAGACAACTTCTATTGCATTGAATTTTCGGTTTATTGCAAAGTTATTGTTTTTTCCTTTTTCTTATCCTATGGATTGTTGAACCCTCTTTTTTAGTCAAATGAATTTCAAAGTTCGATTTTACAAATGAGATCTAATTGTTTAGTATTTAAATGTCTTCTGATTTATTTTTAAATATTCAGGTTTAATGAATATAGGACTTGTGTACAATTGATTAGAATATTTATCATGTCAATTAGAATTGTTGAATTCGTAATTGTTTAATTGATTTTAATATTTGTGTCAACATTAATAAGTTTGATAGAGATATGTATTTTATGTTATACGGGTATATAATCTAACTTAAATAAACCTTGTTTGTGTGTATTCGTTGGTTAGAACTAAGCTTCTGTCAATCTTAATGCTACCAGCAAGCTAAATTATAGGCACAAACTAAGCTTCTGTCAATCTTAATGCTACCAGCAAGCTAAATTATAGGCACAAAGTTATAGGATTGTCTATTGATAAAGGAAATAATTTCAAACAAAATGCCCCTCGATTATCGAAACGATAAGAAAAGATTGGTTGCTAAGTGTAACGTCTATTATAAGCGAACCTAATAATTAATCTTTCATGTTTTGTAAACACATTAAAAGAATAAACACTTACCACAAATTTTAAAACTGCTCAACTGTTGATTGTCGCTTTTTCTTTTTGCTAAGTTTTTTAGTTTTCTTAAATATATCCCCTCATCTTTATTTTGTTTATTTTTATTTAAGAAATAAAATTATTATCGATTGGATTTTTGCTTACTCCTATTTGCAAGTTTAATTTTTAGGAATTATTTTTGGTCATCTCGAGAATAGCACATTCCGCAACCTTTTTCTAACTCTGGGAAGAGGCATCTTTTGTACCCAAAAACAATATTGGTTTTTAGTTAATTTCAAGGTTTTTATAACAATGAATTCAAACGGATATCAGATTGAAAACGAAATCTAAGATTGTTGTTCTTCATGTACACTAGGAAACGAAAGTTAGTAAAAGTTTCTAACCGGTTGTCTAACCTTCTACGAGCATTACCAGTCACTTGTGGAGATATGACTTTTGGTTGAAATCTTTGAGATGGCTTTCAAGTATGTTCTGAAGGTAATGTTCCGAAACAAGAAAAGCTACCGCAAAAACATTTCGAGCCCTTAGGTCGAACCCTAATTTCCCCGTAGCTAAAAGTGAGCTCCTCGCCTTCTTTTATGTCTTTTGAAGCAAAGAAACAAAGACGAGGCAAAAGAGCTCCTGAGCTTCTTACAAGTATTGTTGATAGATTACCACCGTCACATGAATGGTTAATGAAGCGAGCAACGTTTCCAGCTCTTGTGGCATCTATGTTAATTCTCAAGCATGCATTCCCAGATGGAAGATGTTCCCTAACAACAAGAAGAGCAGACGAAAAGTGGTCATCTGAAGCAAGTTTATCGTAGATTTGTTGCCTCCTCCTAGCTTCTCTGGTTGTTAACAGCTCACCTATCAAAGTAGATTGCAAATTTAACAGCATTTTAAGGGCTAATCTCCACAAAATTATGTATCGCACATGAGAAACAATAAAAGCAATTACTTTCATCGAAATATATCTAAAGCAATTTCTTTGAGACAGCATGTTTCCCTGATGCTTTGGTGAATGAATTATCATTCAAGCCCTGGCATTTCTTTAAGAAGTTTGCAAAAACCTTACATAGCAACATTAATTACAACCAGACAGAGATGGGTTTGTATTTGGCAAAGAAAGGACACGTGAAGGTTGTACAACAGTAAGAACCACAAAGAAAAGACAAGAAGATGGTGACAACCAGTGAGCAGAAATGAGTTGATGATGCTAGCAGGAAATGGGGAGAAAGCTAGCTGGATTGCTAAGGACTTACAATGGTAAGAACTACAAAAGCAAGGACAAGACAACGGTAACTGCTAGAGAGAAGAAAATGAGTCTTGATGCAAGGTAAACATCAGTCTGATAATAAGGAAAGACAGCAGCCATTTTGCAAAAGATGCCAAGTTGTCATCAATTGGCGACACAAAGCCAAATAGCACGCGGGAACAGGGAGAAAGCTAGCTGGATTGCTAAGGACTTACAATGGTAAGAACTACAAAAGCAAGGACAAGACAACGGTAACTGCTAGAGAGAAGAAAATGAGTCTTGATGCAAGGTAAACATCAGTCTGATAATAAGGAAAGACAGCAGCCATTTTGCAAAAGATGCCAAGTTGTCATCAATTGGCGACACAAAGCCAAATAGCACGCGGGAACAGGGAGAAAGCTAGCTGGACTTAAAGATTTACTAAAGTAAGAACAAAAAGAGCGACAAGTTGATGGCAACAACCAGAAAGCAGAGACGAGTTGGAGCAAAACCAACATGAGCTAATCACAAAGCAGAAAAGCATGGGAAACCCCTCTTGGGTGTTGGGTTGGGGAGAACCAGGCAGCTAGCTGGATTAGTGGACAAGACAGCAACAGCTAGAAAGCAGAAACGAATTGATGCAAGGCAAACATCAGCTGATCAGAAAAGAGTGACAGCCCCAATTTTGCTACAGATGCCAAGTTGTTACACATCGGTGACCCGAAGCAAAAAGCTAATTGCTAGAGCAGAAATATTATCTGGCCTGCACCATTAATTTATCTCCAAAGTTCATTTTCCTATGGAAATTAACGAAAAAAGGAGAGGAAAGGATAGCTGAACTTATCAGACAAAGATACTAAAAAGTAAATAACCACAACAGTTTCAAACATTAAAAAAAAGATTAATTTTAGAGAAAAAAATGGAAGCTAAGTATTGAAATGAAGTACCTGAATACTCACAGATGAACTGGCCTTTGTGAATCCTCTGAGCAGCATATAATCCCCACCCTTTTCTTGCATCCTTCACAATCTTCAATTGAACTTGTATTCCCCTCTGACTCAACCGATTCCCACACTCCAAACGGCAGCCGCAACTCGGTCCACACTCACTCCTTATCCCCATCCCCTCGTCCCCTTCCAATTCCATGCACGGGCATCCAATCACATTGTCTTCACTCACTTTTTCACACCTCTCACACTCACACCCTGACTCGTCCATCACACTCATCGAGCTCTCCCCGGGTGGATCCATTGAGTCAAGAGCACAACCCATTTCAGCATCCGACGAGCCCGACTCGGGAAGGACGGGAGTTTGCGACGAGTTGGGTCCCCAAAATTGGCGGTTTAAAGAAGAAGAGGAAGAGGGGATTATTTGAGAAGGGGTATAGAAGAAATAGGCATAAGGGTATTGATCGACGGTGTTGTGAAATGGGATGGGAAAGTTCTCAAAGGATCTTGAAGCGTCAAGGGAGCGGTAGAGAGTGATGGAGTGGGCGGCTCGGTGAAGGGTTTTGCAGGTGAGGGAGACATTAGACAGTTCTTGAGGGCATAGCCATGGAAGGATAAGGTCTGCGCATTGCAAGAAAGCATGGCACAAGCGTAGTTCCTTTTGGGGAGATTTCTTGGGTGATGGCGGCAACATGGACAACTACCGATCTCATCAGCTTCACTCCTGGAATGACTTTCGGATCGTTTTAATTGATTTTTTTTTTTTAAATTTGGGCCTAAATGTAAAATTTATTCTCAAATTGTAACACTTTTCGCAATTAATCACCTTTCATAAAATATACTTAAAATATACACACAAAAAAAAAAGTATCACACACAACATGTGAAAATAAAGTATTTAAAATGAAAATTATAGAAAAACACATGAAATTCACACAAAAACACTATTTTACAAATAAATTATTTTTTTAATTATTCCCTAATTGTGTTAGGACCGATTGATTGTTGACACTTAGTAAAAAAAACTTAATAAATAATATAGATAAATAAATATATAAAAATTTATATAATAAATATACTTATCAAAATTTCAGAAGTTGGACCATGACCATTAAAGTCCTAAATGACTTTAAAAAAAGCATGCTAAAACTTGATTAGTTCATAGATAATTTTTATAATTTTTATTAATGTTTAATTTTTTTTTATAAATTTTTATATTTTATAATTTTTAATTTCTTTTATAATTTTTAATCTTTTCTAACAAAATTTTTAAAAAATATATAATTTGTTTTGCTACGTGACAAACGTAATCTCAAAACGTGAGAAAAAGAACCGTTACACTTTAAAAGTCAACATAAAATTAACTGTCAAACACAACCTCAAAACGTGAGAAAAAGAACCATTACACTTTAAAGATCAACCTAGAATCGACGGTCAAAGAATTTGATTGGATGTATTTTCTTAGTTCAAGAATACAATTAGGCGCAAAGAAAAAAATAAATGTTATAAATATTACGTTATTATGAATGTCCATAACTCTCAAAGTTGTAAGTTGTAACCTCCATTATAGCAAGTCCCAATTGAATTACGAGAGTTTTATATTGTAATTAAACCTCTATTTATTCCTTGTGACTGAAGAGATTGTATTATGTTAGAAGGTTTATAAATAGAGCATGTACAAGCCTTGTAGATATACACAAGAAATGAAACAAAAAGCTCTATTGTTTATCTTTCTCTTGTATTATCTCTTTGTTTTGATATTTTCTCTTTAATTTATTCTTTTCTTTCATTGTTTCATAACAATAAAAGCTTATTTAATTTTTTTTTTTTAAAACTTAAAATAGTTTTTACTTTGTTAAGCCTTTAATTAATTATTTTTCTTTATTAAGTACCATCATTGATTTTTTGGGTTAGTAAAATTTGTAAAGTTTATAATTAGTACTTGAATAAAAAAGTGGATTCAAAATCTTTCAAAAATTGGGTTATTTTAAAGGAAAGCAGATACTTTAACCCAAGTACAAGACTAGGGGTAATTAGTGTAAACAAAATTATTGTTTAAGCAATACTTTTGACCCAAAAATAAATAAACATTAGTAGAAAAAACATTGTAGTTTGGGAGTCAATTTTGCATTTATGCAGTTTCTTTTATTTTTTAAATCCTTTTTATTAAAATAATGTAAAAGAAAATATTTACTCAAATATATATAGATAGTTATACCAGTGTAATGTCAAATTTCACATAATTTATGCTTCGATTGTCAGGAGAAAAGTATAGAAACCTTGACACTTATGGGTGTAAGGTCAAAATAATCAACATTGATCCAGTATTTAATACATGTAAGAAATCTTAACATTAATGGATATTGATATGTTCTCCTACAAATACCTTCATCCCATTCTCCTTTGTTTTCATCGAAAATTCTTTTAAAAAACCCTTAACACCCCTCTCACCTAACAAATAAGCTTTATTTTTGCTTCTCCAAAAAGTATCATTCTCTAAAATTAGAAAAGATCAACTCGAGAAATCTGAAACAGAAGTTATTCGAGAAAAACCCCTCTTAACTTTTCAAATAATGCACAAGGAGCCTGCTTGAGACCATATAATGCTCTGTGTAATTTGCACACCAAATGTTGACCATTATCTTCAAGAACGTCAAGACTAAGAGGCTGAATCACATATACATCTTCAGAAAGATCTATATTTAAAAAGGCATTAGTCACGTCTACTTATCTCAATTGCCACTTTTGAGAGACGACTAATGCAAGAATAGTTCAAACAGTAGTGGCTTTAACCACAGGGCTGAAGGTTTCTTAGAAATCATAATCGACAGATTGAGATTAGCCTTGTGTAACAAGACGGTCAATGTGTCGTGCCACATTACCATCAAGATTCTTTTTAACCTTGAAAAGTCATTTACAACCAATTTCTGTCAGGTGGTGGCGGCACTAAAGACCAAGATTGATCACGCATCAGTGCTTCAAGTTCATCATGCTTTCATAAAGGATTTGCCATTGCCTCATGTATGGCAGTAGGTTCCTTGTGGAACTATAGGCTTTTGGCTTGAAGACTCCTACCTTGCCTCTTGTCACCATAGTAATGGCAGTCAACCTATTTGTTGGTGAAGCAACATCCGGAATTGATAAAGCATCAACAGATGAAGCAATATCAGGTGAAGAATTGAATGCCATATTAGAATTAGAAGGTCCAGTTGAAGAGAGAGAAGGGGAAGAAGAATTCATAATATAATCAGAAACGGAGTAAGAGTGTCTATCCGGAAGAACTGGAAGTGTTGTAGTGGTCAGCCTTTTATATGAATTCACTGTTTCAGAAGTGGCAGCAGCAAATGGAAAAGCATTTATAACCTTTGTGTGCCCAAGACTGTGCATGGTGTAGAATGAAACTCCAACTTGTGTCGATTATATGGCGAAGAAGTGGATAGCACAAACAGCCAAAATCTTGGAGAAAATGATAACTAGGCTTGTGACCAAAAAGCTTCTCAAAAGGAGACATTCCTGCTAAGGCTTTTGTAGGCAACAAATTGATAAGATAAATTGCACCAATGAAGCAAAGGAAGGGAGGCATAGCAAGAAGAACAAGCCCCATTTCTACAATGTGTTGATGCTTTCGTTCAACCAGGCCGTTTTGTTCGGAAGTATGCGAACAAGACAACCAATGTTTAGAACCCAGTTGAAGCTCAACTTGTTTCTTAAAATTAAGAAAAACAGTTAAACCATCAGATCACGTGTTTGTTGTTTTTTTATAGTATAAAAGCTTTGAATTGAATAGTGTACATTGAACTTTAAGTTGTACCGAAATGAAAAATGGTATAATTTAAAAGTTAAATTCAACATTAAGTCTTGACCATTCATTTTCTCTATGCTTAAACTATAATTAAGTGAAAGTGTATCGTTGTTTCATGAAAAAAAAAAATTAATACAATATTAATGAAATTTAAAAATTTCACAAACACGATTCAAATGACTACAAATGGATATAAAATATAAAAAATTAAATAAATAAAATAAATGGAACATTATGACAATTTTTTAACTCTACTTTTAAATTTTAATTTAATAGTTCATGATGAACTCTGCAATCCAATGCACTGCTTAACTGAAAATAGATATTAACAAAAATGAAATTTCCTGCTAAACTGAAAATAGATTTATGTCTATTTAACCCAATTCAAAACCTAAATTTTAAATTTGATTTTTTTAATAATTTTTTTAATATTCAAATTATTTTTGAGATAAATAAATAGCCAACTAATAAATCACAATTTAGAATTCAAATTTTTAATATTTTAAACAATTTTATATTTACAATATAATATTATAATATTTAATTTTTATATGTTATAAAATATATAAAAGCAATATAAATACATGAATTATTAAATTTATTCGAACCGATTAATAATCACCGTTAATTATAATGAAAAAATTTGACGAAATAATATCAGCAAAGATATCTTATCTAATTTTCTAGGAATAAGTTACAATAAATGTAGAAAGTTGAGTACCCCAATGAATCTGGAACCAAAATTATGAACTATCAAAGGCAAAAGTTAATGGCTGTCATCTGAATTATATTTGGCTTTTTATGTCAAAATTGGCTTTACTCTTAAATTCTTTCTGAACATATGATATATATATAACACATCAAAATGTACTTACAAGGCCTATACCTAGCTCTTCAGCAAGCTCATCCCATACAGGAAGTAGTGTCAACACAACAAGAAAAACAGCGAACGTAACCGCTGTTTTCCTCCATGTTCCAACCTCGGTTACGTCGTTTAAGCAGGGTTTTTCGGGAGTCCTCTGAGTATTTTTCATTAAAAATAAAGATAATAAGAAAGAGGATTGTTAATTCTACTTCAATTTATTATACTGAAGTTCCAATTGGCATACCTGACATATCAGCACATACAGACCCCAAGGAAGCGATAAAGGTCCTCCAATCTGCAAATAAGATGAAACAGATTAGCTACATTGTATCAAAGACAGGAGGAACTCATTTAAAACACACGACCAGGGATGACTCTAACTAGTAGGTGCATACCACTCCTAATCCAAGCAGTGTGTATGTTGTCAGACCAAACCCGACCAGTGCACCCTTTCCATAAGCACCCTGAAAAACATACAATTACACTATCAAAAATATTGTGGCAAGATACCATCAAAGCTAAAGAATGGTAATGACTTGAAGCTCTCTATCAGTATGAAGGTACCTGCACAGCCCGTCCACCATCAAGACACCCCACAGGAAGCATATTAAAAGCTGTTGTGGTTAAGCCACACCTGAAATGGTGGGTAACTTGTATCGTAAGCATACCAAGAAAATCCAGACAAAGATTTTAGGTAAGCAGATACCCAGGAATTTAACCCTACCATCCTGCAATCACAAGTGGATGAATTGATACCGTTGCAGCATGCATTCCCCTGTACATTTAGAATGTGATGTCTGTTATATTCATTGCGAAAAATTGATCTCAATGACCTCACACGTACAACTGTTAGAATTTATTTTCATATGAGAGGGAAAGTGGAAAGCAACATTATTATATCCGTGGTTTCATCAAAGCTCATACATAAACTCTGTTCAGTCAATAATAAAGCTGTTGAAGCAAAAGGACATACGCATAACCAAGGGTTGCTCTACTGATGAGTCCAAGAAGCAATGAACCCTGAAACAGCATGCTAGGAACCTGTACCAAATCCCCAGCTGCATCCGGATTTGATGAAAGCAACAAACCAACAGCAAACATTGAAAAAGACAGTGCAGCACCAGCAAATGGGCCCGCAAGGGAAACATCAACTTGGGTACTCCGGTCAGGAAGAATAGATTTGAACTGCAGCAAGTGAGAGTTAAGGAAAGCTTTTAAAATATCATTAGAAAAGCAAAAGTATTTCAATTAGACATTCCTCATTCCTCGCATAAAGCAAGTCAAACCAAGAAAACAGGTAAGCAGAAAATAATTGAAGAAAAGATTACATCTAAGAAAACTTTAGACAGTAAAAAATATAAGATCCATGCTCTGCCAGAAAGGTTTACAATTTCAGGAAACAAAGACAAGGTCATTTTGACCCCAGGAGAAGAGGGAGGTAAGAGGTAGAGAAACAAGAGTGAAGTACATTCAGAAAGAGACACTGGATCATCAAAAGATGGATCTCAAGACAATCTACTTAGCAAAAGAAAACATAATTACTACAATCAATCACTAATAATTATTTTAATCTAAATCTCCTAAAAGGACAAGTTACATTACACCACATGAAACAAAGGTTTTCGAGTTAGAGGATGAGTTGGAACAACGAAGCTCTTGATCAAGTCTCAACATGGTTCATACTGACTTAAATATTGAAAAGGGCACCTTGGACAGAAACCATCAAAAGAAAATCTGACATATTGAGTTGCCACATAGAAATAGGTCACACTCACCTGAGTAATTGCTCCAAAGCTTCCAAGAGTGATGTTCGGAATAAAGAAAGGAATGCTTAGTTTTACTTTCTTTGGAAAAGCAGCCAGAAAATGCCCAAGTTCCTGCAGGCAACAAAATTCATGACACAGAAAAGTCAAACATAAGCACATCAAATTACAAATTGATCTAGTTCAATGATGTTACTCATAAGCAGATGATTTTTTTATAACTATATCAAAAACAAAACAGCTCAAACTGAAAAAAAATGGAAAGTGAAACATCAGAAAACCATCAAAAAGCATGATATGCATACATGAAATAAAAGAACACCCAAAACACCATATGCCAGGGGCAATGCTGACTCTACAAATGGGTATAGTAGTTCCATATCTGGTGGATCAACTGCATTTGGATCTGTAAAGTATTTTACAACCTCTGGTGGAAGTCGGTTTATCTGTAAGAGATTGCACATTATCAATATATTCAGAAAGATAAAAATGGTAATGAGAAAAAAATCCAGAAAACATAACTCCTGCTATCTTCCTACTGATAAATGCAGCGACCTCAAAGTATTTCTACAAAAATGGAATACCTGAGATGCAATACCTAACTCCACACTGGAACCTATTGTCAGGAGGAACAGCAAAATAGCTATCACATACTGCCAAAGTGTAGTTGGTCCAGGTTCTGACACCTCTTTCCTCAGCAAACCGAAACTCACTCGTGGTCCACCACGTGGGTCTGGGGCTTCAGAATCAGGCTCCTCAACCATGAAAAGATTGTATTTATCACCAATGATCTCAGCCAGTTGAGTCTGGAGTTTGGCAAAAACATCTTCTCTCTTCCCTCTTAGATTTCCTAGAAATAGGATGCCCACACCAAGGTCTCCAAATGGCTCTTCTTTAGTCACCCAAAACGTTGAATAGCCAAAAAGCTTGTCCTTAATTAGCTTTACATCAGCAGGATCAACTTTCTCAGGTCCAAGAAGCTCCATCAATTTAAAAGAATCAATTTGGAAATCAGTGTAGACTGATCCAAGAGGAGCTATGTTTGGTGGCTGAAGAAAGGAAACCATCAGTAGATTAGAATCCAATATGTCATTGCACTATTCTCATATTTTTCCCTCTCTGTACTCATCTTGCCAGTATTTACAAAATTTGGCAGCATTTATATAAAACTATGTTACTCAACTCAAGTATGAGTGTCGAATTGGAGTATGTATTTGACACTAGGGATATACTTTTTTCTAAGTTTCTTCTACGTTTTTGAAGGGTCCTTGGAGGATCATATGATTCATATCCCATTCCCAAATCTGAATATGTGTCGGACATGAGTGACAGATATATATATATATATATATGAAGACAGGCTTCAGTTGGATTACAAATGAATAGATAATGAAAATGCAAAACCAAATGTAACATAACTGTTCCATATAACAATGAATTCGGGCATTTTATTTGCAATATAATATAATTTGATTCTTAATTCCTAAAGGAAAGAAAATGTAATTTGCTCTTATATTCAAAAGACAAGTAAAACTAAACAAACTTTTTCCAGAAACATTTCGTCTTATTTTCTCTTTCATTTATTCTAACAATTTTCTACAAAATTGCCAATTAAATTCAGAGAATAAAATCAATAAGAAATGCAAAGAAAAAGAAAAGCAAAACGTTGTACCCTGGAGGAAAGGGGCGGAGGCAGCTCATTACTAGTGCGTTTCTCCTGCACAGCCTTATCTTCGGGCGGCGACGCCGTCGTGACGGTGGATTCGGTGGATGAAGCAGTATTACTACTATCCTCCTTAATTTCTCCATCATTTTGGGTGTAATCACCGTCATTATTACTATTATTAGTGCCGCTAAAACACCTAAATTTGAGGAACTTTTCCCGAGAAACTTCCTTGGAGATTACCCCTCTACATAAATAACATAACTTGGTGTTCAATTTCCTGGACCCGAAGACATGGACCCCAACTCTTTGGCGGAAAATTGAATTGGAACTGAACCTCAAGTTCACGCCATTAAAACTAAAGCTGGTGAGAGTTCCCATCCAATCAAATAAAATTGAAAAACGAAAACAAAAAGGTTTTGAATTATTTATTTCTTCTTGGTTTTGGGTGGGTTTTCTGAAACAGGGAGAGCTCAAAATTTTATCCTCTTCTTTGCGGGATATTCAAAAACAAATATCTTTTCTGCCTCTCTTTTTCTTTTATTTCCATTTTTTTATACTTTTTTAATTAAATAATATAAATATTTTAATTTTAATTTACATCAAATGAACGCTTCCTTTTAACTTTATATTTATCAGAGTATGAAAATTAAGTATTTAGAATATATATGTTTAAATATAACAATGAAACGTTTTATTCAAAAATAAAAAAAAATTAATTTTATGTTAAAATTTAATTTTTTAATGTTTATTCAATAATTATTGTTAGTGTAATGGTAAAACATTTGTTTATAAATTTATTAAATACAAATTTAATTAATTATTTTATTTTAAAATTTCATATATAAAATAATGAAAAGATAAAAAAACCATCAACATAATAGTAATTATTTAATAAAAAAATATATTAGCAATTTTCTAATCGAGTTAGTGTTCGGTAAGGGATTTTATTAATAATATAGATGTTTTAATTAAGTTTTAAACATTTGAAAGTAAATTTTATTCTATTATAAATTAAAAGAGATAATTGTACTAAACATCTCTAAACTATGACCCTTGTTCTAAATTGATCCCTAAACTTTAATCGTTCTAATTACATCTTCAAACAACCGGTGTTATGTCAATTACGTTATTTTGTTATTAACATTGTTAATTTAACTATTAAAAGTCAAGCCAGATCTTATGTGATATTATTTTAAATTAAAAATTAAGAAAAATAAAGACCGTACAAGTGAATGTTTTAAAAATATCAGTTTTATGGTTTTTGAAGCTTTTACAAAAATTTTATCGTTTACTCTTTTTTTAGCTTTACTTTATTTTTAGTTTTTTATTTTAAAATTTATGTGACAACATTCTAATTTTTTTTAATTTTAAATTTATCTACATAAGATTAGACATGTCATTTAACGATTTTAATAACAAAAGAACTTGATTGATATACATAACATCAATAGTTTGTGGATGTAATTAGAACGTTTTGAAGTTTGAGGACGAATTTAGAATGAGGTTCATAATTTAGGGATGATTGACGCAATTAACTTATTAAAAATACAAAACTTATTATCGTATAACAAAGAGTTAATTGCACTAGATATTCCCAAACTATAATCCTCATTCTAAATTGATTCTCAAATTTCAAAACATTCTAATTACATTCCTAAACTATCGATATTATATTATTAAAACAGTTAATTTAACCATTAAATAGTAAAATCTTATACATAGTTTAAAATGAAAAGTTAAAAATAAAATAAAATGTTACTGCATAATTTTTAAAATTAAAAACTAAAAATCAAGAACTTTACCAAATCCATTTTTAGAATATTCAACTTTCTTTAAAATTTTCATTTTAAATTATGTCACATAATATATAATGTATAATAATTTATTTGGCCCTTTAACTTTACCAAAAAAAAAAAGTAATTTAGTCTTTTAGCTAGTAAACTTGAGTTGTTTGTCAAATCATCCCAAAATGGATGGAAAAGTTAACATTGCTTGGGTGACATACATCTAGATGTAATTACTAATTTTTATAATTTAAAAAAATAAAAAAATAAAAAATATTTTTAAAAATGAAAAGTATTAAAAAAAAATATTTTTTAATATTTTTAATTTGTAAAAAGTTAATTAATTGCTAATGTGACTTACACATAGATCTTATGTAAGTAAATTTAACAAAGATTAACTTTTTCATCAGTTTTGGGTGATTTGACAAACAATGCAAGTTCAAGGATTAAAAGATGTGAAAATTTTAATAAAAAGCGAAATTAAATTTTTTTTATAAAATTGAAGAGCCAAATAAATGCCTTTAATTTAATATCCGTCCATCCAAAAGAATTGCTAGCTTCGTCCCTGGATAAAAACTTATCCTTTTTTGGATCCATAAACATTTCAGGAATGAGGAAAATTAGAATAGGAGAATGAGTCGATGAAGATGTGATAATTGGATGTGGGGAATAGGGAGAAGTATTGGTAGATACTACAAGTTGAGCTTTGAACAATCTATAATGGTCTTCGATTGACCTGGGAAGCTAAATAGGCTAATGTTATTATTGAGACAGATAGTGCGCAAGCTATTAAAGGTATTCATAAAAAACATAAAGGATATCCTAATAGAGATTTGATTGTGCGAATCTAGGAAATTTGCAAAAGGGAATGAAAAGTGCTCTTTAAACAAGTACCAAAAGAGGTGAACTACTGACAAACAGCATGGATAATACTGATATTTTAGCTGGTTTAATGAAAGGTGCTCTTGGCTTGAGAATATTTCATGCTTCCCTTTCACATGTTGATGATCAATTGCAGACAGAAACAAATTATGCTATCCAACATAGATACTACTGTTAGCTTGTAATTGAAGCTGTTGATAAGAAAATTATAGTCAACTCCATGTTGCTTATTTATATTCTCTTTTGATGCATTTACATATGCAACATGAATATTTTCATCCCTGGTCTTGCCTATATGATTCAATCTCTGGTCTTCCACCACCACCAGAGTTGTTCATAAGAAAATTATAGCCAAACTTCACAATATTGATTTCGGGAACTTGGATCTAAATCAACATAACACAGTCATATAATGTAATATTAGTACAAAAGACACCATAGTCTATGAGTAATCGAAAATATTACAGATGCCAAAATTCGAATCCCATATTTGCAGAGGGTGGCAGCATGAACTAAGTTCCGGATTTCTGTTCTGTATTTCTCAGAGAACTAGTATAAACAAGTGCATTTGGTTCTGAAACTTTGTCAACTAATTAACTAAACGAGTCTTTAGATGGCATGAAGAATGTAGCAGTTGCAGTATAAAATAAAATTTGCAGAGGCCTTGTTTGGTAGGGAAGGTAGAGAAGGAACATGAAAGTTCTTTTCCAATGTTCCACTTTTCCATCTTTCGTACCAAACAAACAAAGGGTTACTAGCCCCCAACTGTCCTTCCTTCTCTTGTCACTGCCATATGCTGCATAGAAGATTTTGTCTTTTCAGTTACTGATAGTTTATCATCAACACTCTATTAAATCATTACGACGAACAAGTTTAACAACCAGATAAGAAATCGACTTGGGTGTGTTGGATGCACGTATGGTTTACTTCAAGGTAAATGAAGAGTTGGAGCAACATAGGTGGAAGTACCTGAAAGTTATTGTTAACGGAAGGCGACACGAAGGTGTTGGGGTTCGCAAGGAGAGATCGGAGATCCTTCACTGCTTTGGGAATCTACGCGCCATGCATCTTGAACTTGAGCAGCAAATTGCAAGTTCCACAGCACATCCTCAATAGAAGGTCTCTCTGCAGGGTCCTTCACCAGGCATCTCACGCAAATTTCCATCATTGTTTTCAATGACTGATCCGAACAAGATGTCCGAACTGTGGGATCTGCTACGCGTCTTCTCGTTGCATCATCCGTTACCATGATTGCTTCTAGCTACTCATGTTGAATATTAGTGAATTAATGATTTGTATACATTGAGTTTCTTTGTATGTTCTAAGTTCATATCTTAAGTTCAAAGTTTAAGTTTGTCATGAGAAAATGAAAGAAAATGGAAATGAGACTTTGAACTCACAATATGCTAGAGGAATCCAATGACTTACCTGGTTTTTAAGAACTTGAACCTGATTCCTGGATTTTGATGGTCTTCCAAGAATCGTTTCAAGTAAAATCACTCCAAAATCATAAACATCGACCTTATCATCATATGTTACCCTGTCATGGAACAACAGCCAAATGCAACAATTTCAATGAAACATCTTATTTTAGATGCTCCCTTCATAAACCTGAGAGAATATCTATGCTACTCGGATTCGGTGTGAATGTCAAACAGGGTCATTTGGATGGCCCTTAGAGGATCATATCCCCATACTCATGTCTATGTATTGCAACGAAGTAAGGGTACTTCTCATGATAGTAAATATATTATAGTTGTTGTTTACATTAGTTTTAGCATTAAACAAATCATACACGGATTAAAACAATCATGATGATATGTAATGAGAATCCAAAGCACTGTTTTGTGTACTAAACCCATTAATGAACATTTTTGTTGAGCAATATCAGTGTCATCCAGAATATCATTCATTACAAACCTTGCACTAGTACTTGGATCCTTGGGTGGAGCAGAAGTTCCATGGCCTACCTGCAAGAACAAGTAGCAGTAAACACAATCATACACCGGCAAATTCGAAGCAAAAAGACCATAGAGAATGAGTGTTCATACCTTTCCTGCAATTTCAGCTAATAAGGGCAGGTTGTAACTGCTAATCTTTGCAACAAGGTTCTGGTCCATCAGAATATCAGTTATTTTCAGATGATTTGAGTACACACCAGGTACAATACCTGTGTGCAAAAATTGGATGCCCTTTGCTATCCCAATTGCCGATGATATGCGCTGAGCCCATGTAAGTGAGCATCTGTCACGTCCTGCAAACCGGAATATCAGACATTACAAACAATCCAAACACATAGATAAAGTAAACATTAAGATCTTCCAAAATGGATGATAGGAAAATGGATGTTTTTTTTAAACATGTTTCTATAACATTAATGAGCTTGCATGTTGTTGGTCTTGATGAGCAAGAGTGAAACAAATTGAACAAAGCACTCACTGATTGTCATAACCAAAGTAAATGAACTTTCCTAAACAGGATTACTTATGTGCTTGTTCATCCTAAAATACTCAGACTTGGGTGAGAGTGTCAGATACGGATATGTGTCCAACATGGGTATGTTCACTAGTTTCTAAGTTTTCCAATGTATTCGAAGGGTCTCGAAGGTTAGGTCCCTGAATCCATGTCTGAGTCAAACACAAATGTTGGACATGGATACTCCAAGAGAAATAAAGAGTCGGAGCAACATAGCTCTAAGACATGGAGAAGAAGTGCAAATAGTGTGGCCTTGCTATCTGTCCTGGAAAAAAAATTAACATAGTGATTAAAGATTACCAGATATCCAGCTCCTGAGAGTGCCATTTGGTACATATTCAAAGATCAAAAAAATTCTGCTGACACTTGAATCATCCAAGTAGCATTCAAAGCAATGGCCAAGAGCACTGACTAAATGGCGATGTCTCAATTTGGAAATGAGCTCTACATGGTGCATAAAGCTTTGAGTGCTACGGCTTTTCTTCATTTTCAGGCATCTAATGGCCACAAAGGTGCCATCTTTCAGCCTACCTCTATACATCTGAAATCATAAAATCATTGTGTTAGAACATTCTACAAAGGGAAATTTCCCATATTTTGGTTCTAGATAAAAAAAAAGCCCAGATAAAGACTCAAAATGGCCACTAGAGCAATTAGTTGGTTTGAACAATATACATGAAAATACATTATCAATGTTTTACTAATGATAAGGCTATGGATCTCGAAATCCGACCACTGACCATATTGGAGAATCATTCAACTTTTCATTAAGCTGAAGCTCTCATTAAACTTGCTGCAAGTAAAAAATATCATGTATATGTTAACTATATTGCTTACCTGCCCTAGAGAACCTTCACCCATGAAAGCAGTTGTGTGGAAGTTGTTTGTAGCAACCTCAAGTTCTTCTAGTGAAAATGTTCGATAAGCTGGAAGTCCAAGTGCTCCCAGCTTCGTTGTTTGCGATACATACCCTTTCAAGTAGCCAAAAGTCATAATCAGATTACAAGTAATGAAGACTAGTGTCATTGTGTGTAACTAGAGAAAGAGAGGTACAAGGAGGTCTTACTTGCATCAGATAGAAACTTTGATGAATACACGGTAGTTGCTTTCTCTGCAATCACTCTTGTAGTAGGTTTATTGATTGTCTTATCCGCATTCGACCTCCTAACAAACATGAAAATGAGACCAAGAAGTACTATTCCACCAACAATTCCTCCAGTTATGGCAATGGCAAGAGCCACTTTAGAAGTTTTGGACTTCTTATGGTGAGGTAAGATTCCCACAGCTAAAGCTTCATTGTGACAGAAGGAAAATGGATGTTGGTTTTTGTTTTCAGTTGCCAGGCAATTTCGGGCATACAGGGAAACTCGGTCTTTAGAATCCAAGAGACAGGTAGGCAAGTGTCCAGTCAATAGATTTGAGGAAAAATCTGCAAACTCCAGCTCCGCATTGCAAGAAGTGTTTTCAAATAGCATGCCAGTGAGCTTGTTGTCTGCAATATTCAAGTAAGTAATGAAGGGTAGGGATAACAATGATAGAGGAAACGGCCCAACAAATCTATTGAATGATAAGTCCAGCCATTCAAGTTGGTAATATGAGCTCAATTCAGAAGGAATGCCAGATCGAAACCTGTTCTTTCCCAATACAAGGCGAACCAACTTGTTGCCAAGTTGAGGAAACCGAGGTCCAAAAGCATTGTCTTCTAGATCAAGCTCTTGAAGATTTGTCAACCTGCTAAGATCAGGCACTTCCCCATAGAAGTGGTTATGTGAAAGCGCAAGAACTCGAAGATTCTCCAAACTGGTGAATGATTCTGGCAAAGAGCCATTGAACAAATTCTTTCTCAAACTCAGAACCGTCAAAACTGGAAACAAACCGAGCCACTCAGGTAACCGACCAGAGAACATGTTATCATCAAGTATGAGAGTCTGAAGGCTAGAGATAGATGAAAGCTCATCAGGGATGGTTCCATATAGCGAATTTGAAGTCATGTTAAGTATTTCCAATGAGGATAAACGAAAAATTTTACCAGGCAATGGTCCCCATAAACCAAGAGAAACTAATGTAAGAACTTTCAGTTCTGGTAGCTTAACAAGTGCTTTTACAAACGAATCCATGGAAAAGTTTTTAGGTAGCAAATGAGTTCCTTTACTACCAATTATATGCAGCTGAGTTATGCTTCCTTCATAGCACACCACGGTTACTTGGGATGTCGGTTCGGTGTTGCAGAAGTTGATTGTGCTATTCCAGCCACTCAAGATATCTGGATAATTCAGAAGCGATCGAACTCGTAAAAGAGTTCGAGTCTGGGATGATACTAGCTGCTCTGACTGATTGATTAGAAGTAAAATTATAGCAAGAAGTAGAAATGCCTGATGCTTGAATCCTTTAGCCATTGGAAGCATATGCAGCAGCAGCATTAGGTGAAACCCGGAACTGAACCAAGCAGCTTTTAAAGGACTAGAAACTGAGCATGAGTTGCAGAGATACCTTCAAACTAAAAATAAATAGCAATCTTGTCCAAATTATGCAGAAACACCAGAGAAGGATGTTGCAGTTTGGCACTCTGAATAGCTAAAGCTCACATTCATAAGATCAGATTAAGGAACCTCTGCAAGCATAATCATGATCAGAAATTTTGAGAGAAGGAATAAACTCAAACAGATGGATAACTGAAACTTTAGAATTTAGCATAATACTATAATTTAAGTAGAGAATTCAGGACACCAATTCCATTGCTTTTGTTATAGTGTTCTTAGTACTATAAACTTATTTCAAAGATATAGGACAGCTTACATCTTGAGACAGCAGATTGAACTGACCCCAGCTCAACTGGAATCCCCTGCAAAACAGCATTTATTTTTTCTTAAAAACTCTTCAAATGGTAAATGGAGACAAATTTTGTACCGTGAATTTTCTTGCTGGAGAGCACTTGAAGACTTTAAACTACTCAGATACAGACTAAAGAACTCAATAATTGAGACCTGAAAAAGAAGAAATCCCTAAACCAAAACAGGAAACTCTCTGAAAAGTAATTTAAACCAGATTCAGATTATGGAGTCCCACTTGCATTCCACACTTTTCACCCACTTGAACTCTGTTCTAATCACCGTTGACTATAAAGAGAAAACCCCAGAAACCTTATCAAACCATTGATACACAATAAGTGATGGAGCTCTACATCCTACTTACCTGTGCTAGTTTTGGGGTTGATGATGCAAGCCAAGACAAGCAAGTGACACGGGTTCAAAAAAGAAACTAGTAAAATGCCATATGTATCACACGAAAGCTGACCTGTTAATCCCCACAAACCGACATTTTAGCTCAGGAACAAGTTTCTTTCTGGTCCTATTGCTTTGTCACTGTCGTTTCATTTATTTATTTCCTTAAAAAGGGTCTTAAAGAGAAGCTAGATTTAAAAAAAGTAAAAGCAAAAAGAAAAGAAAAGAAAAGAAGAATTGGTGTAGAAGATAGATGAAGAGTGAGGAGGCTTTATTTATTCTCCATACTTGAGAATCCCCAAGCAAAGAGGTTTTGACAGTGAAAGTGATGAGATATAGGAAAAAGAATAGGAGTGTGCAGTGTAAGCTTTCGCTTTCTGGGTTTACATTGAGTTGGGTGTGACCCCACAGCCATGTTTCGGTTACCTTTGACGCCATTGTTGTCATTGCCTTGGTGGTAGGGTTAGTCCCCACATGCATTTAAGTTCAATAAACACCTTTTTCTCACTGAAAATTTCAATGGTAAGAAACCAGTTTCAGCTTTTGTAGTTAAGTTACAATGTTATCATCCCTAAGTACTAAACCAGGCTGGATGGAACTCAACTCAAGGAAGAAGCCAACTTCTAAACTAAATATTATATTATGATATTACCCCATTCCCATTACATTTTATATATCTGCAAAATCGTTAAAATGTCATGAGTCACATACACTACAGGTTTGTAAATTTAGGCTAAAATTGAATTAATCTGATTGAATTCGGTTAATCGAATTATTTCGGCTTAAGATTAATTAAATTTTTTTAGAAATTCGGTTAATGATTAATTCGGTTCGAAATTAATCAGTTAATCGAATTAACCGAATTTAATAAATAATATTACAATATATAAGTATTAGTCAAAAAATTGGTCGGTTAATTCGATTAATTTTTTATATGTTTTATACTTGTTTAAACCAAAAATTAAAAACATATAAAATTCGGTTAATTTTGTTAAATGAACAAATTAATCGAAAAAGTTCAGTTTGATTAAATTTTTTTGAAAAATTTCGGTTCAATTAACGACTGAGAGTTTAAAAAATCAATTAATTTGATTAATGATAATTTAGATCAGTTAATTGATTAACACCCCTAACATGCACCAACCTCTGAGTACCCCCAATTTAACTACATTCAATGAAATTATCCAAAATTTATTATTTTATAAAATAAAAAATTCAAGATTTTCAAAATCCAATCGATCAAGTTATCTATTAATTTTTATGGTTCGATTAAATAAATTATTAAAAATGCATACAAAATTTTAGAATGATTCAACTAATTCATATCTGTTCACAATCTAATAATTCCCTCCAAACTAGTACATTGATTGATTCATCATCCGCTTCAAATAACCATGCAAACACTTATTTATAAAATTTGAAAAAAGTACAAGCATAATGAGATTTAAACTCAAAACAACCTGATTTTCAACATCTTTTTTATTTTAACTAAAACCTTGTATATTTTTTACATCAATTTTTATATAAATATATTTGTACATTGATTTTTTATTTGTATCATGGGTGTACTATAATCTATTATATATAAAAAGGTTAAGAAATGCATAAAATTACCTCTAGAAGTGCTTATGAGTTAGGCAACTCGTCTAATCTTATCATTGGGTCAAAGTTTGAGTTTATATTTTTTAACTTTGAATCAACCAAGCTCGATTAATTTCATTGATTAAAATAATAAAAATAATTTTATATTAATATTTATATATTTTAGAATTAAATTTAGTGGTAAATTATAGTAGAGGTCACTCAATTATATATATATAGTTTAGTCATACAATTATGAAAAATTATAAGATCACCACTCAATTATTAGTAAATTTATTTTTTGATCACCTAATTATTCAATTTTATTTTTTGATCATTAACTAGCTAAGATAAAAATGAAAACACCAAAAAATTCAAAAATAATTAAGTAACAAAAATATAAAACTAAATCAATACAATCTTATAATATAAGAACACGATCGTTACGACTCATATCCAAATTACATTTGAAATAATAAATATCATTTGTCGTACAGAGAGCACAATGGTTCAAAGAGTATAATTATTTAAGAGGCCTAATTAGCAGCCGACTTTTTAGTGATGAATTACTTATTGTACTTTAAACTTCTGGACCCCTCCTATCTCCAATCTCAAAACAAAATAAAATAATTATTGAACTACGAAATTTGGAATCTTTTTACTGTTTCATCACCCCCAATCAAAATACAGCTCTTTCTTCTACGTCCAATCACATTTTCTGTAGTGTTGGATGAAGAAATTGCCAACCTCTAACTTACAGGAAGAAAATATGAGTTTTACAAATACTGGAAATGTAAAATAAATTTGAATATTCCTGGAAAAAAAACATTTCTTCTTCTTCTAATAATAATAATAATAATAATTTAATCTCACCATTAAACAAAAATAGAAAACAGAAAATAGTGAAAGGGAACAGGTTTCCAGAGGGAGAGCATTAGTTTCTGTCTGAAATGAGATCCCAGTTGTCAGAAATTTAATACTAAACTGAATCCTAGACCAGAAAATGGACATCTCTTTGCTTTTTGCCACTTGCAATTACCATGTGACTTCAAAAGATTCCCTTTAATTTCATTCTGAAGTTCATATATAGGAATACTGTATGGTATTTTTGTTTCTTTTTTTTTTTAATTAAATCATAATTAAAGTGAATATCTTATTTAATTGACTAGATTCTACTCGATTTAGATTCATTTGCTTTAAGGAGTATTTTAAAAATAAAATATTTAGTTTGCATAAGCAGCATGATCCTTCAACCTGTATAAAGGGCATAACGTTGGGTTCTTTCAAAAATGTTAGTCACATGGGAGAATTATCACATTGTTGGTATTCATTTTGAAATCCGAAGAATTGGATAGTCTTCATCGGTTTCCATCGGTTAGATTTTGTAAAACTAAGACGAAAGTCATGGTGAGTCCCTACTTAATTGATCCAATCTATGGTAGAAGACGAAAGTCATGGTGAGTCCCTACTTAATTGATCCAACCTATGGTAGTTTTGTACCTGGACAACAAATCATCAATAATGTCCAAGAGATTATCCATTCAATAAAATCAACAAAGGAAAGAATTATGTTAAGATCGAAATACACCAAGAAGGGATGAATTGGTGTTATAAAATTTTTTTGGTAAATTTGAGAAATGCAAGACTCAAGAATTTATAGTGGTTTAGCTTCAATTGCCTATGTCCACTACCTTAGCTTTCCTCAATTAAGGATTTCTCAAATCCATTAGATTTGAACCTTTAAGGGCAAGGTTTAACCTTACAAATCTCTATCTTTTCAAAAGTAAGATAGAACCACTACCCCCTTAAGGTTTTCTACCCAAAACCTTAAGTAAAACCTCACAAAATAAGAGAAAATAAGAATGAATCCAAAAGGTAAATGATCAACAATTAAGCACTCTCACACAAAGTTACAATATTTGAAAGAATGATTGAAAACTTAACCCACAAGTGTGTACAAGAAAAATTTGCTAGAAGATTGATAAAAGATTGAAAAATGAGTTCTTTAAAGTTGAGCACTTGTTTCTTGTCTTTGTTGACTTCAATGGGGAGCCTTGACATTGTATTTAAGTCCTCTAACAACCTTGTGGATGTTTGTAGCCGTTACAAATAAAATAGAGATGTTGCAGCCATTAAAACCAGCATTTAATGCAGACAGCAGCTTCGTTGTTCTGGTAGAAGAAGAATTGTATTGGTAGAAGCCTTTGCAAAATGTGACCGTTGGAGTCGTATCGGTAAATCCAACCTTGTATCGGTTGAACTCAGAGGGTATCATTTGGTATCGGTAGAACCCATCAAAGTATTGGTAGAAGTGCAGGGGATGCTGAACTTTAGCTATTGACTTGACTTGTTCCTGTAGAAGCCTTCCAAGTATCAGTAGAAGTCTCAGCCACAACTTCTTTGCTCTCTGGAGTTTGTTCTACCGATAGAACTCTTGGTTGTATCGGTAGAGTCTTAAGCCACAACTTCTTTGCTCTCTGGAGTTTGTTCTACCGATAGAAGTCTTGGTTGTATTGGTAGAACCAAGAGATGTATCGGTAATTTGTCCTGTTCTACCGGTAGAAGTCTGAAGCATTACAAAGGTTTTTCTACCTTGTGTTCTACCGATACTTTTCATCTAAGTATCGATAGAAGTCTTCCAGACTTCAAAAAATTGTCAAAAACTAAGTTATTTCAAACCTTTTTTTAAAAAAAATTTGTCCAACACTTTGAAAATAATTTTAAAGACTTATAAACAATTTTTGCAAATTTAAGTAGGGATTTTTAATTTACTTTTTGTTATATCAAAATACTTGAAAAACTAGGGCTAACAATCTCCCCATTTTTTATATAACAAAACATTTTGAAAATTTTTTCTAACTCCCCTTATCTTAAACATTATTTTCAAAATAAGCTCCCATAAAAAAATTTAGATGTTATTCCATTTAAATTTCAAACTTGAAGAATTTTGCTTTAAAAGTTAAGTTGAAAATTAATTTAAGCAAATTTTACATTTATCTCCCCCTTTTTGTAATATCAAAAAGAATAAAAGTCTTAAAAAAAACTAGGGAAAGTAATGCACAATCTTGAACCAAAAGAATAAAAAAGAACAAGTGAAGAAGAATTATGCATAAACAATTAGATAATATGATCTAAAATGGTAATACTTTTTAACCAAAAACATTCAAACATTAGCAAAGTAAAAACATCCCAAAGCAACCAAGCAATAAAAAAAAAATAGATATCCTAAGACAAACAACCAAACAATTCAAAATATAATCTAACCAAAAAGCATGTATAACTCAACCAAAACATGATGTCGTAATCTTCCAATGGAGGAAATCTAGAGGCCAACTCATTTAAACGCTCATCGAGTTTATTGTAGCGATCATCGATGTGGACAATCAATGCATTAAATATTGAATTGACTTGCAAGGACAGTCCATTGATCGCCTCTAGTAGGTGTATGGTGCGCGAAGACGGAAAAGGGAGGAGAGTTGGATGTTCCTCATGTGAAGATGGAGGAGCATCAGAAGATGGTGGAGCTACCGGTGGAACCGTCGATCCTTGAGCTGCTGAAGATTGGCGATCAAACTTTCGAACCCAAGTCTAGTCATCATCAAGCTTCCAATTACAGCTATGTGCAGTCGAGACGTCGATGAAAGAATTAATGGCACGACCGGGGTCTACACTTAAGTTGATGCGAAGGGTACGAAAGATATGAGAGAGAAAAGTACCGTAATGTAAGGTTTTGTTGCTAGACACCGGTAACCTAACGATCTCGATAAGATTTAGAAAAATAATGGAAGCTAAGTTTAGGAGATTATCGGTTTTAAAACAATGCCACATCCAATAATCGGTGTGACGAAAATCGGAATGTTTGTTGGTTGGGGCAACGATCCATGTGAAATAACGTGTAGGATACGGTCATGAAGGTCCATGTCGTTTCCTACATAGTCATTTGGTTTAACTAAGGAGTGGCCATATGGGCCGGTATGACGATCATCACCCTCATTGGTGATAGAAAGATACATAGAGAGGGTGTCGACCGAGATAAAAATCTCTTGGCCTATAACTAAAGAGGTGATAGAGGTAACTAAGTGAGTGTTCGGTTCATAGTAGGGACCCCTAATTTGGAGACAATCGAGCCAACCCCAATCGCGAAGTTGATCGAGGTATTTGAATTTAAGGGTGGTGGCTAAGAAGTTGAGATCAACAGGACAAGATATTTGAATTAGACGGGTTGCAAAATAGGTGTTGAATTTTTCGAGAGCATTGCTGTCCTCGAAACATTCAAGTATCGAAGGATGATAAAAGGGATAAAAAGAGGATTCACCTCTGGTGCATTTAGTGGCTGGACGCTTACGGGATGTACGGGGAGGCATTCTACCTAATGAAGGGTTAAACTAAAGGTTAATGGGTCGGGTAAAAATGAACCTACAGAAAAAAATACGAACAATTTATATCCTCAATAGCAGCAGATGTAATTTTGAAATATGAGACAGTGATGTTATGAAAAAATAAGTCAAAAACATATATATATATATATATAAATGGTTTATATAAAAAAAATTATATAACAGTATATCTATATATAACAGAATCTATGTAAAAACAATATATATAAATATAAAGTAGTATATATGTATAAAAAATGTGGATATAGCATTGTATTGTTAGGGATCGACCTGATTAAGCAATGAACAAGTTAAAAATAGTTGAAATTGAGAAATTGAACACACAAATTTAACGTGGAAAAACTCCTCCGAAGAGGATAAAAAACCACGGGCAAAGATAATTTTACTATAATGACAAAGAACGAAGAACACAAAAGATGGAGATAAAAACTAAACCTCCGAAAACCCGAAAACAAAGAACCCTTAAAACGTAAACACTAAATTCTCCAAAAATGTTAGAAGTTCTAAACTCTAATGGGTGTATCTAATGAGTGTATTTTCTAAGGTTGTAAAAGAGCTTATTTATAGGCTAAATTTCTAAGTCAAATAATAATAAAATAATCTAGACTAATAAGAGTTTGACTCAAACAAATAAATAGAGTTTAATTGAAAAAATAAACAGAGTTTAATTGAAAGATTATTTCTCAAATTGACTTGAAATAGGAGTCATAATTAAAAAAATATCCACCTTGATTTATATTTCCACAATGCCATCTTTGCCAAAGCTTGTCACGGGCCTATCTTGAACTATGCAGGGAATTAACTGAGTCGAATCTGTGCTTAGAAGCTGGAAGTCTTCTAGCCTTCAACTTGTGCACTGTCAAATTAAAACTAACCCGGGTTTGATTTTCATGAACTCAGTGCCCTAACTTTTCAAAACGTGTATCCAAAAAAGAATCTCTCTTCAACGAAACAATCATACATTTTTCCCTCCTATGACCAAGTTGTCTCCGCTCCAAACGAGTTTACTTCAACTCCGTAACAGACAAGGGACGTTCGATTTCACCGGTCACTGTAAAACCTTTCAGAATATAAAGACTGTTAGTCTTTTTACCTTTTAACAAAACGAGAGCCCTACGAGACACCTTAATGCCGCTCGACTCAATGTTGATTCTTCAACCTTTTAAGTCTAAAACACTTAAGGAGATGAGATTCTTTCGTAAATCAGGTACATACTTGGAATCTGATAGTGTCCTAATCATACCATCGTGCATCCTAATTTTAACACTACCAATACTGATTACCTTACTGGATGAACCGTTTCCCGTGTGCACAACTCCACCTTCAACCGAACTGTATGTGGAGAACCATTCTCTGTTGAGATACATGTGGAAAGAACATCCTGAATCTAGGATCCACTCAAACGTAAGCTCGGAGCTTTCACTTGTTGATACTAACAAGAAACCATCACCACTTTCATCGGCCAAATTAGCACCAGCTAAATCTTCCTCATTACTCTCAATAGCTATTTTATTTCACAATTTGTAACAATTTGCTTTGACGTGACCTGATTTCTTACAATATCGACACCTTTTGTCTCGCTTCTTTGATGCTACCAAAAAGGAAGCTTGCTTATCTGCCTTGCTCTCAGAATGAAACTCATTGTCGAGTTTATCTTTACTCAACAAATGACTCTTCACATCCTCGAACGAGAGTTTGTCTCTACCATAAATCAAGGTCTCCCTAAAAGACTTGTATAAAGGGGCTAAAAAGCACAACAATAGCATAGCTTGATCCTCATCGTCAATCTGAACCTCAACATTATTTAAATCATTCAAAACAGTAATGAATTGACTGATGTTATCTCTAAGAAGCTTACCTTCGTTCATACGAAACGTAAATAGACATTGTTTTAGCACTAAACGGTTAGCTAGAGACTTAGTCGCATAAAGAGTTTCTAGCCTTTTCCATAAGGCGGATGAGGTCTTCTCCATCAATACCTCTTGCAATACCCTATTCGCGAGGAACAACTGGATTGCAGATAGGGCCTTTTCATCAAGCTCTTCCCATTTTGACTTATCTAGATTATCGGGCTTTTTCCTGGTAACGACCTTTTTCAAACCGATCTGAACTAGAATTTCCATCATCCGAACTTGCCACAAATTGAAATTTGTGACACCATCAAACTTCTCAATATCAAACCTTGTTGCTACCATCTCTGAACGGGTTGATCTGTGAAAATCGAACTAGCTTTGATACCATTTGTTAGGGATCGACCCGATTAAGCAACGAACAAGTTAAAAATAGCAGAAGAAATTGAGAAATTGAACACACAAATTTAACGTGGAAAAACTCCTCCGAAGAGGATAAAAAACCACGGGCAAAGATAATTTTACTACAATGGAAAAGAACGAAGAGTACAAAAGATGGAGATAAAAACTAAACCTCCGAAAATTCGAAAACAAAGAACCCTCAAAACGTAAACACTAAATTCTCCAAAAGTGTTAGGAGTTCTAAACTCTAATGGGTGTATCTAATGAGTGTATTTTCTAAGGTTGTAAAAGAGCTTATTTATAGGCTAAATTTCTAAGTCAAATAATAATAAAATAATAACAGTTTGACTCAAACAGATAAACAAAGTTTAATTGAAACAAATAAATAGTTTAATTGAAAGATTATTTCTCAAATTTGACTTGAAATAGGAGTCATAATTCAACATGTATATATATATATATATATATATATATATATATATAAAACAGTATATATGTATAAAAAAATATGTATAAAATATTCAATATAAAAATATGTTTATAAAATTACTAATCTAAGTTCTCCTAAAACTAACATTATTTATAAATTTGAAAATAAAACAAAATAAAATAAAATAAAAAGTTAGGTTTTAACTTAAAATAAATGTGGGAAATGGGGGAAAATGTGACCCTTTTTGAGAAAAATCCTTCTTGAGAATGAAATGGAAGCACGTGAGAGACAAGATTTAGTGAAAAAAAAAAGTGAAAATGGGAGAAGGTAAGGTGGGGGAGTGGGGACCGAAAATGGGGATGGTGGTTTGGGGAAGAAGATGACAAAAAGGGTGTTTTAAAGTTAGGTTTTCCGTCAAAAAGTCGCTGTTGGGATATATAAATGCCCGAAACTACCAATACTTATACACTTATACCGATAGAAGTGTCCAAGTATCGGTAGATGTTTGATTCTATCGATATCTTAAGAACACAAACCTAAAAATGCCATTTTGGCACAGTACTACAGATACATCCTATGTACTACCGAAACAACTAATCAGAAAATAAAAAAATAAAGAGAAAGAAGTATAAAACACACAGATAACATACGTAAAATAATAAAATGCCATACTTAAGCAAATATTACTAGAAAATCAAGTAATATATATATATATATATATACACAAAGCATACATAAAATAAAAAAAGTGTCAAGAATGTCAATATATATATAAGAAGCTTAAGAAGGAATGTTCATTAGTCTTAGCTCTCCCCTAATTGTCCAAAATCTTTCCTTTTTCTAAAGGCTTTATAAAAATACCGACTAGTTGATGCAAAGTATCTACAAACTCTAGAACTATGTCACCTCATTGCACAAGATCTCTAATGAAGTGGTGTCTTATTTCTATATGCTTTGTTCTAGAGTGTTAGATGAGATTTTTGGTTAAGCAAATGGCACTAGTGTTATCACACTTTATAGGAATATGATCCATACCAATTCCATATTCAACTAATTGTTGCTTCATCCAAAGAATTTGAGCACAACAACTACCTACGGTAACATATTCAGCTTCGGTTATGGATAAAGCTACACTATTTTGTTTCTTAGAGAACCAAGATACAAGCATGTTGCCTAAAAATTGACAAGTTTCGAAAGTGTTTTTTCTATCCAACTTGCATCCACCAAAATCCGCATCGGAGTAAGCATGCAAACTAAATGATGAATCTTTGGGATACCAAAGTCCTAGGTTTAGAGTGTCCTTAAGGTACCTAAAGATTCTTTCAGTGGCTTGTAAATGTGTTCCTTAGGAGATGATTGAAATATTGAGCATAAACAAACACTAAACATTATATTCGGTCTACTTGTAGTAAGATAAAGCAATGATCCTATCATAGACCTATAAAGTTTAGTATCAACACATTTACCTCCTTCATCTTTATCAAGCTTTATTGAAGTACTCATTGGTGTTGATTGAGGCTTCAAGTCCTCCATTTTAAACTTCTTGAGCATTTCCTTGATGTATTTGGCTTGATTGATGAATATGCCATTTTGAGTTTGCTTGATTTGGAGCCCCAAAAAGAAGTTGAGCTCACCCATCATGCTCATCTTAAATCCACCTTGCATAATCTTAGAAAACTCTTGACAAAGAAGTTCATTAGTAGCACCAAATATAATATCATCTACATAAATTTGTACTACTAAAATGTATTTGTGTTTAGTTTTTATGAACAAGGTGGTGTCTACTTTGCCTCTTCTAAAGCCATTTTCAATTAAAAATTTGGAGAGCTTTTCATACCAAGCTCTAGGAGCTTGCTTTAAACCATATAGAGCTTTAGACAATTTGAAAACATGATTTGGAAAATGTGGATTTTCAAAACCAGAAGGTTGTTCAACATAAACTTCTTCATTTATAAGACCATTTAAAAATGAACTTTTGACATCCATTAGGAAAAGTTTGAAATTGTTTGAACATGCAAAGGCTAATAACATCCTAATTGCTTCTAACCTAGCTACTGGTGCATAAGTTTCATCATAGTCTATACCTTCTTCTTGGCTATATCCTTTGACAACTAATTTAGCCTTGTTTCTAACAATATTACCATTTTCGTCAAGTTTATTTCTAAAGACCCATTTAGTTCCTATAGTTGGATGATCACTAGGTCTATCAATAAGATTTCATACTTGATTTCTTTCAAATTGATTTAGTTCTTATTGTATAGCCATTATCCAAAATTCATCATTTAAAGCATCATCAATGTTCTTAGGCTTTATGCAAGGAATGAAAGCAACATAATTACAAGTATTTCTAATTGAAGATCTAGTGATTACCCCTTTAGATGGATCACCAATGATGTGTCCATCCTTAACATATGAAAGCTCTCTTGGGTGGCTAGATTCTCTTTCAACATGAGTTGGTTCTTGAAGTTCATCAATTTTGAGTTCTTGAACCAATTCACTCATGCCTTGATCTTCAAGTGATGTTTGATTTTGCTCAATTTGATATATTTCTACATCATCAAAATCAATAGATTCGTTTCTAGAAGGAGAGTTAGATTCATCAAAAATAACATGTATAGATTCTTCCATAACAAGGGTTCTCTTGTTAAAAATTCTATAAGCTTTAGAATGAGTGGAATATCCAAGAAAAATACCTTCATCACTTTTGGCATCAAATTTTCCTGAATTTTCTTTTTCATTATTCAAAACAAAACATTTACAACCAAAAGGATGAAAATGACTTATGTTAGGTTTTTTTCCTTTAAAAAGTTCATAAGGAGTTTTCTTCAAAATAAACCTAATCATAGCTCTATTTATAATATAGCAAGAAGTATTTATGACTTTCGCCCAAAAATATCTTAGCAAATTATTTTCACATAACATGGTTCTAGCCATTTCCTCTAAAGTCCTATTTTTCCTTTCAACAACTCCATTTTGTTGAGGAGTTCTAGGTGCTGAAAAGTTGTGAGTAATACCATGTTTATTACAAAAATTATCAAAGTCAATGTTTTCAAATTCTTTTCCATAATCACTTCTTACACTTGAAATCGAATATCCAACTTGGTTTTGAATCATTTTACAAAATATAATAAAATTTTCTAAAGCTTCATCTTTTGAAAACAAAAAGAAAACCAATGTATATCTAGAATAGTCATCAACAATAACAAATTCATATTATTTACCTCCTAAACTCATAGTTCTAGTTAGTCCAAAAAGGTAAATATGAATAAGTTGGATTACTCTAGATGTAGAAACTATATCTTTAGATTTAAAAGATGCTCTCCTATGTTTACCTTTAGCACATGCATCACATATTTTATCAAAGTCAATAGAAAATTTAGGCATGCCAACAACAAGTTCATTTTTAATAAGCTTTGAAATAACACTCATGCTTGCATGACCTAATCTTCTATGCCATAGCTAACACATATTTTTATTAGTAGCCATAAAACAAACATTAGAGGAAGATATGTCATCAAAATGTACCATAAAAATATTACCTACTCTATGTCCTACCAAAAGAATTTTATTATTTACAATATCTACAACTTTGCATCCATTGGACTCAAATATTACTTTGAATCTCTTGTCACAAAGTTGACTAATGCTAAGGAGGTTATGCTTAAGAACATTGACATAACATTTTTAATAAGAATGGAAGAATTTATACCTATAGAACCAATACCTTCAATAAGTCCTTTGAAGTTATTGCCAAATAAAACTTTTCCTCCATACTTTGGTGTTAGTTTCATGAAATGGCTTTTGTCACTGGTCCTGTGTCTAGAGCATCCATTATCAAGGTACCATTAGTTCTTCTTAGATTTGCTTGCCTTGAAGCAATGCTCTTCCTCCTACAAACACAAAGTTAAACTTTGGACTTTGGTACCCAAACTTTCTTGGGTCCATTTGCATTAGTCCTAACAATTTTCGTTCCCTTAGGAATTCACTTCTTTAAAGCTTCCTCATTTTAAGGTGTATTTAATCCTTTTGGAATCCACACACTCTTAGTGAGTTTACTTCTAGATGTGAGTTTCCTTAAAGAACAAACTTGTGTATCATAAATATAACTTGGTTTCTTAAAGAAAATTTTAAATTTACTTTTTTGTAAATTTACAAATCCTAAGCCACTCTTGTCAAAGAAAACTCTTTGAGATTCAAGCATATTATTTAACTTTTGTTGTCCCATTTGAAACATAGAAAATGAATTATGCAAGTTTTCATTCTTTAAAATCAAATCATCAATTTGAGCTTGCATATCATTAAATTTCTTTTTCATTTCCTCTTTAACTATGATTAGAGACTTCTTTTCCTCCTTAAGTTTCGAAATTATTTTCTTATGTTTGGAGTTCATAGTCTCAACATGTATAGTAAATTCATTGAATGCATCTTGTAACTCTTTAAAATTATATTCATTTAATTCACTATAGTTTAGAGTTACCTTTTGTTCTTCAATAGTCATAAGGTATAGTTGGGTAACTTCATTTTCTTTCTCCTCATCGGATGAATCACTATCGCCCCAAGTTGCTATCATGACTTTCTTCTTTTGTTTTGATGCCTCTTTCTTCTTCAATTGTAGGCAATCAAATTTGATGTGACCCGGCTTTTTGCACTCATAGCAAATGATTGGGTCCTTTTCCTTTTTGCTTGATTCACCCTTGATGATATCTTTTCTTGGAAATCTTTTGGCTTTGTTGAATTTCATGAATCTTTTAAATTTCTTTGCCAACATAGTCATGTCTTCCTCATCATCATCATCATCATTGGAATCTTCGTCCTTCTCAGTAGTTGTCGATTTAAAGGCAACTTCCACTTTTTTTGCACTTCTTTCGGCACTTTATTGGTTACTTTTGTATAGTGGTCGATCTTCATCTCATATGTCAACAAGGAACCAATGAGCTCATCAAGGGAGAGTACATTGAGATCCTTTAACTCTTCTATTGCCGTCACTTTTGGTTCCCAGGATGTTGGAAGACTATTCAACATCTTCTTCACCATCTATTTGTTAGGATAGATCTTCCCAAGAGCTTTAAGACTATTGATAATATTGGTGAAGCGATGAGACATCTCTTTGATTCCTTCATCTGATTTTGCCTTAAATAATTCATAATCAAGGGTGAGAAGACTTATCTTTGATTCCTTGACTCTACTTGTTCCTTCACGGGTGACCTCAAGTTTGTCTCATATTTCTTTGGTATTGTTGCACAAGGACACACTATTGTACTCATTTGAACTAAGAGCACAAAATAGAGTGTGCATGACCTTTGCATTCAGTTGCACCAACTTGATATCGTGATCATCCCATTCATCCTCTTCTTTTGGAATAACTACACCTTCGACCCTCTTCCTTGGAATGGATGGCCTATTTATGATTATTCTTCAAACTTCATAGTCATTAGCTTAGATGAATAACTTCAATCTTGTTCCCCAATAAGAGTAGTTAGTGCCGTTGAATAGAGGAGGCCTTACGGTAGAGTGCCCTTCTCCCACTATGATGGAATTTTGTTCCGATGCCATGAAGCACATCTCTTGACTTGTGATCTCCATCTTGGATAACTTTCAGATCTTTTCTTTTGGTTGTAAGATCGTCTTTAGAGTTTTAGATCTAATACTAATTATTAAGATCGAAATACACCAAGAGGGGGTGAATTGGTGTTTTAAAAAGTTTTTGGTAAAATTGAGAAATACAATAGACTCAAGAATTTATAATGGTTCGGCATCATTTGCTTACGTCCACTATCTTAGCTTTCCTCAACTAAGGATTTCTCAAATCCATTAGATTTGAACCTTTAAGGGCAAGGTTTAACCTTACAAATCTCTATCTTTTCAAAGGTAAGAGAGAACTACTAACCCTTAAGGTTTTCTACCCAAAATCTTAAGTAACACCTCACAAAATAAGAGAAAATAAGAATGAATGAGAATATACCTCCAAAAGGTAAATGATCAACAATTAAGCACTCTCACCCAAAGTTACAACACTTAAAAGAATGATTGAAAACTTAACCCACAAGTGTGTACAAGAGAAGTTGCTAGAAGATTGATGAAAGATTGAAAAATGAGTTCTTTAAAGTTGAGCACTTGTTTCTTGTCTTTGTTGACTTCAATGGGGAGCCTTGGCCTTGTATTTAAGTCCTCTAACAACCTTGTGGACGTTTGTAACCGTTAGAAATAAAATAGAGACATTGCAACCATTAAAATCAGCATTCAATGCGGACAACAGCTTCGTTGTTTTGGTAGAAGAAGACTTGTATCTGTAGAAGCCTTTGTAAAATATGACCGTTAGAGTCGTTGTATAGGTAGATCCAACCTTTTATCGGTTGAACTCAGAGGGTTTCATTTGGTATCGGTAGAACCCATCAGAGTATCGATAGAAGTGCAGGGGATGCTGAATTTTGGCTACTAACTTGACTTGTTTCGATAGAAGCCTTCCAAGTATCGGTAGAAGTTCTTGGCCACAGCTTCTTTGCTCTCTAGAGTTTGTTCTACCGGGAGAAGTCTTGGTTGTATCGGTAGAACCAAGAGATGTATTGGTAGTTTGTCCTATTCTATCGGTAGAAGTCTGAAGCATTACAAAGGTTTTTCTACCTTGTGTTCTACCGATACTTTTCTTCTAAGTATCGGTAGAAGTCTTCCAAACTTCAAAAAATTGTCAAAAACTAAGTTATTTCAAGGATTTTAAAAGTTTGTTTTGTCCAGCACTTTGAAAATAATTTTAAGGACTTATAAACAATTGTTACAAATTTAAGTAGGGATTGTTAATGCACTTTTTGTTATATCAAAATACTTGAAAAATTAGGGCTAACAAATTAGATCTCAAAATTAAAGATTGGAAAAATTTATGGTAGGTTTGTGTGGGGATTTATTAAGAAAATGTTCTGTTTCTTTGGTTTCCCTCATCTTTGGGTTAAAAGGTCATCCTAAATTTTGTGGCAACATGAAGCATGTCAATCCTTGTCAATGGAGAGAAACTTGGTTGCCGTGAGTTAACTAAAGAAATAAGATAAGAAAACTTGTGAAAACAAATTGTAAGCCCTACTCAAAAACTCTAAAACAGACCTTTAATATTCCATTTCATATTATTAAAAAACAAAGAAATCTATTTCAACAATTAAAAATGTTCTCAAAAAGTTCTCAGTAAAATTGAGGCAAAATGTTAGTGTTAGTAAATCTCAAATTCTTTCTCTCCTAATGCGAGTGAAAACACTAGAAAATGAATCACACAAACCTTGGATTTTTTAGCAATAAAAGATTTGGACAAATACATAGGTTTTACTATCCATGGAAACTGGGTCAAGAAAAGTGACTACCAATTTATTATTGACAAAGAAACATTCTCAATGCATGAAAAATCAAGTTATTATCCCCAACAAGTTACCTTACTCTTATCTAAGCCACTAGTTTAGTAATCACAACCTCTTAAATGAAGTGTTGTTTGCTTCCTATAAGTATTTGCATTGAATTTGATCAGGTCAATAGAAAACTTCTTATGGAAAAGGAATGAGGAAGAAAGAAAGTTACACCCTATCAGTTGGGAACAAGTCACCGCCCCAAAGAATGTTAGAGGATTGGGTCTTCGCATCACGAAATTTTGAAACAAGGCTTAGATCACTAAATTAGGATAGAGTACCTTATAGGGGAGAGAGAGAGAGAGAGATTATAGGCACATGTTTTACTTGATAAATATGTACACCACAACACTAGGAAGAATACAAAACAATGTACCTTCGTAACATGGAAAGTACTTAAAAATAAGTTACTTGTTAAACGATGAGATTAGATGGATTGTTAAAGATGGTAAATCTATTTAGGTTTTGGAGTGAAAAGTGGTTAGGCAAGGACCCACCTAAAGCCTTAATCGAGCGCCTCCCTCAGAAAATGTGAAGATCATGTCTTTCACTAGCATGAAGTAAAAATGAGAAATCTTTTTGGTGTTAAATAATAGTTAGCAGTTAGCTACAAGTCAGATAGCTTGTTAGTTAGTTGAAGTTAGCTGGTTATTAACTAGGTAGTTATTACTCTGTTATGGGAGTTACTACTCAAGCTATATAAAAGGATGCTAATGACTTGTTCTAATCAATATGAGAAAATGATCAAATTCTTCGTTTGATGTACTGTCATTTGTTGATATGGTATCAGAAGGGAATCCTTTTGCTTTCGCGTTGCAAAAGGTTGCTACCTTGATTGATGATAGCAACTTCTTAGCATGAAAGTAGCATGTTCTGCTCATGGTCAAGACTCATTGTCTTCAGTGTTAACTTAATGGTACAATAGTTGTTCCTCCTTCAACAGTTGCTGATGATGAAGGATCTTTAGTTGAAAATCTTGTATTTGTGCATTATGAGAGGCAGGATGTTACAATTTCTACATGGCTCTTATCCACAGTATGTCTCTCTTTGCACAATAGATTAATTGGTGATTTTGCATCAGCATCTATGTTGTGGTCTACGTTAAATAGGATTTTGGAAGTCAGTTTGCAACTAAGGCCATGAAATATCGTTCATTGCTCCATAACTATCACAACAATGATATAAGCAAGTCTAATTACTTAGCTGGTATAAAGCATCTCTGTGATTGTCTAGCTGGATGTGGTCAAAAGGTTTTCTAAGAAGAGCAACAATATGCTATTCTCAATGGACTTTCACCAGAGTATGATCATGTGGTCTCCATCATTACCACAAGTCAGACACCATTTGATTTGCAAGGGATCGCCACTGCATTATTAGATGCAGAAGCTCCTCAGAATGCTCACCTTGCTCAAGTGACAATTACTGTTAATATTGCTACACAGACTCCAGAAGCTATAACTCATGTGCATGTGCAGTTGTTTTTTGATCCACTAGTACCTTAGTATTTTCGATCTAGAAGAGCTGGTTTTAGCATGGGTCGTGCTCAAGGAAGATTTGGGCGTGACTCTCGTCCTCAATGCTAGATCTGTGATCGAGTAGGACATGTTGCGCATTGATGCTTCTATAGATATGATGATGATGCAAACTTTGAAACTCCATAATCACGTTCTTTTTAGGTCTCTTCTCAACATGCAGTGGCTCAATACTGTTATGTTGAGCCTACTTCAGGTCGATCTGTGCAGGCTTGTTCTTCTCAACCTGTGTCATCTACATCATGTGGTCCTTTTGGTCTTGGGGTGTCATATGTAGAGTATAGTGGTCTTACTTCCCATGCCAATCTAGCCACCATGGTTGCTACTCCTCGAACAGTGGTTGGTCAAGCATGGTACCTTGACAGTGGTGCTATTGCACATATGACAAATGATGCATCCAAGTTGGTGCAGACTCAGCCATATGAGGGATCAGGTAAAGTTGTAATTGGTGATTGTAGGTCTATTTCTATCTTTCAAATTGGTTCCTCTAACTTAAACTCTTTGGCAGTTAATGATGTTCTTCATGTGCATCAAATACACAAAAAATTATTGTCTGTCTCAAGGTTTACTAAGAATAATAATGTTTACTTTGAGATTCATCCTACTTGTTTTTATGTGAAGGAACTGCACACTCATTAGATTTTGCTGCAAGGAAATGAACATGGTGGTTTGTATTAGTTACAACCAGTTTTTTCCTCTCTAAGATTAGTGGCTGCTCATGTGAATAGAACTGACTTAGATGCTCTTGACTTGACTAAGTTTGGATTGTTGCATAAGAGTCTTGGACATCCATCAATCGATGTTGTTGTTTAGTGTTTGAGGTCATGTAACTTGTCTATTCCTAGAGACTCAGCTAGGACACTGTGTAGTGCTTTTGAGTTGGGCAAATCTCACAAGTTTCTATTCTCATTATCTCAAACAGTGTATACTGAACTGATTGTTATTGAACTTTGGGGTCTTGCACCCTGCTTTTCAAATGGAAAACAATATTACATTTCTTTTGTTGATGCTTTTGCTCGTCATACATGGATTTATTTCTTGACTAAAAAGTCTGATGCTTTGTTTACCTTTCTTGTGTTTAAAAAACAAGTTGAGTTGCAGTCGAGATGTAAAATTAAGCAAGTTCAGACAGATGGTGGAGGTGAGTTCAGAAGCTTTGTTCCACATCTTCAAAGATTTTGCATTCAACATAGAATTTCTTGTCCACACACTTCTGAACAGAATGGACTGGTAGAACATAGACATCGTCAAATTGTTAAGATTGGATTGGTGCTTTTAGCTCAGGCTTCACTTCTTTTTTCATACTAGAGTGATGCCTTTATCATACATGGATTTATTTCTTAAAGTATTTGGTTGTAGGTGTTATCCTTTTCTAAGGCCTTATAACAGTCATAAACTACAGTTTAGATAATTTCCTTGTGTATTCTTGGGGTATGTTGACAACTACAGAGGATATAAATGTATGTATCATCGTGGAAGAGTCTACATCTCACGACATGTGAAGTTTGTTGAGGATGAGTTTCCTTTTAAAAAGTCAGTATCTAAATCTGTTCAAGCTGCTGAGTCACCTTAGACACTAGCTCCTTTACCTGTGCTTGTTCAGTCACTAGGTGTTATAATTGAAAACTCATTTGCTGTTGAGGTTGTAGATATTGTAGGGAGCTCTTCTCCTTTTGATGAAGGGCTTCAATATGAGGAAACTAATGAAATAGTTTCAAACTCTAGATATTGGAGTTCAATCCTTGTTTGAGCATGTTACAGGTCTTGCTGAATATTTTCCTAGCAATGTACATCTCATGGTCATAAAGTAAGGTGGGAGTGTTCAAGCCTAAGATCTATGTTGTTGAGTTAAGTGCGGTTGAAACTAAGAGTATTCATGAAGCCATGATGATCCCTTCATGGGAAAAAGCTGTTGATGAGGAGTATCAAGCCTTAACCAAGAATGGTACATGAGAGTTAGTACCTGCTCTAGAGCATCGAATTTTGGTAGGATGTAAATGAATGTTTAAAATAAAGAGGAATCCTAATGAAAGTGTTACTAGGAATAAGGCTCGACTAGTGGCACAAGGTTTTTCGCTGACTATTGGTTCAGATTACCATGAAGCCTTCAGCCTTGTTGTTAAAGCCAACACTATTCGCATGGTGCTTACTATAGTAGTGTTACAACAGTGGAAAATTTGTCAAATAGATGTGAACAGTTCCTTCTTAAATGGCAAGCTACTTGAAGAAGTGTATATGAGGCAGCCTCTTGGGTTTGAGGTGTTTGATTCTGAAGGTAATCTTCTAGTGTGTAAGCTGAAAAAATCACCATATGGACTTAAGCAATCCCCTCGTGCTTGGTTTGATACACTAAATAACTTCTTGACTGATACATTGGGATTTCAAAGTTGTAAAGCTGGTTCCTCTTTTTGTTTTTTAAGAAAACCTTAATTGGATGTGTCTTTTTGCTTGTGTATGTTGATGATATACTTGTCATAGAAGCTCATGAAACATATATAACCGCTGTGATTCAAGCCTTGCATCAGCAGTTTTCCCTCAAAGACCTTAGGGATTTGCATTATTTCCTTGGTCTTGAAGTTAGTAGAGGAGTGAGTGGTATGCATGTGTCACAACAAAAATATGCTTGTGAGCTGTTAGAACGAGCGAACATGAGCAATGCTAAGCCAGTAGCTACTCCAATGGTTAGTGTGCCAACATTATCTTCACTCACTGGAACCAAGCTGTCAGATGGAACTTTGTATAGGCAGGTTGTGGGAGGATTGCTGTATCTATGCTTAACTCGACCTGACATTTCTTTGATGTTAATAAGGTCAGTCAGTGTATGCACTATCTTCATGATAAGCATTGGTCTACAGTAAAGAGGATACTAAGATATGTTATAGGCACTATTGATTTTGGACTGAAGTTTCAACCATCTACAGTTACCTTGACAGGCTTCTCTGATGCAGATTGGGCAAGTTCAATAGAGGATAGGAAATCAACATCTAGCTACTGTATGTATCTTGGAGCTAATCTTGTTGGTTGGTCCTCCAAAAAGCAAACTATTGTGTCTCATTCTACAATAAAGGCAGAGTATCAAAGTCTAGCTAACGCCACTTTTGAGCTTGCTTGGTTTCAATCTTTGCTTATAGAGGCTGGAGTTATACCTACTGGAGTGTCAACAATTTGGTGTGATAATGTGAGTGTTGTCTCACTTGTAGCAAATCCAATTCTTCATGCTCGAGCCAAGCTTAATGAGATTAACTTGCACTTTGTTCGTGATAAAATGTTGCATGGTCAACTATAGGTTAACTTTGTACTAGGGAGTGATCAGGTTACAGACATGCTTACTAAGCCTTTGTCTGTTGGGAGCTTTCAATGCTTTAGAGATCAATTAAGTGTTATAGCTCTTACTGATTTTGAAAAAGAAAGTAGGGAGGATATTAGATAACAATTAGTAGTTAGCTGCAAGTCATTTAGTTTGTTAGTTAGTTGAAGTCAGTTGGTTGTTAACTAGGTAGTTATTACTCTATTATGGTAGTTACTACTCAAGTTGTGTAAAAGGATGCTAATGACTTGTGCTAATCAATATGAGAAAATGATCTAATTCTTCATTTGATGTACTTTCATTTGCTGATATTTGGTGATGAATTGAATTTAGAAGTTCCAAGTGACTTAGTAAAGTCATTCCTAAGCACCTCGTTGGCAATTGATATGAGTTCCAAAGACACCTTTTGCTACAATGCTTTGCATTATAGACAATTTACACTAAAGACAACCTATATGATAGTTGGGAGTAGGCATAAATATGTTAAAAATGAGGTGTGGAGCCACTTATAGAAATTGAACATCCCCTTAAAATAAAACTCTTTTTATGAAAAATTTAATATAAAGCATGCATACAAGATTATTTCTTGCGAGGGAAGGTTTCAAATTACCCCTAACTTTCCTTTTATGTTTGGTGGGATAAAAAACAATTGAACTTTTGTTTCTTTATTTCCTTGTTATTTTGTGAACACGAAAAGATGGAATGTCATTGATCCTAGTGGAACCAACTTTTCCATGACTAAGGAGGATTGGCTAAATTTTCTTTTGTCTAACTACACCTCTAATGTTGGTACCAAAAACCTTGTCTACCCTATAAAGTTATGTTCCCATTTATTATTTTGGTAGATTTGGATTTTTCATATTAAATAAGATTTTTAGGAAACAATCATATAAGGCTATACTTGTCAAAATGCAGTTGAAAAGGTCTATGAAATTTAAACCCTCTCTAAGCCTCTCCTCAGTCCACTACCTTTCCCAACATATTGCAATCTCTTAGAAGCCTACTCCACCATTTTAGGTAAAGCTTAATACAAATGGAGCTTCTCTAGGTAACTCAAGAAAGGTAGGGTTTGGAGTGGTCATTAGGGATTCAAAGTTTGTTGAATTTCCCTCTCAGTTGCGCGTTTAGTTGCAACATGTAATATCACAAACTCGACCTGATCGTCTGGTTCGAGCTACGGGATGCCACATCCGTCGCCGTAACAACTACAGTTCAATTTACCTTTTTATATATGCTATTAACAATACTATTAAGACCTAATATGATTTTCCATCATTTTCAAGTCTTATACGAGCTTATGAAAGCTCTATTTCTACCCGAGGTTGAATTAGGACCAAATTATAATATTTTAAAATCTTGAGTTCACCTCGCGACTATAGGGGTTCTTCATCACAACGTAACATACTGACTTGGTCTTGTCGCAAAGACAAGTGCTCGACATTGCGATGTAACTGTATGTTTGCAAATTATTCAAATTGTACCAATTCAAAATGGCCTAACCAATTGCCCAAGTTCACTTCTAACCTACTAAAGACATAAATACACATTTTCAGTACCTCATATACTTCCTTAAATGTTTCTTCCCAACCAATTCATTATATTGACCATTCAAGGTAAGAACTAACCTTAACATACAAGTCCATTTCTATCATTTGAGTCATTTAACTAAATATGCTACATTCATATGCTCAATGTTTAATATTTATCAACATTTTCACATATACATCATTTCAAAATATCATTCAATACTTTGTTACGTATGAAAACTTCCTCCTTTGTAACCATTTGACCCTCCTTTGTAACCATTTGACTAATTAACATCAATTATCTCATTTAACATAATATAGCATATACCTATTAAGATCATTTCAATTTTCAACCATCACAAAACAAACCATTTACAATACCAATTTACCATATCAAGTTAGCCCTTTCGACTTAAATATTAACCTAACCATATATGATATACAAAATCGACTCAAACCTAGGTACATACCACATACCAAAACGAAAGGAACTATACAAACATTGTTAAGTCGAGGGTCGTTGGTTGGATGTTCGAATCACTTCTCGAAACCTTGAAATATACTTGTACCAAACACAAAATAAACAAACCGTACGCTGAGAGATAATGCTCAATGGTAATTTCATGATTCAAGATAGCATGACATTAACATAAGTAACTGATCATAATAAGTACAAACACAATATCGACCCAATTTATATCCATGCCATGCCAAGCAATGCCATTATCAATTACATATAAGAGTATACATATGAAAATTAGCAAATCAATAAATTCACAATTGCAACAGAAGTTATCAATTCATTCCAGTTGTCAAATGTCAAACTTTATACCATTTAAACATCCTCTACCATTTATAAACTGACATATACCTTTAACATTAAGTCATCCAATTCAATTATCAATAAACATCATTTAACCATTTAGCTTTCATATCCAAACATGAATTCAACATCTATACACACATGCCATTTACATTAAGTCATCCTAATAGGTTAAACATATATATCACCCGATGGAACTATACTAAAACGGACTTGAATACACGGGTGAACTAAGTTGATCACACAAAACGAAATTACATCAGGGTTGCTAACACAAGTTAAATTTATATTAAGATTTCTCACACAAGTTGAATCTATATTAGGTTAGCCGTCCGGGTTAAAGCTATGTTAGATATAACCTTATTGACATGTCAATGTTTCCTAACCTTGTACTAAGTTGACACGAGATCATTTATACATATATACATTATCATACATGTAATCATCCTTACTCACCTGTCATACCTTATGTTCGATCACATTTGCACTTCCATATCTTGAACATTATTCTATTGCATGACAAACATTTATCTCATTTCATTTCATTTAATTTAATTCTTATATATATTCACAACCATAACCCAATTCATCATCAAATCACATGTATTACATGTCATACAACATATTTCTATCCCTTACCATGTTTTATAACATAAATACAGTAATTCATGCTATTTTTCATTTTATTCAGTTTAGTCATTTATTTCAATATCTCACATTAAACTCAATCAAATCAATTCATAATAACAACATATGCTTACCTCAATAATCTATCAAACAATTAACATCTATATACAAACAACTAAATCTATCTCGAATCATAAAAGTACAAATTGATATATCGCGTCACTTGTCGACAACTCTCATTTTTCCTTTCCCTCTAGACGACCTGACATCGTCTATAGCTATGATCGGTAGTTCAATAAAAGACAATATCAAAATTCATTCAATTCACATCCAAATACAAAGACACACATATTTTTCATTTTATTCAATTTAGTCCTTAAACTTGGGACAAACGTATCTTTCGATTCTTATCTTCGGATTAAAATCTGATACATATTCTTCCATTAGGGACCCTATATTTTTAGTTTTTATCAAAATCTCATGACAAATTTTTCATTTATTCAATTTGGCTCCTAATGTAACAAAGTTAACAATAAGCTAAATTAACTTTACAATCTAGTCCTTTTCATAATCTAAGCTTAAAATATATCAATTTCAAGCCTAATTCTTCAAGAAATCAACAATGAAAACTTTCCAAAACTTTAACAATTTCACAATTTGGTACATGAGCTAGCTAAATCAAGATCTCATGACCTCAAATATATAAAAGTTACAAGAAAATGACAATTTCTATACCTAAAAGTTGGCCGAATGAAATTAATGACTTGGGGTCTTCTTATTCAAATTTTGGCTATGGAAGATGAAAGCTTAATATAGAGGATGATAAAAAAATGTCACTAACTTATAATTTATACCTTGATTAATTTCTAATTAAGTTAGTTTAATTAATTTAATTATGGTTTAATTAACTTAATTATTTCTTAAACATATATAATGGAGAATGTCATCATCCTTCACTAACCCCCTATTAGAAATCGTTTAATTTCCATTTTGGACCATTGGCTAATTGCTATTTAAGTTCCCAAGTCTTTAGTCAATTAAAACTCTATAGAGATTGGACTTTTACAATTTAGTCCCTGAGCCTTAATTAACTATTAATTTGACTATATTACTGAAATAATCTCTAATATAATTAATATTTTAGCTTCGTAAATATTCATATTTAATATTTACTATTAGCCACATGCCACAAGCATTCAAGTGGAACTATAGGCAATACGAGATGGATTGATACTTGCTCAAGAGGCTAACATGAACAAACCTGAGATTGAACTTAATGTTACTGTTACTACTACTGCTACTACTTCTGTTACTGCTACCACTGTTATCTGGTTTATTACTAATGCTAACACCACTAATATGTACTTGCCTACTCTTGTGCATAATTGTAGGGTTCTCTTTGAGGAACCAAAGCATCATGTCATCAAGGTCATGTTTAGGGAAGGCAATAGATATGCCGATGCTTTTGCTAGAATGGATTGCTACTTTTCAAGCCTTTTTTCTTCATATTTCCAAGCTGAGGTTGGAGGAAATTATTGTACGTCAGATGAATTAAATTTATTTAATCGATGAAAAAAATAGTATTAATTAAAAAGTGAATCAAATATTTATATACCTATATATATAAAGAATGCACTGAAGCCGCCCTACGTTGACATGTGTTCTATATAATTCTTTTACGTCATAAGAAAATGGACAAATTTCATGATTCCTCTACTATGCTTAAATTTAATATTTAATCTTTAAACATGATATAAAATAATCAAATAAAAGAATATACTTAAAGTAAGCAATAGATTAAATCAACATAAAATTTTCTTTTTTTACTACTTTCATTTCAAGGAGCTTTATTTATAAGCTCATTTGCATTCAATGAAGTACATGTAAATGAAGTCTCTTTAGTTTCTTAATTGAAACATCTAATTTACTCTCATGGTCATAAATGAACCAGAGAGTTTTATCTCATTACTTTGATGAGGGTTTAAAGGAGTTGGACATCCACTTAATGTATTTATAACATTCCCCCTTGGATGTCTTTTAAATTAAAATGTGCCTCATTAAAACCTTTATTAGGAAAAACCCTGTGGATGAAGGAAAAAGAGTACACAATCCTATTATAAGTTGCCTCGTTAAAAATCTTTACCAGGAAAACCCAGTGAGACAAAACCTTGGTTAAAGAAAAAGAGTACAACATATTTTAGACTTACCCTAATGGCAACATCACATTATATCTTTGAGTTGACGCTTTCCAATCTTGTCGTGTAGTCTTTCAAATGTTGAAGTTGACAACGCCTTAGTAAAAAGATCTGCTAAATTATCACTAGAACAAATTTGTTAAACTTCTGTATCACCTTTCTTCTCAAGATCATCAGTGAAGAATAATTTTGGTGAAATATGTTTCGTTCTGTCACCTTTAATGTAACCACCCTTCAATTGAGCTATACATGCTGCATTATCTTCGTATAAGATAGTTGGTATCTTTTCCTGCAAAGGCAAATTACATATCTTCATGATATGGTGGGTTAATAACCTTAGCCAAACACATTCTCGGCTTGCCTCATGCATTAAAATTATTTCAGCATGATTTGAAGAGGCAGTAGCTAATGTCTGCTTTGTTGAACGCCATGATATGGCAGTATCTCCACATGTAAATAAATATCTCATTTGAGATCGACCTTTATGTGGATCCGATAAATATCCAGCATCAGCATAGCCAACTAATAGACATTTTGAATCATTTGAATAAAATAACCCCATATCTTTGAGATATCTAAACACTTGTTTAATTTCATTCCAATGTCTACGTGTTTGAGAAGAACTAAATCTTGCTAACAAGTTTATAGAGAAAGCTATATCAGGTCTTGTGTTGTTTGCAAGATACATCAATTCCCCTATGGCACTAAGATATGGTACTTTAGGACTAAGAAACTCTTCATCTTTCTCACAAGGACGAAATTGATCTTTATTCACATCTAACGATCTTACAACCATCGGGGTACTCAATAGATGTGCTTTATCCATATAAAATTTTTTTAAGATCTTTTTCGTATAAGTTGACTGATGTACATGAATTTCATCTTTTAAATGCTCGATCTGCAGGCCAAGACAAAACTTTGTTTTTCCAAGATCTTTCATCTCAAATTCTTTCTTTAAATAATTTACTGCATTTTGAAGCTCTTCAGGAGTTCCAATAATATTTAGATCATCAACATAAATAGCAATTATCAAAAGTCTGATCCAAACCTTTTTATAAAAACACATGGATAGATTGGATCATTTTTATAACCTTCTTTTAACAAATATTCACTAAGACGATTATACCACATACGTCTAGATTGTTTTAATCCATATAAACTTTTCTTTAATTTGATTGAGTAATTTTCTTAAGAAACTCTATATCCTTCAAGGATTTTAAATCCTTCTAGGATTTTCATATAAATTTCATTATCAAGTGTACCATACAAATAGGCTGTAACAACATCCATTAGACGCATGCAAAGGTTTTCACGTACTTCTAGACTAATAAGGTATCTAAACGTGATTGCATCCACCACAGGTGAATATGTCTCTTCGTAATTAATGCGGCCCTTTTCGAAAATCCTTGTGCTACATGTCGTGCTTATATGTTACGGCTTCATTTTTCTCATTTCGTTTTCGCACAAATATCCATTTATATCTTACCGGCTTTACATATTTAGGTGTTTGGACTATAGGTCCAAAAACCTCACGTTTAGAAACTGAATTTAATTCTGCTTGAATTGCGTCTTTCCATTTTAGTCAATCTTTTCTATTTCTACATTTCTCAATAGATTTAGGCTCAAGATCTTCATTTGTTTTTGCTATTTCAATAGCACAATTTTAAGCAAAATTGTTGTCGACAACTATATTTTTTCAGTTCCATCTTTTTCCTGAAGTAACATAACTAATTGAGATCTCTTTGTTATCACCATTTTCAGGTACCTGAACCTCTTCTAGGTTTTTTTGATTAGTTATATCTTTGGCCTCTTCTTGGGCACTTGTCTCCATAATATAACCATTTTGATTATTTGCTCCTTTTCTTTTACGAGGATTTTTATCTTTGGAACCAACTGGTCTTCCACGCTTTAGGCGTGGATTACTGTCTTTTGCACTAACAGTTTGCCCTATTGGGACATCAATTCATACTGGAGCATTTTCAGCTGGTATGTGAGATTTTGTAATTCTCTTTAGGTCAGTAAATGAATCTGACATTTGACTGGCGATGTTTTGCGAATGTATGATCCTTTGAACTTCTTGTTCACATTGATTTGTACAAGGATCTAATTGAGATAATGATGATCCATTCCATGTAATCTTTTTACCAGTTGTATTTTCATTCCCCTTAATGTTGGGAATGTTGTTTCATCAAAATGACAATCAATAAATCGTGCAGTAAATAAATCTTCAGTTAATGGTTCAATATACTTAATTACAGAAGGAGATTCATAACGAACATATATTCCCAACCTCCTTTGAGGACCCATTTTTGTGCGTTATGGTGGAGCAATTGGAACATATACTGCACATCCAAAAATTCTAAGATGGGAAATATTTGGCTCCTAACTAAAAACCAATTGTAATGAGGAGTATTTATTATAACTTGTTGGCTTGAAGTGCACAAGTGCTGCTGTATGCAAAATAGCATATCCTCAAGCTGTAATAGGGAGTTTAGTTCTCATAAGCAATGACCTAGCTATTAGTTGGAGGTGTTTGATAAATGATTTAGCTAAACCATTTTGTGTGTGAACATGAGCTACAGGATGTTCAACATTTATCCCAATTGTCATACAATAATCATTAAAAGCTTGGGAAGTAAACTCACCAGCATTATCAAGATGGATAGTTTTGATTGCATAATATGGGAATTGTGCTCTTAATCGAATTATTTGAGCAAGTAGTCTCGCAAGCGCCAAGTTGCGAGTTGATAATAAACACATATGTGACCACCTACTAAATGCATCTATCAATACCATAAAATATCTGAATGGTCCACTTGATGGATGAATGAGTCCACATATATCACCTTGAATACGTTCTAGAAATGCGGGAGATTCAATCTCAACTTTAGTTGGTGATGGTCTAATAATCAATTTTCCTTAAGAACAAGCAACACAAGATAAATCTTTGAATTTAAGAATCTTTTGGTTTTTTAATGGGTGTCCAATTAAATTCTCGATTATTCTCCGCATCATAATAGATCCAGGATGGCCAAATCGGTCATGCCAAATAGTAAAAATTTGTGGTTGTATGAACTTCTGGTTTGTAGTGACATGTGTCTCAATTGCACTAATATGTGTATAATATAAACCAGATGAAAAAGCAGATAACCTTTCCAAAACATATTTCTTTCCATATTCAACATTTGTAATGTATAGATATTCAATAGTTTTCTCATTCATAGTCTCAATATGATATCCATTAAGACGAATATCTTTAAAACTCAATAAATTTCTTTGAGACTTAGTAGAATATAAAGCATCATCAATGACAATTTTTGTACCTTTAGGTAATAATAGAATAGCTCTTTCAGAGCCCCAATAAGTTTTGAACTACCCGATATTGTATTAACATGGGCATCACTTATTGTCAAATGAGAAAAATATCTTTTATCTTTGAGTATCGTGTGTGTTGTAGCACTATCTGCAAGACACATATCTCCATTGATTTTGGGTCAAACGAAACTTTGTTGAATATTCATATTCTTCATAAAAATAAACAAAATATAATATGAGAAACATTGCAAATATTTATTAAATATATAAATTATTATTTATGCAAGAAAATAAAACATACTTAAATCAACATGAAAATTTCAAAATAACATCAAGTTTTCTAATGATTCTCCAAGAAATTTGTCATATCTAGGTGAGTTATATTATTAAGGTCATGAAATTTATCACCCTCGTAGGCATGGTCATAGTGAATATTTTCATCTTTTGCCTCCATTTCATCATCATTTTGGGATATAAAATTTATCTCCATATTCTTTCCCTTCTTTTTAATGGATGCTTGATAAAGTTTCACTAAATGCTCAGACGTATACGTGACCAATGCCCCTTCATACCACATCGATAACATAAATTCTCAACAATCTTTGAAAAAATATTTTGACCATCTCTTTCTTGTCCTTCATTGTTATTCTTTTTCTGATGTTTAGAAGTACCACTATTATGACCACCATGATAAATATTACTAGTACATCCTCGACTACGTCCCCACTACATCCACGACCACGACCACGGCCGCTACCACGACCTCTATATTTTTCATGTTCATAATTATTGTGTACTGCTACATTCACTTCAAGAAATGGTGCAGAACCAGTGGGACGAATTCTATGATTTTTCATCAACAACTCATTATTTTGTTCAGCCACTAAAAGGCATGAAATCAATTCAGAATACCTTTTAAAACCTTTTTCACGATATTGCTGCTGCAAGAGCACATTAGTAGCATGAAAGGTTGAAAAAATTTTCTCTAACAAGTCCTCATCAGTTATGTTTTCTCCATATAATTTTAGTTGAGAACTAATTTTGAAAAGTTCTGAATTGTATTCACTTATAGTCTTAAAATCTTGCAACCGTAAATGCATCCAATCATAACGAGCTTTAGGGAGTATCACCGTTTTCTAGTGGTCAAATCTTTCTTTCAAATCATTCCACAAATTAAGAGGGTCTTTCACAGTAAGATATTTCACTTTTAATCCTTCATGTAGATGATGACGGATGAAAATCATTGCATTTGCCTTGTCTTGATTAGATGCTTCTTTATATGCTAATATAGTATCTCCTAGACCTTTAGCATCTAGGTGAATTTCAGCATCTAACACCCATGACAAATAATTCTTGCCTGATATGTCTAAGGCCGCAAATTCAAGTTTGGCAAGATTTGACATTATAATCACTTGAATCAAAATAAAAGAAATTAGTAAAATGATAAGCATTCTCAATCGTAAACTAAGTCAATTATATATATACTAAATTTTCTAAATAATAATATGTATGTCAAATATTGACATGCAAAGGAATAGTCATAATCATAACTTAACACAAATTACATTAATTGAAATTTTTTTTAGTAAAAAAAACTTGTATATATAATTATCATTATAACATTTGAGTTGTAAAAATAAATGTGCAAATGTTATTTAAAGCAAATATTTCATCTAGAAAACAAAATAAAAGAATGATGAAAATATGTATACCATATATAGTTTAGCGGGAGTTATACGGACAAATTATATAAAGCCGAAATTACGTGAACTTCACTATGAACTTGTAAAGGCTCGAGCTAATAATATGTTATAAAATAATCAAATAAAAGATACTTAAAGTAAGCAATAGATTAAATCAATAGAAAATTTTCTTTTTTACTACTTTTATTTCAAGGAGCTTTATTTATAAGCTCATTTGCATTCAATGAAGTACATGTAAATGAAGTCTCTTTAGTTTCTTAATTGAAACATCTAATTTACTCTCATGGTCATAAATGAATCAGAGAGTTTTATCTCATTACTTTAATGAGGGTTTAAAGGAGTTAGAGATTTAAAGGAGTTAGACATCCACTTAATGTATTTATAACAAAATATTAATTTTAAACATAATTTGGTTCAAATATTTTATTGTATTATTAGTTAACTCAAATAATTAATATTGTTGACGATTTTTATTAAATATTTTCATGTGGATTTGTGTGAAAAGTATACTGTAACAAAAAAAAATTACTTCGGCATGATGAGATATTTTTAGTCATTATAAAATAACAGTAAAATTACAGTTTCGATCTATCTACTATGTTCATATTAGAGGATTTAGTCTTTATATTTTAATTTGACATATTTAATAATTTATTTTAACAATGACATTAATTAATCTAAATAATTAACATCCTTAACTATTCCGATTAAAATGCTAACGTGAATTTCTATTAAAAACATCTTTTTAACAATATATATATTTGCATGAAGTTGAAATGGGTATTTTAAGAAAAAAGACCCCCAATGTTTTAATTGGAACAAGTAAAGGTATAATCTATTTTGACAAAGGATATTATGTAGAGGAAACCACGAGAGTTAGGTGAGATGATAAAGTGGTTGAGGGTTTGATCTTCGTCTTGGGTATGGAGTAGCTTTAAAAATCGTGGCCATCATCTATTCCCTTAATGGGCCTACAGAATGTGAAAGATTAATTACCGGATTCGCTCCGATAAATACCTTAAGAAATAAAAAATATATATTATGTAGAGGAATCAAAATATATAAACTATCCTAAAATTAAACATTATAGAGAGACCATAACTAGAATTTGATCTAAAACAATATATATACCTGGCACAATTATTTATCAATTGATTTAATAAAAACATTAATTTACCCAAAAATAACTAAGATATGAAACTAGCATCTCTTTATTGACAAACCATAATGGAATCAAATTAAAATGGATGGCCAAAAAAAAAAAAAGAAACAAAATAAGATGGATTATTGCTTTTCAAGTTTTGTTTTGGCTTAATATAATATTTAGTACTTGAACTTGATATTTTTTTTAATTTGGTATCTAAACTTTTTTGACCCAATTTTGTACTTAAATTTGGTACTTGAACTTGGCATTTTTTCCTAATTTAGTACCTAAGTTATGCTTAACGAAATAATATTAAAAAAGATTATGTACCAAATTAAGAAAAAGAGTTAAGTTCAGGTATCAAATTGGACCTCAAAAAGTTTAAGTACCAATTTAAAAAGTGTCAAGTTTTGGTACCAAATTAAGAAAAAATATTAAGTTTGAGTATCAAATTAGACTAAAAAAATTTAGATACTAAACTAAAAAAAAATGTTAAGTTCAAATACCAAATATTATATTAAACCTTTTGTTTTAAAATTGGAGTAGGTATTATAATTCAATTTGAAAGTTGAAATGGATTTCTAATGCTGCCCAGACTGTCACACCATCTCTTCTAATTTGTGCTAAATTTTGTCGTTTTAATCCTAAATTATTGGTTTCATTATCGTTTTTTAATGCACATAGTTTTTCCTAAATTATTTGGGCAAGTTTTTTTAAGATAAATTATAAAAATAGTCACTTTTGTTTTATTCAAATTATATTTTAATCACTTATGTTTGAAATGTTACATTTTAATCATTTACGTTATTGTTTTGTTACGAAGTGGCTACTCTGCCGTTAAGCTCCGTTACCTCCCTAACGAAAATCCAACGTGGCAATCCAAATGGGTTTTAAATGTCAACTTGGATGTCTAACTAGATTTTTCTTTTTCAATTATAATTAATTTAAAATTTTCAATTAATTAAATTTATTTAACTAAAAATTTATTTTCATCCCAGCTGAACACCCAAGGTGGGATTTAAAACCCATTTGGATCGCCACGTAAGATTTTCATTAGGAAGGTAACAGAACTTAACGATAGTATAATCACTTCGTAATAAAACGATAACGTAAATGACTAAAATATAATTTAAGACAAATAAAAATAATTATTTTTATAATTTACCCTTTCTTTTATAATTCCACTTATACAATAATCAAATTCCTTGTTGAATTTCAATTTGGACAGAGTTTTTAATTTTCATTCAAATTGACCGTTCGATAAAATCATTTTATTTAAATATTAATATAATAAAATTTAAGGTAAAATTCTTAGGAAAGTGATTCTCATAAATTTATTTGCATTATTATTTTGGCTAAGATTAGTCGGTGCTGCAGGAACTTCCCAAAGGCAATGAAGACCCACTTTATTAAAGTTACAAAATGACAAAATCCTTAAATAAATATAATTTATTTCTTTTTATTTTTTTTTTGTAATTGAACAATCTTTTATTTTATTTATAAGTGTTAGTGCAATGATGAGATATATTATATTTTTAAGGAAAGACACAACTTCTATTTTTAAAAGATGATATTACTGAAAAAGACAATTATAAACCTTGAATATCTGGTAGGATGACACGAGTATGAGACCTCAAATTCTAACCCAAAACATGTTGAGTTTAACTTTTACAAGACCCATTTGACAAACTCAAAGTATCAGAAAATTTGAAGTCCAACTTTATATGTGATGCATATGTAGATTGGATAAATTTTTTTAATTGAAATTCATCGAAGTTGTTGTTTTTTAAGCTCAAAATATCAATTTGCGACAAGATTTTTGATGGGATTCATGTATTTTTGGATTGATGTCTTTATATCGATTAAAAAATTATTTTTTAGTTTCGAAACATACTTTAAATCACTTAATTTCGGATTTGAGAATTCAAATTATGATTGTTTTAATGAAAACTACAAAAGTAAAATTAAAAAAAAAAATTATTATGAGAAATTATAAATTTCGAGCTTTATTTCATAAATTTACTCCAAATGACTCTAAAGAGGAGTTGGTTTTTATATTATATATAGATTGTTGAGGGAAAATTATATAAAAAGGGTAAGGTTTTGAAGGGAAATTTTTTTTAAAAAATTCAAGATTTAAGTAGAAAATGAAGAGTAGAAAGTGTAAATTTAAATATATATTACATCTCCATTTATTTTTATAAGATTTAGAAATATATTATATAGATAATATAATCATATTTACTCAAGTAAAACAATTTTTTTCTATTCCTATTTTACCCTTAAATTGAAGTTAGCATACTAAATTTATCCTTATATATTATATAAATATAGATATATTATTTATGCTTAATTAAATGTATTTAGTTTTATAAAAAAATTATATGTATAAAAACATTGTGGTCATGAATGTGATTAGCAAATTAATAGATTATATCATTATATATTTTATAGAATCATTAAATTTAAATTTTGTAAATTTGAATGACTGTTAATTTTTTACATTTACTTAATATATTATTTGATAATTAAATTTAATATTTTTAATGGGTACATATGTTTTTTAATATAATGTGCTACTTGTATCTGACAGAAGCTATATATTTGGGTATCCACGAGAAATAGTATTAACTTTTTAAATTTGATGAAAATTAATTGCTAATATTGTTAAGTTTGAGTTCTTATAATTTTGTTAATAGAATAAAATTATTATTAATTGTGAATTTATTTAATTTTATATTTAATTTGTTAAATACAATATGATGATTATTATGTTAATTTGACGAAGGTTAATTGCTAATATTATTAACAAATTATGAATCTGCATCAAATCAACTCTACAACCCAAATTAAAAACTAAAAAGTTAACATCGTTACTTTCAGATACTAAAATGTATAATTTTTGTTAAATACAAATACCACATTAGACTAAAAATTAAACACAAATTCCTTAAAATCGCAATCTCCCAATCCTATGCAGCAGAAAAGAAAATGAACATATCCCCAGAGACTCCCATCCCACTGTACCTGCAAATGTTTTGCAGTAAGGAACGACCAATGTTCATCTGATTCTTCAGCTTTCTTTAAGTATGTATCCGACACAAGGACTCTAAAAATCCATGAAAAAGGTTACAATCCGGTAACGCAGGTCTAATTGCAAGATATATTAACAAAACCTGAGCACTGAGAAATCTGAGGGCAACAATTTCGGCAAATGTTACCCCTCCAACAAAGACAACAAGTACCAGGTCTGCTATGCTCAAGCAGTCAGCCAAGAAACATAAGCTTTTATGTAAACGAAAAGAATAAGAAGATCATTATTCCCTATTTATAGAGGTCAATAATGGAAGGCAAACTAAATGTTAAAAATGAAAAGTCCATGCAACAGAGCTTTCAGTAGCTACAGAATCAGAAACTACCATCTCTGTATATCATTAGAGCAACTTTCTAAACTAAAAAGGAAACTTCATAATTTTACTGCCCCATAGCCATTGTTATTGCCTTCTATCATCATTTTACCTCGGTTGTTGGAAGAACTTCCAACACTAACACCTGAGTCAAATTATGAGGCATACAAAGGGGGGAATTGCTTGTCTAAGCCATTCCAAGCACCCTGCAATGCGGCTTGTTGGTATTTTATCAGAAAAGAAAACTAAAACGATGAAAAAAACTAAACTGAGAATAGCTTATTGAAAAGAAAAATTAAACAAGTCGAGTGATTGAAATGGAAGGAGAACATTTTAAACTGAAACTAGTGTTTATATAGTAAACAAGTTAACAACTACTAACTAAAAATAGGCTACTAACAGAATCATAATCTCAAAAAAAAATCTCTAAAAAATCTGAAACAAATCAAAGAGTTATGATTATATCTAAAATTAGCTAGATTATGATTACTGAAGCAAATCTTCAACACTCCTCCTTGCTTTAGTTGCTACAAACACCAAGTGTTTGTTCTCAAAACTTCAAATTTGCTTACTGGGAGCGGCTTGGTGAAGATATCTGCAGCCTTCTCCTCTGTTTTGCAATGAACCAGTATAACTTTACCTGCTTTTTGCACTTCCCTAAATAAGAAAAGCTTAATGTTGAAATGCTTAGTCTTCCCATGAAATACTAGATCGTGAGAAATTGCAATGATAACTTGATTATCAATGAAAATCTTTGTTCTTTCCTTTTGTTCAAAGTTAAGATCACTTAATAATTTTCTCAATCACAAAGCTTGATTAACAACGGCTGCAACAGCAACAAATTTTACTTTAGCAGTGGATTGAGCCACAGTTTCTTGCTTCTCCGAGCTCCATGAGAAGACACCAGATCCAAAAGTAAAATAATAGCCTGGTGTACTCCTCATGTCATCAATGGAACCTCTCCGATCACTATTAGAGAAGCCAACAAGCTTGAACTCCTTGCTTCTTGTGAATTTAACACAAAAATTACTCGTTCCTTTGATATAACGAACTACTCTCTTGATTTGTGGAACGTGAGTCAAGCACAAACAACTAGATATTTTGAGAAAATTTAAATATGGTTTATGACCATACCAAGCCTCATAGGGTGTTTGATCTAGAGCTGGTCGTGGGCAGGGTCAAGTCGGGTTCGGGTCGGGCTTTAATAAAATTTAGGTCCAATTGCTAGGCTTGAGTTCGGCTCGGCCCGAAAAAATGGACCTAAAATTTTGTCCAAGCCTAACCCGAATTATTATAGTCAAACTCGAGCCCGACTCGACCCGGTTTGTATTAATTTTTTTGGATTATTTTATTACATACAACAAATTTAAAATATATATAATATATCAAATACACTTAAAAACATTAAATACATTAAAAAAAATTTATATTAAAATAGTTGCAAGTAAATTAGTAAAAAATTAACAATAAAACATAAGTTTTACAATATTCAAATAATATTAAAAAAGACAGTGAAAGAATAGTAAAAATGCATAAAAATAACATTCAAACAACAAAAATAACAACAAAAATAACAGCAAAACAACATTAAAAACAACAAAAATAGTAACAATAACAACAACAAAAATAGCAGCAAAAACAACACTAAAACAAGAATCAAAACAGTATAAAAAACCAAAACGATAAAAAAAATCACAAAAACAACAATCAAAATAGTAAAAAAACAGCACCAAAACAACAATATATTTTATTTATTAAAAATGGTTAATTTATTCGGGCCGAGCCAGATCGGGCTCGGGCCAAAAAATTCATACCCGAGGCTCGACCTGTTTAGAAAATGGACTTTATTTTTTGTTCAAGCCCATTTTTCGGGATTATATTTTTGTCTAAACCCTCCCATTTTTTTGGGCGGGCTTTCAGGTCGAGGCGAGTGGCCCAGCCCATGGTCAGGTCTAGTTTGACCCATGACCGCTTTTGTGGGCAGTTTATTCTGTAGGAAAATCATGGTACGAGCTGCTTCTGCCCAGAATTTTTTGGGTAAATTTTTCTCATGCAACATAAATCTGATCATGTCTAAGATGTATTTATTTTGCCTCTCACTAACTCCATTATGTTGCGGAGTATAGGGAGCTATTAACTGATGCTCAATGTTAGCTTCTGTACAAAATGCATTGAAATTTTTTGATGTATACTCCTTGCCATTATCGGACCTCAATATTTGAATGTGGTTACCACTTTGATATTTCACAGTCTTCTAAAATTTCCAGAATACTCCAACCACGTCTGACTTGAATTTTAAGAAGAAACTTCAACACATTCTTGTAAAATCATCAACAAGAGCAACTTACTACCGACTACCTACCAACGAAGGAGTTCTTTGAGGTCCAAAAATGTCTGTGTGAATAACTGCAACTTACAAGTGGCTCCCCATATTGTCTTGGGAAATTACTTTCTATTTTGCTTTCCAAATTGACAAGCCTTACATGTCGGTATGTGATCATCAAGTTCTGAAAGATCAAATGCCATCCTTTTGGACTTCATCTGCAGTATCCCCTGATAGTGATAGCGTCCGAGCCTTTTATGCCACAGCATTGTGAGGCTTTCTTTTGATTAGAAAACTTGATAGCTCCTCTTGCATTGGATTGAGGGAAAAACTCCTTCTTACCATCTTAACTTCGAACATCTTCTATCATGTATCATCCTCTATCACACATGCCTTTTCCATGAACTTCACTTTGAATCCTTTCTCTACTAATTGACCAACACTAGGCAAGTTTTGATAAATATCAGGTACATAAAAATATCAGTAATGAACTTGGTACCTAAACAACTTGTAATGACTATAGTGCCCTTTCCTTTGACTGCAATGTAGTTACCGTTCCCAATTTTGACCTTCTTGGACTCGGTACTCTTTAGTTCTTTGAACAACTCTTCGTCATGTGTCATATGATTAGTGCAACCACTGTTAATGAGACAGCTTTCACTTGTTTCCTGACTAGTGAAACAAGTTGCAACAAAAAGCTGATCTTCTTCTTCTTGATCTACCACTTGCGCTTCATCTCCTTGTTGCTGATTTTTGTACTTAAAAATAACAGCTTCATGTCCCATTTGGTTACACTTACTACACTTTACATTTGGTCTTCTCCAACACTTGAAAGGAGGGTGACCTTTCTTACCGTAATGTTGACATGTAGGATAATCCTTCTTTACTCTTAATCTTCCATTTCTAATTATACTTTTGTTCCCAAATGTAGAGCTTTCTCCACTCACAGCGTGAAACTTTTTGTTCTTTGGCCTCTTGTTCATTCCATCATCTTGATGCTTAATTGGTAGAGGACCTTCGATAGCACCTTATTGTCTCATTACACACCTTTGCTCTTATGCTTGTAAAGCACTTAAGAGTTCCGCCAAAGTAATCTTTGACATATCCTTCGTGTTCTCTAAGGTGATGATGGTAGCCTCAAACCTTTCAGGTACTGTTACAAGGATTTTCTCCATAATCCTTGAATCTTCTAGAGATGAACCTAGCAGCTTGACTTTATTGGCTATGTTAAGGAGCCTTTCAAAATACTCCTTGACTGTCTTAGTCTCCTTCATCCTATGCAACTCAAAATCACGTACAAGATTCAACACTTGCATCCAGCCAATTCTCTCATCTCCCTCGTACTCAAATTCGCGTGAAAATAGTTGGTGAAACTACAGCAAACAAATAGGCTTTTGCCTTTGATTTCCTTGTCTTGTTTTCTTTTAGTGTTTTGATCTATGCCATGATGGGGTTGGTAGGCAATGTAGGAATCTCCTAGCCTTCTTCCACTAGTTCCCAAAAATCTATAGCCTCCAAGTAAGTATCCATTCACACTGCCCAAACCTGATAATTATCTCTATAAAAAATAGGTGGCGCAATCGAAGAGAAATTAATTTCACTAACACAGGTCCCCCAAGAAGAAAACTCTGATTACCAATTGTTGGTATTTTATCAGAAAAGAAAACTAAAATGATGAAGAAACTGAACCAAGAAGAACTTATTGAAAAGAGAAAACAACAAGTCAAGTAATTAAAATGGAAGGAGTACATTTTATTGAACTGAACTAGTGTTTATAAAAATATAGTAAACTAGTTAACAACTACTAACTAAAAATAGGCTACTAACAGAATCATAATCTCTAAAAAATATGAAACAAATCAAAGAGTTATGGTTATATTTAAAATTAGCTAGATTATGATAACTGAAGCAAATCTTCAACACGGCTAATGAGGGACTGCTGGCAAAGTCGACCTATAAAAATATATCCAAAGAGCAATATAATTTGGGAGTCAAAAGGTGATTTTTAAGAGAATTCTAGATATTTGAAACACCAAAACATCAGATAAAACGACTAACGAACAAAAAAGTAGAAAGTAAAATAAACTACTCCATCAAGTCTACTGACCCTTTTTTTTTTTGTATGCGGCCCAAGCAACAGCTTCAAAATTCCTTCCATATATACATTCAGAAATTGAAGGCCGGCAGGGATTTGGATTAACATTCCTGCCTACCTAAAGCACTTGATAACAAAAGAAATACAGGCAATCAATCAAGGCTTAGCTAGACACGAGCAATAACACTGAAATAAATATGCAGCCAACATTATAGAGAAAAAATGAATGGTGACAACAAGAAAATACAAAAAACAACACAGGATTTCTTAATAAAAATCAAACTTCATCCATATCTCTTGCTTTTAGTATATGTTGGGGTTTCTAAAACACACAGATGATATGGTGACTAATATCAATCAAAGCTCATTAGGTGCAGTAACTAGCCTCTAACATTGAAATGAAAACATAGCAATTACTATACATTTCACTTACCAGAGAAGGTTGCATCTGTGAGAAGAATACTTTGCAGTGTCAGTATCCTCAACTACAAGTTGCAAAGCACATTTGACTATTAGCCAATTGCTTTTTGACTCCTGCAACAGTCCAATATAAAACAATTGACTAAATACGGGTCAACAGGACTTGTAGTCATTAGGCTAGTACACGAACTGAAGGAAATGACTGGCCATGCACTCTTGTTCAAGAGGCTCCTGCTCATGGATAATCTCTTCAATGTATTCAAAACAACTGCATTAATAAACCAGAAACAAATGCTTAAAAACTTGAGGAGGGGGAATACTCGAAAGTTGATACTATTTTTCAAGAAAGTTAAACCATAGGCAGCTGCAATTTGCTCAGAATAATGGAGAATAACTTTATTCACCTCAAAATGCTATGAGCAAGCAGTAATAGTTGCAAGGACTAACATTTGAAGTTCATGAGATTAGTAGGTTGATTGATGTTGTGCAAGATTTATGTGTCTTTGAAGCAAAAATTAGCAGTAAATTACAACTTAAAACTCATCCAGGACACTTTTCAAGAAGCCAGTGCAATTCCCAATAAGCAAAAACCAAAAAACCCTACTTACAGTCATTTTAGGTAATGAGTTCAACTTCTTGACGAAATCCTTTAGCTCAGAAACTATTTGGTTCTGTACAAGTTAAAAAAAAGGAATTATACAAATAACACAATACAAATATTTTTTTTCTACTAACTGCTGCTAGTTTTCTTTCTCTCTTTGTTCACAACATTTTTTCTTTCTTTTTTCTCTCAAAGCTCGGTAACATTTCAGCAGCTATTATACTAACTCATGGACTATATTTATAATAAAGTTTAACTGAAATTGACAATTTTTTCCACCTAAGACTTGTTCAAACATTGCTCCCATAATTATCGTATCATCCTTATCCTTTAATATTTCATGAACTTTCCAGCACAATTATCATTATCATCATTTTAGTCCCTGCTGCCACGTTATTGATTTTTCAAGCTGCAGACCAATTTTGGAAGCTTGATATCCACCTTGAAAGTCAATCTCTTTGCTGCCTCATCTACATACTTAAGACTTAAGAAATCATTAGTAAGCTGCCATGTTACTAAGCCACATTATCTGCATGTTTAGCCGACTTTAAAAGTCGATTTGATCTCTAACACTCTCCCCCAAACCGAGTTTTTCATTCCAAGCTTTTCTTTGAGTTTATAAAATACATCCAATTTCAATTGCTTCGTAAAAATGTCTGTCAATTGATCTTCTATTCTACAATAAACTAACTCCACATTTTTATTCTTCACTTTCTCTCAAATAAAATGATATTTTGTATCAATATGCTTGTTTCGACTATGAGATACCAGATCCTTTGCAAGAGATATTGTGGACTTGTTGTCAACATAAATTGTAATTGGACCTTGTATAAAAGATTATTCACCCAAAATATTCTTCAACCAAATTGCTTGACACTTGCATGTTGCAACAACCATGTATTTTACTTCACATGTTGAGCGGACTATTGTTTGTTACTTTTTCGATGACCATAAAAATGTCGTAGAGCCAATATGGAATAAATATTCGGATGTGCTTTTACGATCATCCAAGTCACCACCATAATCACTATTTGAATAACTAACCAACTTTGAACTTTGTGAGTGTGTATAAAATAAACCATGATCCATCGTACCTTTGATGTATCTCAAAATTCTCTCGATTACAATCAGGTGATCTTGTTTTGGCTTCTCTATGTATCTACTAACTATTCACACTGCGTACATGATATATGGTCATGTGATAGTCAAGTACCTTAAACTTCCAACAATAATTTTAAACAATGTTGGATTTACCGGCCCTCTAGTTGAATCAACACTTAATTTCAAGCTTGGTTCTGTTAGCATAGCTATCGGCTTGCAGTGTTTCATTCTAAATTTACTTAAAATCTATTTTGCATACTTCTTTTGAGACATAAATATTCCATATTTCATTTGTTTCTCTTTGACTACAAGAAAGTATGACATTTCACCAATATCTGTCATTTCAAATTCTTTAGTCATAACTTTCTTAAAGTCATTGAACATACCTGGATTGTTTCTTGTGAAAATCATATCATTCATGCATAAGCACACAATCATGATGTCACCAACTCCATTTTTCTTCGTATATAGGGCATGCTCATATGCAGGGGTGAACTTAGAGGGGGTTGGCAAGGGCCTTGCCCCCTCTAAAATGGAAAATTTTCTTTTAGGCCTTTTAAAATTTTAAAATTTTAAATTAGTAAAAGTAAAATTACACTTTGACCCCCTAAAAATGATAAAATTTTGATTTAATCCTTTTAAAATTACATTTTTATTATCGTAAAAGTTACAATTTAATTTTGACCCCCCTAAAAAAATTTCTGGCTTCGCCCCTGCTTGTATAGGCTTTTCATGAACCTGTTCTTCTGAAAGTATTCATCTATTCTTGTGTTCCATACTCTCAAGGCTTGCTTCAGTCCAAATAAAGCTTTCTTCAAGCAATAAACTTTGTCTTCCTATCCCTGTTTGCTATATTCAGGTGGTTGTTCGATGTAGACTTCTTCTAGGTAGCCATTAAGAAATGCTGACTTTACATCCATCTAATAAATCTTCCATTTATTTTGTGCTGCAATTGTCGTGAGAAGCCTTATAGTGTCAATTATGGTGACCAGAGCAAATACTTCATCATAGTCTACTCCATATCTTTGCTTGTAGCCTTTTGCAACTAGTCTTGCTTTGTTTTTCTCCACTTTTCTTTCTCTATTGGTCTTCGTCTAGTACACCCATTTGAATCCAATTGAACTATGTCCTTTTGGTAGACTTGTTAACTCCCACATGTCATTTCTTCTTATTGCGGCAATTTTTTCATCCATTACCTTATTCCATTTGACATCTTCAATTGCATATTCTTATGTTATTAGATCACATTCTGTCATTACATAAAATAATGAATAATCAAGTGTTGTTTCTATCGGTTTTGTGATATCAGAAATATCACATAAACTACGTATTCTTGCAAGTGCTTCCTCTGAGTTGTTGGTACTGCTACTGATTAGTGATGACGATGTTGTAGGAGTGGTTGCAACAGGACTTGGTGGAGGGCTTTAATCGCCTTGTTCTTGATTAATGAAGTCATCATCTTTGCCATCATTGAAAAATAATCCTTCAATTTTCTTTTCTTCTTCACTCCATCTTCAATAATCAGCTTCATCGAATTCTACATCTCTTGAAGTAATAACTTTCTTGGTGAGAGGATTGTATAGCCTATATGCCTTGCTTCTTTTTTCATAACCAATGAAAATACACTTCACTCCTTTTTCGTCGAGCTTATTTCTCGTTTGGTCAGGAACATGAGCATATGCGATGCATCCAAAAATCTTAAGATGTCCAACTCCTGGCTTTTGATTGCTCCAATTTTCATTTGGTGTCTTATATTTCACACTTTTTGTTGGACACCGGTTCAACAAATAAACAACACATTAAACAACTTTAGCCCAGAAAGTTATTGGTAAGTGTATACCTTTAACCATGCTTCTTACCATATTAAGAATAGTGCGATTCTTTCTTTCAGCAACTCCACTTTGTTTTGGCGTGTACGCAGTTGTCAACTGGTGAATAATTTCGTGATCGTTGTAGAAGCTTTCAAATAGCTTTGAAGTATACTCACAACCTCTATTAGATCTGATTATCTTAATATAATGTCCACTATATTTTTCTACCATAGCTTTGAACTTGATAAACTTGTCAAGTGCTTTTGATTTTATTTTAAGAAGATATATTCAACTTTTTCTACTAAAATCATCAATAAAAGTAATATATTACCTGTTTCCACCAAGTGATGTTATATCAAAAGGACATGTTATGTCAGAGTGCATAATCTTCAATGGTCTCCTGGCTCATCGAGTTTTTCCAACTTCAAAACTCTGTTTGTGTTGTTTTCCTTTAATGTAAGCTTCACATAGTTGTTCAAGAGGATTAATTTCTGGCAATCCATTTACCATATTTTCTTTTAACAATAGCTTAAGACCAAAAAATCAAAGATGCTCAAACCATAAATGTCACAACCATGAATCATCTTTAATTGCGTTCTTCATACACTTTAACTCTCCAAATTCAATATCAATAGTGAACAGATGGTTACACGTCATATCAACTTGGGCAATTAATTCACCAATCTTATTTTTTATAGCGAGTGTGCAATCCTTCATATGTACTTCATATCCTTTTTCTAGAAGCTATCCAAGGCTGATGATGTTGCTTTTAAAAGATAGTACGTAATAAACATTTGATATGTACTTTTTCTCTCTGTTCTTTTGTGTAATTGTAACTTTACCTTTACCTTTGACCATGACATGCGATTCATCTCCAAATGCTACTTGTCCATGAATATTCTCGTCTAACTCTGAAAATAAGTCTTTTCGACCACACATGTGATTATTGGCGCAGATATCAAGATACCAAAAATTTTTATTTGATTTTTCATTTTCTTTATAATTGAGGAATACACTGGATTCCATATTTTCTTCTTCTTTAGCTGTTTGTTACATGATTTTTCTCCTCCACCTTTGGAGTTCTTCTACACTCATAACTAAAATGGTCATATTTATTGTAATTATAACATTGTACCCGAAGTTTATTTCCTTGTTGAACTCTACTTCTACCTTGACCTCAAACTCCTCGTCCATGACTTGATGTTTGAGATTCTTCACTTGTTAGACCTCTACCATATGATTTATTACCTCATCCACATGTTCCTCATCCACCTCTATTTCTACCTCTATATTCTGCACAATATCCTCCACAATTGCTTGTACCTTGTCCAAAACTATTGCTAGCTCCACTTTCATTAAAAGACAACTTGTTTTGCAAGTCTTGCTCCAAATTTCTAGTGTCATCATTTTACTCCATTTTATGCTCATGGGCTTGGAGGGAACCCACAAGTTCATCGATTGATATTTGTGATAAATATTTTGATTCTTCGATGGCAACAGCCACATAATCAAATTTGTGTGTTAATGACCGCAAAAAATTTTCCATTACTCTTACGTCATCAAGTGTTTCTTCATTCCTTTTCATTTCATTTACCACCACTTTCACTCGGGTGACATAATCATCAACACTTTTTGAAACTTTCATTTTCGACGTCTCAAATTCGGCTCTGAGGGTTTGTAAATGTACCTTTTTGGCCTTTTCTACTCCTTGAAGGGATTTTTGCAAAATTCCTCACACTTCCTTTGATGTCTTCGCATTTGAAATTTTTTCAAAGGTTGATTCATCAACAACTTGGAAAATAAAGAACGATGCCCTCTTATCCATTTTACGAGCTTCTTTCAGTACTCTTTTTTCTTCGTTTGTCAAAGCTGCTTTGATAGCTGCATTTTCGGGCTCGACATATCCTTCTTTGACAACGTCCCAACAGTCTTGAGAGCCGAGCAAAACCTTCTCTTGGATGCTCTAATTGCCATAATTTGTCTTTGTTAATTCTGAGATCTGCGGTTGAATCATGTTTGTCATTGTGACGTTGACACGAGCTTGACACGGATATCACTTGTTGGAAGCGTAAGGAATAATTAATTGCTAAAATACTAATTTTATTACACAAATAACACACAATACAAATATTTTTTTTATAATAGCTATTGAAATGTTAGTAAGCTTTGAGAGAAAAAAAAGAAAAGAAAAGTGTTGTGAGTAAAGAGAGAAAGAAAACTAGCAGCAGTTAGTAGAAAAAAAATATTTGTATTATGTGTTATGTGTTATTTATATAATAAAATTAGTATTTTAACAATTAATTATTCATTAGGCTTCCAAAAATTTCAACCACTTAGTCATCCACAAAGTATGAACACAACATATAAGAGTTCAATCGATAAGTTACTCATCCATAAACCATTTAAAAAATCTTTCCACGTGCATATGATTGCTTTCTAATATCGTCATAGGAAAACTGTTTTCACTATGATTTTGAGTATTACGCATAATCAAGTTTTGACATATGAGGCATGAGAAATGTTAAGGTCCTTATTCAATTACAGTTGTAGTCAACTCAGTGTAGACCTGGACGTTGCTTTTTGCCTAAGAACCTACAATCAAATGGCAACTAAGAGCAGAAACTTGTTAACTTGGGGGAAAAGAAAAGAATATGAAAATGATTAAACAGGTCAACCCTATCTCCTTGAACACCTTGTCAACAAAAGTTAAAATAAGGATCAAAAAGAGGAAACCAAGGAAGAAGAAGGCAATAAACAAAAGGATGCTTAACATTCAGCCAGAAGGGCTTTTGCTTTGATTTGTGAAAACAGATTAGAGTTTTGACCCGTACAAATACGAGTCAATTTTCTCATTATGCTTCAACACAAATATGAAGGACAATAGAAATCTTAATCCAAACTTTCATCTTCGGTTTTGACATATGAGGCATGAGAAATGTTAAGGTCATTATTCAATTACAGTTGTAGTCAACTCAGTGTAGACCTGGACGTTGCTTTTTGCCTAAGAACCTACAATCAAATGGCAACTAAGAGCAGACACTTGTTAACTTGGGGGAAAAGAAAAGAATATGAAAATGATTAAACAGGTCAACCCTATCTCCTTGAACACATTGTCAACAAAAGTTAAAATAAGGATCAAAAAGAGGAAACCAAGGAAGAAGAAGGCAATAAACAAAAGGATGCTTAACATTCAGCCAGAAGGGCTTTTGCTTTGATTTGTGAAAACAGATTAGAGTTTTGACCAGTACAAATACGAGTCAATTTTCTCATTATGCTTCAACACAAATATGAAGGACAATAGAAATCTTAATCCAAACTTTCATCTTCGATTTTGACATATGAGGCATGAGAAATGTTAAGGTCCTAATTCAATTACAGTTGTAGTCAACTCAGTGTAGACCTGGACGTTGCTTTTTGCCTAAGAACCTACAATCAAATGGCAACTAAGAGCAGAAACTTGTTAACTTGGGGGAAAAGAAAAGAATATGAAAATGATTAAACAAGTCAACCCTATCTCCTTGAACACATTGTCAACAAAAGTTAAAATAAGGATCAAAAAGAGGAAACCAAGGAAGAAGAAGGCAATAAACAAAAGGATGCTTAACATTCAGCCAGAAGGGCTTTTGCTTTGATTTGTGAAAACAGATTAGAGTTTTGACCCGTACAAATACGAGTCAATTTTCTCATTATGCTTCAACACAAATATGAAGGACAATAGAAATCTTAATCCAAACTTTCATCTTCGGTTTTGACATATGAGGCATGAGAAATGTTAAGGTCCTTATTCAATTACAGTTGTAGTCAACTCAGTGTAGACCTGGACGTTGCTTTTTGCCTAAGAACCTACAATCAAATGGCAACTAAGAGCAGAAACTTGTTAACTTGGGGGAAAAGAAAAGAATATGAAAATGATTAAACAGGTCAACCCTATCTCCTTGAACACATTGTCAACAAAAGTTAAAATAAGGATCAAAAAGAGGAAACCAAGGAAGAAGAAGGCAATAAACAAAAGGATGCTTAACATTCAGCCAGAAGGGCTTTTGCTTTGATTTGTGAAAACAGATTAGAGTTTTGACCCGTACAAATACGAGTCAATTTTCTCATTATGCTTCAACACAAATATGAAGGACAATAGAAATCTTAATCCAAACTTTCATCTTCGGTTTTGACATATGAGGCATGAGAAATGTTAAGGTCCTTATTCAATTACAGTTGTAGTCAACTCAGTGTAGACCTGGACGTTGCTTTTTGCCTAAGAACCTACAATCAAATGGCAACTAAGAGCAGAAACTTGTTAACTTGGGGGAAAAGAAAAGAATATGAAAATGATTAAACAGGTCAACCCTATCTCCTTGAACACATTGTCAACAAAAGTTAAAATAAGGATCAAAAAGAGGAAACCAAGGAAGAAGAAGGCAATAAACAAAAGGATGCTTAACATTCAGCCAGAAGGGCTTTTGCTTTGATTTGTGAAAACAGATTAGAGTTTTGACCCGTACAAATACGAGTCAATTTTCTCATTATGCTTCAACACAAATATGAAGGACAATAGAAATCTTAATCCAAACTTTCATCTTCGGTTTTGACATATGAGGCATGAGAAATGTTAAGGTCCTTATTCAATTACAGTTGTAGTCAACTCAGTGTAGACCTGGACGTTGCTTTTTGCCTAAGAACCTACAATCAAATGGCAACTAAGAGCAGAAACTTGTTAACTTGGGGGAAAAGAAAAGAATATGAAAATGATTAAACAGGTCAACCCTATCTCCTTGAACACCTTGTCAACAAAAGTTAAAATAAGGATCAAAAAGAGGAAACCAAGGAAGAAGAAGGCAATAAACAAAAGGATGCTTAACATTCAGCCAGAAGGGCTTTTGCTTTGATTTGTGAAAACAGATTAGAGTTTTGACCCGTACAAGTACGAGTCAATTTTCTCATTATGCTTCAACACAAATATGAAGGACAATAGAAATCTTAATCCAAACTTTCATCTTCGGTTTTGACATATGAGGCATGAGAAATGTTAAGGTCCTTATTCAATTACAGTTGTAGTCAACTCAGTGTAGACCTGGACGTTGCTTTTTGCCTAAGAACCTACAATCAAATGGCAACTAAGAGCAGAAATTTGTTAACTTGGGGGAAAAGAAAAGAATATGAAAATGATTAAACAGGTCAACCCTATCTCCTTGAACACCTTGTCAACAAAAGTTAAAATAAGGATCAAAAAGAGGAAACCAAGGAAGAAGAAGGCAATAAACAAAAGGATGCTTAACATTCAGCCAGAAGGGCTTTTGCTTTGATTTGTGAAAACAGATTAGAGTTTTGACCCGTACAAATACGAGTCAATTTTCTCATTATGCTTCAACACAAATATGAAGGACAATAGAAATCTTAATCCATACTTTCATCTTCGGTTTTGACATATGAGGCATGAGAAATGTTAAGGTCCTTATTCAATTACAGTTGTAGTCAACTCAGTGTAGACCTGGACGTTGCTTTTTGCCTAAGAACCTACAATCAAATGGCAACTAAGAGCAGAAACTTGTTAACTTGGAGGAAAAGAAAAGAATATGAAAATGATTAAACAGGTCAACCCTATCTCCTTGAACACCTTGTCAACAAAAGTTAAAATAAGGATCAAAAAGAGGAAACCAAGGAAGAAGAAGGCAATAAACAAAAGGATGCTTAACATTCAGCCAGAAGGGCTTTTGCTTTGATTTGTGAAAACAGATTAGAGTTTTGACCCGTACAAATACGAGTCAATTTTCTCATTATGCTTCAACACAAATATGAAGGACAATAGAAATCTTAATCCAAACTTTCATCTTCGGTTTTGACATATGAGGCATGAGAAATGTTAAGGTCATTATTCAATTACAGTTGTAGTCAACTCAGTGTAGACCTGGACGTTGCTTTTTGCCTAAGAACCTACAATCAAATGGCAACTAAGAGCAGAAACTTGTTAACTTGGGGGAAAAGAAAAGAATATGAAAATGATTAAACAGGTCAACCCTATCTCCTTGAACACATTGTCAACAAAAGTTAAAATAAGGATCAAAAAGAGGAAACCAAGGAAGAAGAAGGCAATAAACAAAAGGATGCTTAACATTCAGCCAGAAGGGCTTTTGCTTTGATTTGTGAAAACAGATTAGAGTTTTGACCCGTACAAATACGAGTCAATTTTCTCATTATGCTTCAACACAAATATGAAGGACAATAGAAATCTTAATCCAAACTTTCATCTTCGGTTTTGACATATGAGGCATGAGAAATGTTAAGGTCCTTATTCAATTACAGTTGTAGTCAACTCAGTGTAGACCTGGACGTTGCTTTTTGCCTAAGAACCTACAATCAAATGGCAACTAAGAGCAGAAACTTGTTAACTTGGGGGAAAAGAAAAGAATATGAAAATGATTAAACAGGTCAACCCTATGTCCTTGAACACATTGTCAACAAATGTTAAAATAAGGATCAAAAAGAGGAAACCAAGGAAGAAGAAGGCAATAAACAAAAGGATGCTTAACATTCAGCCAGAAGGGCTTTTGCTTTGATTTGTGAAAACAGATTAGAGTTTTGACCCGTACAAATACGAGTCAATTTTCTCATTATGCTTCAACACAAATATGAAGGACAATAGAAATCTTAATCCAAACTTTCATCTTCGGTTTTGACAAATGAGGCATGAGAAATGTTAAGGTCCTTATTCAATTACAGTTGTAGTCAACTCAGTGTAGACCTGGACGTTGCTTTTTGCCTAAGAACCTACAATCAAATGGCAACTAAGAGCAGAAACTTGTTAACTTGGGGGAAAAGAAAAGAATATGAAAATGATTAAACAGGTCAACCCTATCTCCTTGAACACATTGTCAACAAAAGTTAAAATAAGGATCAAAAAGAGGAAACCAAGGAAGAAGAAGGCAATAAACAAAAGGATGCTTAACATTCAGCCAGAAGGGCTTTTGCTTTGATTTGTGAAAACAGATTAGAGTTTTGACGCGTACAAATACGAGTCAATTTTCTCATTATGCTTCAACACAAATATGAAGGACAATAGAAATCTTAATCCAAACTTTCATCTTCGGTTTTGACATATGAGGCATGAGAAATGTTAAGGTCCTTATTCAATTACAGTTGTAGTCAACTCAGTGTAGACCTGGACGTTGCTTTTTGCCTAAGAACCTACAATCAAATGGCAACTAAGAGCAGACACTTGTTAACTTGGGGGAAAAGAAAAGAATATGAAAATGATTAAACAGGTCAACCCTATCTCCTTGAACACATTGTCAACAAAAGTTAAAATAAGGATCAAAAAGAGGAAACCAAGGAAGAAGAAGGCAATAAACAAAAGGATGCTTAACATTCAGCCAGAAGGGCTTTTGCTTTGATTTGTGAAAACAGATTAGAGTTTTGACCCGTACAAATACGAGTCAATTTTCTCATTATGCTTCAACACAAATATGAAGGACAATAGAAATCTTAATCCAAACTTTCATCTTCGATTTTGACATATGAGGCATGAGAAATGTTAAGGTCCTAATTCAATTACAGTTGTAGTCAACTCAGTGTAGACCTGGACGTTGCTTTTTGCCTAAGAACCTACAATCAAATGGCAACTAAGAGCAGAAACTTGTTAACTTGGGGGAAAAGAAAAGAATATGAAAATGATTAAACAAGTCAACCCTATCTCCTTGAACACATTGTCAACAAAAGTTAAAATAAGGATCAAAAAGAGGAAACCAAGGAAGAAGAAGGCAATAAACAAAAGGATGCTTAACATTCAGCCAGAAGGGCTTTTGCTTTGATTTGTGAAAACAGATTAGAGTTTTGACCCGTACAAATACGAGTCAATTTTCTCATTATGCTTCAACACAAATATGAAGGACAATAGAAATCTTAATCCAAACTTTCATCTTCGGTTTTGACATATGAGGCATGAGAAATGTTAAGGTCCTTATTCAATTACAGTTGTAGTCAACTCAGTGTAGACCTGGACGTTGCTTTTTGCCTAAGAACCTACAATCAAATGGCAACTAAGAGCAGAAACTTGTTAACTTGGGGGAAAAGAAAAGAATATGAAAATGATTAAACAGGTCAACCCTATCTCCTTGAACACATTGTCAACAAAAGTTAAAATAAGGATCAAAAAGAGGAAACCAAGGAAGAAGAAGGCAATAAACAAAAGGATGCTTAACATTCAGCCAGAAGGGCTTTTGCTTTGATTTGTGAAAACAGATTAGAGTTTTGACCCGTACAAATACGAGTCAATTTTCTCATTATGCTTCAACACAAATATGAAGGACAATAGAAATCTTAATCCAAACTTTCATCTTCGGTTTTGACATATGAGGCATGAGAAATGTTAAGGTCCTTATTCAATTACAGTTGTAGTCAACTCAGTGTAGACCTGGACGTTGCTTTTTGCCTAAGAACCTACAATCAAATGGCAACTAAGAGCAGAAACTTGTTAACTTGGGGGAAAAGAAAAGAATATGAAAATGATTAAACAGGTCAACCCTATCTCCTTGAACACCTTGTCAACAAAAGTTAAAATAAGGATCAAAAAGAGGAAACCAAGGAAGAAGAAGGCAATAAACAAAAGGATGCTTAACATTCAGCCAGAAGGGCTTTTGCTTTGATTTGTGAAAACAGATTAGAGTTTTGACCCGTACAAATACGAGTCAATTTTCTCATTATGCTTCAACACAAATATGAAGGACAATAGAAATCTTAATCCAAACTTTCATCTTCGGTTTTGACATATGAGGCATGAGAAATGTTAAGGTCCTTATTCAATTACAGTTGTAGTCAACTCTGTGTAGACCTGGACGTTGCTTTTTGCCTAAGAACCTACAATCAAATGGCAACTAAGAGCAGAAACTTGTTAACTTGGGGGAAAAGAAAAGAATATGAAAATGATTAAACAGGTCAACCCTATCTCCTTGAACACCTTGTCAACAAAAGTTAAAATAAGGATCAAAAAGAGGAAACCAAGGAAGAAGAAGGCAATAAACAAAAGGATGCTTAACATTCAGCCAGAAGGGCTTTTGCTTTGATTTGTGAAAACAGATTAGAGTTTTGACCCGTACAAGTACGAGTCAATTTTCTCATTATGCTTCAACACAAATATGAAGGACAATAGAAATCTTAATCCAAACTTTCATCTTCGGTTTTGACATATGAGGCATGAGAAATGTTAAGGTCCTTATTCAATTACAGTTGTAGTCAACTCAGTGTAGACCTGGACGTTGCTTTTTGCCTAAGAACCTACAATCAAATGGCAACTAAGAGCAGAAATTTGTTAACTTGGGGGAAAAGAAAAGAATATGAAAATGATTAAACAGTTCAACCCTATCTCCTTGAACACCTTGTCAACAAAAGTTAAAATAAGGATCAAAAAGAGGAAACCAAGGAAGAAGAAGGCAATAAACAAAAGGATGCTTAACATTCAGCCAGAAGGGCTTTTGCTTTGATTTGTGAAAACAGATTAGAGTTTTGACCCGTACAAATACGAGTCAATTTTCTCATTATGCTTCAACACAAATATGAAGGACAATAGAAATCTTAATCCAAACTTTCATCTTCGGTTTTGACATATGAGGCATGAGAAATGTTAAGGTCCTTATTCAATTACAGTTGTAGTCAACTCAGTGTAGACCTGGACGTTGCTTTTTGCCTAAGAACCTACAATCAAATGGCAACTAAGAGCAGAAACTTGTTAACTTGGAGGAAAAGAAAAGAATATGAAAATGATTAAACAGGTCAACCCTATCTCCTTGAACACATTGTCAACAAATGTTAAAATAAGGATCAAAAAGAGGAAACCAAGGAAGAAGAAGGCAATAAACAAAAGGATGCTTAACATTCAGCCAGAAGGGCTTTTGCTTTGATTTGTGAAAACAGATTAGAGTTTTGACCCGTACAAATACGAGTCAATTTTCTCATAATGCTTCAACACAAATATGAAGGACAATAGAAATCTTAATCCAAACTTTCATCTTCGGTTTTGACAAATGAGGCATGAGAAATGTTAAGGTCCTTATTCAATTACAGTTGTAGTCAACTCAGTGTAGACCTGGACGTTGCTTTTTGCCTAAGAACCTACAATCAAATGGCAACTAAGAGCAGAAACTTGTTAACTTGGGGGAAAAGAAAAGAATATGAAAATGATTAAACAAGTCAACCCTATCTCCTTGAACACATTGTCAACAAAAGTTAAAATAAGGATCAAAAAGAGGAAACCAAGGAAGAAGAAGGCAATAAACAAAAGGATGCTTAACATTCAGCCAGAAGGGCTTTTGCTTTGATTTGTGAAAACATATTAGAGTTTTGACGCGTACAAATACGAGTCAATTTTCTCATTATGCTTCAACACAAATATGAAGGACAATAGAAATCTTAATCCAAACTTTCATCTTCGGTTTTGACATATGAGGCATGAGAAATGTTAAGGTCCTTATTCAATTACAGTTGTAGTCAACTCAGTGTAGACCTGGACGTTGCTTTTTGCCTAAGAACCTACAATCAAATGGCAACTAAGAGCAGAAACTTGTTAACTTGGGGGAAAAGAAAAGAATATGAAAATGATTAAACAGGTCAACCCTATCTCCTTGAACACATTGTCAACAAATGTTAAAATAAGGATCAAAAAGAGGAAACCAAGGAAGAAGAAGGCAATAAACAAAAGGATGCTTAACATTCAGCCAGAAGGGCTTTTGCTTTGATTTGTGAAAACAGATTAGAGTTTTGACCCGTACAAATACGAGTCAATTTTCTCATTATGCTTCAACACAAATATGAAGGACAATAGAAATCTTAATCCAAACTTTCATCTTCGGTTTTGACAAATGAGGCATGAGAAATGTTAAGGTCCTTATTCAATTACAGTTGTAGTCAACTCAGTGTAGACCTGGACGTTGCTTTTTGCCTAAGAACCTACAATCAAATGGCAACTAAGAGCAGAAACTTGTTAACTTGGGGGAAAAGAAAAGAATATGAAAATGATTAAACAGGTCAACCCTATCTCCTTGAACACATTGTCAACAAAAGTTAAAATAAGGATAAAAAAAAGGAAACCAAGGAAGAAGAAGGCAATAAACAAAAGGATGCTTAACATTCAGCCAGAAGGGCTTTTGCTTTGATTTGTGAAAACAGATTAGAGTTTTGACCCGTACAAATACGAGTCAATTTTCTCATTATGCTTCAACACAAATATAAAGGACAATAGAAATCTTAATCCAAACTTTCATCTTCGGTTTTGACATATGAGGCATGAGAAATGTTAAGGTCCTTATTCAATTACAGTTGTAGTCAACTCAGTGTAGACCTGGACGTTGCTTTTTGCCTAAGAACCTACAATCAAATGGCAACTAAGAGCAGAAACTTGTTAACTTGGGGGAAAAGAAAAGAATATGAAAATGATTAAACAGGTCAACCCTATCTCCTTGAACTCATTGTCAACAAATATTAAAATAAGGATCAAAAAGAGGAAACCAAGGAAGAAGAAGGCAATAAACAAAAGGATGCTTAACATTCAGCCAGAAGGGCTTTTGCTTTGATTTGTGAAAACAGATTAGAGTTTTGACCCGTACAAATACGAGTCAATTTTCTCATTATGCTTCAACACAAATATGAAGGACAATAGAAATCTTAATCCAAACTTTCATCTTCGGTTTTGACAAATGAGGCATGAGAAATGTTAAGGTCCTTATTCAATTACAGTTGTAGTCAACTCAGTGTAGACCTGGACGTTGCTTTTTGCCTAAGAACCTACAATCAAATGGCAACTAAGAGCAGAAACTTGTTAACTTGGGGGAAAAGAAAAGAATATGAAAATGATTAAACAGGTCAACCCTATCTCCTTGAACACATTGTCAACAAAAGTTAAAATAAGGATCAAAAAGAGGAAACCAAGGAAGAAGAAGGCAATAAACAAAAGGATGCTTAACATTCAGCCAGAAGGGCTTTTGCTTTGATTTGTGAAAACATATTAGAGTTTTGACCCGTACAAATACGAGTCAATTTTCTCATTATGCTTCAACACAAATATGAAGGACAATAGAAATCTTAATCCAAACTTTCATCTTCGGTTTTGACATATGAGGCATGAGAAATGTTAAGGTCCTTATTCAATTACAGTTGTAGTCAACTCAGTGTAGACCTGGACGTTGCTTTTTGCCTAAGAACCTACAATCAAATGGCAACTAAGAGCAGAAACTTGTTAACTTGGGGGAAAAGAAAAGAATATGAAAATGATTAAACAGGTCAACCCTATCTCCTTGAACACCTTGTCAACAAAAGTTAAAATAAGGATCAAAAAGAGGAAACCAAGGAAGAAGAAGGCAATAAACAAAAGGATGCTTAACATTCAGCCAGAAGGGCTTTTGCTTTGATTTGTGAAAACAGATTAGAGTTTTGACCCGTACAAGTACGAGTCAATTTTCTCATTATGCTTCAACACAAATATGAAGGACAATAGAAATCTTAATCCAAACTTTCATCTTCGGTTTTGACATATGAGGCATGAGAAATGTTAAGGTCCTTATTCAATTACAGTTGTAGTCAACTCAGTGTAGACCTGGACGTTGCTTTTTGCCTAAGAACCTACAATCAAATGGCAACTAAGAGCAGAAACTTGTTAACTTGGGGGAAAAGAAAAGAATATGAAAATGATTAAACAAGTCAACCCTATCTCCTTGAACACCTTGTCAACAAAAGTTAAAATAAGGATCAAAAAGAGGAAACCAAGGAAGAAGAAGGCAATAAACAAAAGGATGCTTAACATTCAGCCAGAAGGGCTTTTGCTTTGATTTGTGAAAACAGATTAGAGTTTTGACCCGTACAAATATGAGTCAATTTTCTCATTATGCTTCAACACAAATATGAAGGACAATAGAAATCTTAATCCAAACTTTCATCTTCGGTTTTGACATATGAGGCATGAGAAATGTTAAGGTCCTTATTCAATTACAGTTGTAGTCAACTCAGTGTAGACCTGGACGTTGCTTTTTGCCTAAGAACCTACAATCAAATGGCAACTAAGAGCAGAAACTTGTTAACTTGGGGGAAAAGAAAAGAATATGAAAATGATTAAACAGGTCAACCCTATCTCCTTGAACACCTTGTCAACAAAAGTTAAAATAAGGATCAAAAAGAGGAAACCAAGGAAGAAGAAGGCAATAAACAAAAGGATGCTTAACATTCAGCCAAAAGGGCTTTTGCTTTGATTTGTGAAAACAGATTAGAGTTTTGACCCGTACAAATACGAGTCAATTTTCTCATTATGCTTCAACACAAATATGAAGGACAATAGAAATCTTAATCCAAACTTTCATCTTCGGTTTTGACATATGAGGCATGAGAAATGTTAAGGTCCTTATTCAATTACAGTTGTAGTCAACTCAGTGTAGACCTGGACGTTGCTTTTTGCCTAAGAACCTACAATCAAATGGCAACTAAGAGCAGAAACTTGTTAACTTGGGGGAAAAGAAAAGAATATGAAAATGATTAAACAGGTCAACCCTATCTCCTTGAACACCTTGTCAACAAAAGTTAAAATAAGGATCAAAAAGAGGAAACCAAGGAAGAAGAAGGCAATAAACAAAAGGATGCTTAACATTCAGCCAGAAGGGCTTTTGCTTTGATTTGTGAAAACAGATTAGAGTTTTGACCCGTACAAATACGAGTCAATTTTCTCATTATGCTTCAACACAAATATGAAGGACAATAGAAATCTTAATCCAAACTTTCATCTTCGGTTTTGACATACTCAAAGGCATAATTACTTGGCAAACACAACAAAGGCATTGATATAAGAACCTTACAATAAAACTCATATCCAACCATGATCACTTGAATTAAACATTAACGGATCCTAAAATTGAATTTAATTATTTTCTTTTGAATTAAATTTTATTCTTTTCAATATTTCTAAATGATTTTTTTTTTTTGAATATTCAAATTAAACATTAACATATTCTAAAATTGAAAAAAGTTTAATTCATAAAATGTAGACGTGTCAAATAAGTACACTATCCTCTTAGCATCATTTTAAATATTCTACCTAGGATTATTTTCAAATTTATTTCTGTAATATATATATATATATATAGACAACGTTAGGTAATGTTTAAATATATAATTTGGAACTGTGGTTAAAGTTCCTATTTAGCATCTAATGATATGGGTTTAAACCCTGTCATCTTCTTTTTCCTTCCACAAAATTGTAATGATAAAAAATGTATAAATATATAGTTTTAAAATTGAAAATAAAATAATTTTTACTTTATTCATTTCATGTATAAATAAATATATAAAAGAAATTAAATATTTAGCAATTTTTTAAGTATACTTGAAAAATTTTAAAAAAATTGTCAATGTACCGAATACTAACCCTAAACACAATTATCAAATTAAACATTTTAGTAAAATCACAAACTTAAAAAACCAATTCACAACTTGTGTTATAATTTTCTCTTCAAACCCACTATTTGATAAATTATGTATAATTTTTATCAATAAACATCTTTGGAATGCTACTCTAGCATGTCTTTGGTCTACTACTCTAGCACCTTTTATTTTTTGGTTTCTTTCGGTTTTGTTTTATTTGTTTGGCGACGACGGTGATTTGTTTGGGGTGGTTTTAATCAGCTTGGTAGTAATACTCGATAATGGAGAGTGAATTAGCATATTTATCTTTGGAAGATGGTGAGGAAAAGGTTCTGTTAGTACATAATGAATATGATTCTCCGACGGTGGTATATGATCTTTATCTGGTTGGGTGTTTCCTTACAGCGAGTGTAATCCACTTCCCTGTGATGAGGAGTACAACGGCAAATCTATGGCATCCTTTGAGAGAGGTTCAGATCCCAGATCTAAAGGAAAAGAGGTTCTTGTTTAGATTTTTTTCATAAAATAGATATCGATTGGGTGTTAAATGGTGTACCATGGACTTTTAATAATCATCTTCTGGTGATTCATCGTTTGGAGGATGGTGAGGATCCGATGAAGGTACCGCTAATCTTTGTGACTTTCTAGGTGCAAGTGCATGATTTACCACCGGGGTTATTTTTTGAATCTAAAATAAAGCAATTAGGTGATTTCATTGGTAAGTTATTGGAATACAATGGCAAGAGTTTGGGTAGGGGCCTAAGGAATTACTTACATATATGGGTTTCAGATGAATGTTAAGCGATCTTTGAAGCGAAAGAAGAAGATTATGTTCTCGCCCGTAAAGTGTTTTGATGTTAGTTTAAATATGAAAGACTAACATTATTTTATTTTTTCTACGGTTATTTGGGACACAACGACTCTTTCTTTCAGGTTAGAATGATTGAAGGGTTAGAAGTTGCAGAGATGAGATGGGATCTATTGGTAAATGCCCAAACAAAGAGACTTGTTCCAATGAATAGTGTGTGGATAAGAGAGGAAGGTAAAGGTGAGATAAGAGGAAATATCCTAGGACATTCTAATTCGAGGAAGGGATCTTAGAGGGATGCGTATAGACCTTGTTTTGGAGTTAAACTTGAAAGGGGATTCGAGATATTTGTTTGGCATTCAAGGGGACTCTTCAAAAGTACTGGGACAAACGGATATGGAACATGACGCGGAGGAAAGCCCTATAGAACGTGGAGATGGAAAGAAAAGGCCCAGGAGGATATTGGGAATCACAATGCCTCAAATGTGACTTGGGATAAGCTCATTTTTTATTGGTGGCTGCCAAGGGGCATGTCAACCTATCGTAATGAAAATAATTTGTTAGAATGTTCGTGGTTTGGGAAATCCATAGACTATAAGAAGGCTTTGGTATATGTTGAAGATGTATAATCCCAGGTGATCTTCTTTATGGAGACTAAAATAAGTAATGTGCGTAGAACGTGTGAGTTCTTTAATGGTATTGATATTTCGTCTAATGGTTCACGAAGTCTTTATTTGACTTGGAAGGAGAATATTATAATTAATCTTAGGGGTTTCTCTAGGAGCCATGTAGACATTTAATTTTAGGAGATTGAAGAGAATAAACAATGGAGGTTTACTGGTTTTTATGGGGTTCCATTTGCGGGTAGCAGAGATGATTCATTGAATTTGTTGAGAAATCTAAGACACTCCCTTAGATTTACCTTGGTTAGTGTGACGATTTTAATGAGATCATGTATTCATTTGAGAGGACTAAAGGGTGCCAAGGGAAGAAAGGAGAATGGAGGATTTTCGAGGAGTATTAGAAGAATGTTGGTTAATAGATGTTAGTTACTTTAGGGCTTGGTTTACTTAGGAAAGGGGAAACTTACCGGAAGCAAATATCAAAGAGTAGCTGGATAGAGGTGTGGCAAATGTCGGATGGATGAACATGTTTTCGAGTGAAGTGATTCAACATTTACCAAATTCTTTTTTCTCCTCTTCTTATTCATATAGAGCACGAGAGGAACATGTTGAGGTTAAAAAGGTTTCGGTTTGAGGCATGTTGGGTAATGGAAGAATCATTTGAAGAAAAGGTGAAGTGAATCTGGGATTCTACTTCTGCTGATATCTTTGGTAAGTTGGAATGTTTAAGAAATGGTTTAGGAAGATGGGTAGGTTCTGTTAGGAGTAAAAGGGAGGGTCTCAAGAGGGATCTGATTATAACATTGAAAGAGATGATGGAAAAAGAAAAAAGATTACGAGAATCTCATAGAATTTATTGATACTAAAATCCAATTTAATTTAGAGATCGATTAGGATGAAATGTATTGGAAGCAGAGAGAACGTGCTAATTGGTTGTGGGTGGAGGATAAAAACAAGACTTTTTTCCACAACTATGCTTCTCATCGTAGAAGAATGAACATTATTCGGTGGTTAAAATATGATGATGGGAGGGTGACTAAGGATAAGGGTTAAATGGAAGAAGTTACTCGAAGTTATTTTCAGAATTTGTTCTCGACAAGTGGGGTTGAAGATATTGATACTATTTTATCAAGAGTGGCGAGATGTATTTTGAGTAATGCAAATAAGATGCTGACAACAAAGTATACGAAGGAAGATGTATATTCGGGTATGAAAGATATGGTGCCAACAAAGGCATCAGGAGCAGATGGATTCTTGACTTTATTCTTTCAAAAACGTTAGCATATAGTGGGGAGAGACATCATTTTTTATTTCTTGAGAGTCTTGAAAGAAGGTATGAAGATAAACTCTCGGAACATTACTAATATTGTGTTAATCCTTAAGATTCCCCATCTAATGAATTTAGTGAATTTTAGGCCAATTAGCTTATGCACAGTTCTTTATAAATTGGTAGTGAAGATGGTAGTTAACTGTTTTTAAAAAGTCTTGAATGTTTGTATTAATAGTGCTCAAAGTGCTTTTTTGTCGGGTCTATTGATATTTTATAATGTGTTGTTGGCTTATGAGATTTTGCATACTTTTCGACAAAAGATAATAGGGAAAAATGGGTTTCTGGCACTGAAATTAAATATAAGTAAAGCGTATGATCAGGTAGAATGACAATTTTTAAGGGAGATGATGGAACGAAAAGGGTTTGATAGGTCATGGGTGGAGATTATCATGAAATGCATTATTCTGTATCGTATTTGGTTATTGTGAATAGGAAAGTTAGAAGGTATTCTTACCAACTACGGGGCTTTAGCAGGGAGATTCGTTAAGTTTGTTTCTTTTCTTGATTTGTAGTGAGGAGCTATCGGCTCTTATGAAACTTGTTCTGAGAGATGATTTGATAAAAAGGGTGAATGTTAGTAAGAGGGATTCTCAGATATCACATTTGCTATTTGCAGACGATTGTGTGCTTTTTGGAGAAGCAAATGATAAGAGGCTCAAACATTGAAAAAGCTCTTGCGGGAGTATGAGATGTGTTCGGGAAAATGCACTAATTATGAAAAATTCATTGTTTTTACAATTCAAATACTTTTGAAGGAGATAGACAATTGGTTTTAAGTATTTGGGGGTTAGATATTTGAATGATCTTGAGAGGTATTTACGGCAATCGAATATGGTGGGGAGGTGGAAGAAGATATCGTTCCAGATTTGAAGGATCAGTTTAAGAAAATGATTGATATTTGAGTACAAGATTTTTGTCCAAAGAGGAAAGAAGGCTTTAATTAAAGCTATTTTACAAGCTATTCCGACGTATTCAATGGCTTGTTTTTTGCTTCCAAAGACACTTTATGGAGAGTTGGAAAGCATTATGACAAGATTTTGTGGCAAAAAGGTCATGGAATGAAGGGAAATTATTGGTGCGAATGGAATTGTTTGTGAGTTGTAATAAAAAGAGGGTTTGGGTTTTAGAAGCTTAGCAAAGTTTAATTTGGCATTGCTAGGAAAACAAGGGCGGCGCCTTATTACTTATGTGAATTTTTTATTAGATCATGTTTTAAAAGCTAAATACTATCCGAATTCTTATTTTCTAAACGCCAGATTAGGGAATTTACTTTCTTATACTTGGAATAGCCTGTGGACAGTGAGAGGTCTTCTTCAAAACGGACTGTATTAGAGGGTTTGTACTAGTGTGAAAATTTCAGTGGTCGAAGATGTGTGCTTACCAGGGGCAACTAATTACAAGGTGAGTACCAGTATCAGTAATTCTGATATATCATTAGTTTTGGATCTAATATATAATAATTTTAGAGAGTGGAAAGTGGAGGTTATTAAAAATACTATCTCAAAAGTTGATACAACTAGAATTAGAGGTGAGCGTTCAATTGAATTGAATCAAATCGAATGAAAAAAATTTGAGTTAATCAAGTTGACGAATCATATTTTATCATTCTAACTCGATTCGAAATTTTCTCGAATCAAGTCGAGTGAGATGGAATTCAAATCGAATTGAATCGAATATATTTCTTCGAGTTAAATTAAAAAAAATAACTTTGGGTCCTGGTAACCACTTTCACCTACCGTAATCAAAATTGTTCACCTAATCAAATTTGTTATAAACTTTCTTTACCTCATAATTTATTTATTAATGTTTTATATACGGGTTAGCTTCTTTGTTTGCTTAGTCGCTTCAATTATTTTTTTTATTCTTTTCACTATGTATTTTAAAATTAAAAAATATATTAAGTGTAAAAATATAATTTTTTAATAAAAATTATTTTAAAGATAAAATATAAAATTGATACCAACATAAATTTTTAACACGAATATTTTATGGCATCATCAATAATTCAATTTTAAATTTTAATATAATTAAAAAATTCAATAATATAAATAGTACAAAATATAAAGTTTAATTTAAAAATATAAATAGTAGATATAAAAAAAATTATTGCTATTTAGGTTTAGGATTTTTTTTGGATTATTTTAATTTTTGATTTGGGGGTAAAGGGAAAAATAAAAGGTTTTGAAGAGTAAAATTTTGGAGGAAAAATATTTAAAAAAAATTTGAGGGGTGAGATGGGAGGAGAGTAAAAGTTTCGGGAAGAAAGTGGGAGTAAGTAAAGGTTTTGGGGAAAATAAAAAGGTTTGGGAGATTGGGGTAAAAAATGTAAAATATTATAGTTTGATATTCGGTTTATTTGAATTATTCAAGTTATTCGAATTCAAAAATTTAACTCGTTTCGAACTCGAAATTGAAAAAAAAAAATTCAAGTTGACTCGAATAACTTAATTTGTTTAACTTGAAATTCAAAATAATTTTTTTATTTTTTCAAGTCGAATCGAGTTTTGCTCACCCTTAACTAAAATCCTGCAAATTCCATTAGCTTAGGATGTGCATGATGATATGTAGTGTGAAAAGGTGAGCCTTCAGGGGAGTTCTTGGTATGAAGTGACTATAAACTACTACTAGCATGTAATGCAGATACTAATGCTAGGGACATTAGAATTATTTTAAAGATTTTTATAGGAAACATTGGAAATTACATCTTCCTACTAAACTTAAAATTGCAATCAGGAGAATTTCATGAAACTTTCTACCTACTTTAGCTAGTCTTTTTTACAAAAGACTGGGGGCGAATGTATTGTTTCCCAAATGTGGAAGGGTTGTGGAGTATCTTGATCATGTATTTCGTGAGTGCCCTGTAACTTTGGAAGTATGGACAAATTTAAACTTTACATTGCTAGTGTCGATGCCTAATCTAGATAGTAGGGAGTAGCTTACCTGGGTTTTCTTGGAGGAGTTCAATCACCCAATGTCGTTTGTTTTGTTGTGAGATGTAGGTAATCCGAACAGATAGGAATAAACGAATTCATGAGGGGAAACAAAATTCTAAAAGAGAGATTTCTGAGTCGATTTTCAGATACATTCAGGAATTAGATGGTGTGGAGGAAAAGGTACTTACCAAGGGTTGCTTAATCACGTAATGGATTCCTCTAACCGGATCGAGCATTAAGTTAAATTTTGACGCGACTTTTGATTTCCATCAGTCTAGATTGGGATCGGGGATTGCAATAACAAACACTACTAGAAAGGTTCTGGTATCAAAATCGATCCTAAATAGGGAAGTTGCGTCTTCATTCGCAACGGAGGCTCTTGCATGTTCTCAGGCGGTGCAAATGGGTGTGAGCATGGGGTTGTCATCGGTAATAATTGAGGGAGATGCATTGACAATTATTAAGAAATGCCAGCTAAATGTTTCGAATAAATTAGAAATAGGGGTGTATATTAGAGACATTCAACAAAATAAAAGGAAGTTTTAAAGTATATGCTTCAGACATATTCCAAGAACTGCAAATCTGCTAGCTCATACATTAGCAACTGAGAGTTTGAAGAAGGGAAGCAAATTTACCTTAAAGGATGTGTGTGTCTGATTTCATTGTATGATCGTTGGAGGCTAGAAGACAAAGGGTTAGAGAGTCAGACTAAGATAGTGAAACACCTAAAACTCAACATCGTCGTCGGTTAGGGTCTCAGAGGTCTTTCCGACCATCTATCGCAAATTATCTTTCAATATTATTCCTTTAAATCATATTTTAATAAAATAATACATTACACAAGACATAAATCATTAACTGAATGTCAACACCACTCAACAAGGGCAAAAAGGTCATTTCCATAATTTTTGGAGACTTCTACCTATACCTGTTCGACAAATATCAGTAGTAGTCAAGTCAATAAGAAATTCAGAAACAGTGCAGATTTCTATCGATACTTGAGATAGTTTTATCGGTACAAGTGTCACTTCTATCGAAACAAGTCATGCTTCTACCGATACTAAAAACTCTAGAGAGCTAAGGAGTCTTACCCTGCCACTTCTACTGATACAAGTAACCAGACTACCGATACTTACTATGAAACTACCGGTACAACTCAAGTCAGTAAACAACATCTCTTCTACCATGTACTTCTATCGATACAAGCAAGGATTCTACCGAAACAAGTATGCTGATTTCAAACATTCACACAAGTTTTCATGTTCATCAAGCAAATCTCATTTCAAAACACATAAGGTACAATGGATACTAATCTTAGAGTTCATAAACACATATAACAATGCATACTCATTTCATTGTGTTTACTTTCGACCTTAAATAACATACAAAATATGTTCAGCATTCTCACTATGGTTTCAACAATGAACCCATTAATCAAAATCAAGTGTTATACAAAATAACATCATCCTAGTACATGCCATATAACCAAGTGATGTAAGAACTACCGAACCAGCTCTCAGATAGTGTGATGTCTTCGAGGTAATCCGATCTTCAACCAGCCAAAACGAAATCTACAAAACAACAATAATACAAAGGTAAGCTTTCTAGCTTAGTAAGTTCGTAAATAGTGTATCACAGCTCAATATTAAGCATTGTAATGACATTTAACATCAAATTCGTAAAACTTCCTCTTTAGACGATCTTAATCTTCACAAAATCGTAAGTCTTCCTTTTTAAACAATCTTATGCCTTACCGAGTCATCAGTCTTCCTTTTTAAACAATCTTATGCTCTACCGAGTTATAAGTCTTCCTTTTTAAATGTAATCTCATGCTCATTCCGAGACATGAGTCTTCCTTTAAAACATAATCTCATTCTCATCCCGAGACTTGAGTCTTCCTTTAAACATATTTTCATGCTCATTCCGAGTCACGAGTTTTCTATTTATACAAATTCTCATGCTCAACTCGAGACATGAGTTTTCCATTTATACATCAAGTGTTTCAAGTACTTCCACATTAGGTAATAATTAGCAGTTCAAATATGTAATCTAACAAACGAACTTACCAGACGAAATTATAGTTCAGGTGGAACTTTAGGACTATTATATGATTTTCCCTTTCTCACGATCTATGGCTCGATCTTAATCTATCACAATAATAAATCAATTCTCTCGTTAAATCATGTAATTTAAATCAATTTACACATATAGTCGTTTTCGGGAAAATTACAAAATTACCTTTAACTTTTACATTTCTATTCAATGTAGTCCTTAAGTACAAAACATTCAAAATAACCATTTTACATTTCAGCTTATACTAGCCGAATATACATGGATGTTCACCCAACACCTATATGTAATTATTTCATATCAAGGACATGTATTTCACCATTTTCACAATCTAGTCCTCAACCCTAAATTCATCAAAAATCACTTTACAAAATCATAAAATCTAACCATCAAACATACAAATCCATCAAAAACTTTCAAGAATAAGCTTATTCAATAATGGAAAATTTTATAACATTTGAAAAATTCACAAATTAGTCCTTGAATTAGCTAAATTAAGCTAATACGAGCTCAAAAACATAAAAATTACTAAAAACGGATGAGAAATGCTTACCCAAATAAGGTTTCAAGATGAACAATGCAAATCCTAGCTTTTTCTCTAGTTTAGCCGTGAGGAAGAAGAAGAAAGGATGAAAATATCATCTTTTCTTTCTTTAATTTAATTTATATACCAATGGCATTTTTGTAATTTTTTAGAATTTCATAATTAACTTAATTAATCACCTTTTAACTTTAATCAATCCTATTTATAATCAATATTTGTCATAATAATCCACCCACTAAGACATCTTTGGTTAATTTACTCAATTAATCTTTCTAATCACTTAATTTTACTTTTACACCTTTTACAATTTAATCTTTTCTACTCAATTTACTATCTAAACATTAAAATCTCATAATCAAATTTTAATGCAAAGATAACAAGGCCGCAAATTTAAAATATCAAAATTTATGACTTGATTCGTCGGAATTGTAATATCGAAACTACTGTTTTTGACACCACTAAAAATTAGACTGTTACAGATAGATTTTTGAAGGATTCTCGAATCGGGGAAGAGACGGCAACAATGGTGATTTTCAGAATGGGGAGACTGTGCTCTTTAAGAACTAGAACCGATAGAAATGAAATTTGAAGAATCAATAGCAAAAGTGGGGGACAGTTCAGATATGATTGGACAAAGCTTTATTTATTATTTTTTATATGATTTTGTTGTGTTTATTTTAGTGGACTGGGGTCGGTGATTTATGTTTGGCTCGTGCTTCTATTATTTTTTTGTTCTATTAGTTTTATTTAATAAAAGTCCAGTCTGATATTTTCAAAAAATATATTTTTGTTTATTTTTTATATTATTTTTATTTACGCTTAGATGGTAAATGTGTAATAAAGTTAATATTTTGAAAAAAAAAATGAAAGTCCTTTATTTATTTTTAAAATAAATATCAAAATTATCATGAACTTTGATCCAATGTGTTATTAATATTGATTTTGTGCGATTTATATATGAAATTGTGTTTTAATTCAATTTTCACAAATCATGGACAACATTATCGAATTAGCATCATTTTACGTAAATATATTACATGCACAAAAAATCATATTAATCTAATATAAAAATAAATGCATGTGTGTTATCAAAAACAGAAACAAAAAAATTATAAATGTATGTGTTCTTTTTTTTGAATGTGTACAGTTGAATCAAAATCAAAGTTTTATGTGTATAATTATATCAAATGAAAGTTCATATATCATAATGTACCTTAAACCAAATTCATGTATAAATTTAATAGTTATCCCTTATTTTTTTGAGATTATAATTTACATCTATTTCACGATAATTATAATAAGAACCAATTATTGCACTCATAAAATATTAGATTAACTAACTTAACTCAAATTGATTAACCAATGGTTGATCTATAGAGGAGCCTGTCAAAGGGTGCCTTCCCTCTCCATCCTTTGTAGACCTGATCATGGGTCGAGTCATCTATTAAGGCTTGAAAGTCCACCTGAAAAGTTGGAGAGTTTGGGCAAAAATATAGGTTCGAAAAATGGGCTTTGACAAAAAATAAGGCTTGTTTTCTAAGTGGGTCGAGCCTTGAGCAAAATTTTTTTGCCCGAATCACATGCTTATACTTTTTTTTATTTTCAATTTGTTGGGAAACATTTATTTTAATATTTTTAATGTATTTGATGTATTATATTTTTTAAATTTGTTTTTATATAAAATAATAATAATTTAAAAATTTTATTACGGTTGGACTGGGTTAGGCTTGAGTTTAACGTTTTTTTATATGGACTAGCCTTGGGCAAAATTTAAAGTCCATTTTTCGGGTCAGGCTCAAGCCTAAAAAGCGAGCCTGAAATTCTACATGGGTTTAGCCCATGATCAAGTCTAATCCTTAGTATATTATTTATATATTTACTTTCTTTTTTTGAAGTAAGGGATTTGTTTATAGTTTTATATTTTTTTTTGTATTCTTCATGTCTATTTTATAATCCATGATTAAGGTTCGTGATTGTCCCTTTCAACAATGTCGTCTCTAAGTTCCAAACTTGTGTTAACAAATTTGAAATTCTCTTTCGTGTGTAAATATATGTGTGTATTAAAGTAAATTTAAAGTACTTTTTTTTATTCGTATCCAGGGTATCCATCGTCGACAATAGTGATTAATTTGAATTCTCATCATGTGTGCTCTATGGATAGCTAAACAGCTAGCCATGAAATATGTGATCGTACCTCGATTTGCGTGCACTGGAATTGAGAATCAACACAAAAAAAATGATAATATGGTTGCATATTGCAAGTGTTATAGCTCTAGTTGTAATATTTTTAGTGTTACAATGGAACACTCGAGTATTCCAATGATCGAACCTAAGAGAGTTCAGGGAAAAAGTGATTCTTAATTTAAAATAATGCAATAAAGAAGTCTAGCTATCTACTCATTAAGTTATATATTACGACAATTCATAATCAAGGTTAATTAAGCTAAGTAACTACTTAACACTAATGAGGACCAAATTGTAAAACAAGCAAAATTACAGAATTAACAATTCAAGAAACACAAGTGGTAGGTTAACTTCCATGTTGTTGATTAGTATTTGGATTAGGGATCTAAAAGGTTTAAACTTCTAATTAGCTTAATTTTACCTCTTAGTCACCATTTTATCCAATTAGGTGATTTAGTATGTTTTATCTCTAGTCATCACCAAACTAACTTGAGCTAAATGAATTAATGGTCAATATGATCTCCTCTCGATCTCACCTATCTATTTTTTTTCTCTTAGAGGTGTCAATTCTAAGTTTTGAAGTTTATTCAATTTAGTCCAATTTTTACAATTTATTCTCTACACCAAAAACTAACCAAACAACATTTCCATCAATCAACCACCATAGACTTAGTTATCTAACATCATTTTCATACAAAAAAACAGCCTAATAAACTATCAATTCATACATTAAATTAAGCACAAAAGTACGGTTTAAGAAAGCTTAGTGATTTCTTTATGGTTGCTTGGAGGAGAGAATGTTGGCAACAATGGAGGTCACAAATACTCTTAAAGATCATATTTTTATGCTTGAAAAGAAAGAAAGCTAAGATATATTAAGAACTTAGGATGAAAATGAAAATTCAAGGTAAAATTTGAGTACTAAAGTGTAAAAGTAAAATTTGAGTACTAAAGTGTAAATAACACTTAGTTATAGTAACAACTAACTATCAGCTAACACCATAAAAGCTCTAAACTAAAAACCCTAAAAATAAAGAAGATAACAGCTACTTAGCTAAACAGTTATAAGAAAAGTGTATGGCCTAATGTTAAAGGCGGCTCATTTAAAGTGACCAGCCAACAACTAAATATAGCTTAAAACTTTTGATAAAAATGCCCTAAAGCGCTAGATTTTGATTAGGGTTGGTGTTGGACAAAAACTACCCCTACAGTCAATTTTCTCCTCATCAGGCAACAATATCACGATACCCAAGCTCTGGTGTCGTGATACCTAAGATAATATTGAAAGTGGGAGTCTTGGGGGTCTCGATGACACAATACTCATCCTTAGTATCGCGATATCATTAGAATTAGCTTCAATTTTCTTTACTTAAACATCGTCAGGGATATCACAACTTTCATGCCTCAGTGTCACATTACCCCCCCTTTGAATGATGATTTCTTCAAGTTCAAGCCATTATCAACTTCCTACACCAACTCAATCATATTGTTAGGTTCTCATAACGCCATTTGGCCAATTTGGGTCTCAAAAGGGCATCAAACTAATAAAAAACATTTATTAGCAACAAAAGCTAAAAATCAATAAAAGTAAAGAAAAGACACCTAAATTGCTAGAGAATAAGCTCCTCGAGTGTAATTGAGAGCCTAATTTGACATATCAAATCATGACAGATCAATATGCTTTATTCTTATGAGCGGGAATTGAACCCATGACCACATAGTTAAAGAATCAGGTGAGCAACCATCATACCATCATTATAGCAAAACAGGTTATTAACGGCACCTTTAGCGGCGTTTGGAAAGAAAACATCGCAAAAGGTAAAGAAATAGCGCGTTTATAGAAAAAGTCCTGCTAATGCTCTGACCTTTAGCAACGTTTATGTCAAAGCACCGCCAAAGGTCAGGTCATTAGCGGCGCTTTCCCATAAGCGCCGCTAAAGGTCAGGTTATTAGCGGATCATGGCTTTATCATAAGCACCGCTAAAGGTCAGGGCATTTGCGACGCTTTCCCATAAGCGCCACTAGAGGTCAGGGCCGCTAAAGGTTAAGGCATTAGAAAGCGCCGCTAAAGGTCAGGGCATTAGCGGCACTTTCTCATAAGCACCGCTAAAGGCCAGGGCATTAACGGCGCTTTCCCATAAGCGCCGCTAATTTATTTAAATTTTATATATCTTAAATTAAATTAAATTAACTAATAATTCTTTTATTTATACTGGTGTGATTACTTATGGTAGTATTTGTTCATACTTTCTTATCCTTTGACAACGCATACACAGGCACTAGAATCCGAGACCCCAAGGATGAACAATATCCTCTTTCTAATAGAGGAATTAAAAACCTTAGTTGATAAAATAAAATTCAAACAGATAACAAAAAAAAGAAAAAGTAAAAATAATAATAACATTGAGTATGAAATCCATCGAATTTCCCTTACTTGATCAAACAACCTAAAATTCAGTTATTTTAACTACATTAAATGATCTTTCAAATTGGTCAAGACTCTCCAGTTTATGGTCGCTTCTTTATGGTACCAAATGTTGCTTTTATTGAATTTGCTTAATTAATAGGCTCACGCTTCGACTTTGATCTTTATGGGATGGTATCAAGATCGAGTCCTAGACATGCAAACCTAATTTTAACAGTTGGAACAGTAACAATGAAAATGACACCCTCTTTAGTGAGATTATATGAACAAATGCCCAAACCTAAATATGTTATTGCTATGAGCACGTGTACAATTACAGGAGGGATGTTCAATAATGATTCTTATAGTATTGTTCGAGGGGTCGATAAGCTAATTCCCGTGGATGTCTATACAATAATAATGAAAATGGCGCCCTCTTTAGTGAGATTATATATGAACAAATGTCTGAACCTAAATATGTTATTGTTATGGGCGCGTGTACAATTACAGGAGGGATGTTCAATATTGATTCTTATAGTACTATTTGGGGGGTCGATAAGCTAATTCCCATGGATGTCTATATAGTAACAATGAAAATGGCGCCCTCTTTAGTGAGATTATATATGAACAAATGGCCGAACCTAAATATGTTATTGCTATGGGAGCGTGTACAATTACAGGAGGGATGTTCAGTATTGATTCTTATAGTACTGTTCGAGGGGTGGATAAGCTAATTCCCATGGATGTGTATTTGTCGGGCTGTCCCCCTAAACCCGAGGCAGTTATAAATAAATTCTAAATAGACTAAATATAAATAATAACTAAATAAAAATAATAATTTAAATAATATTTAAATAAAATAATAATATATATAATAATAGATAGAATAATAAAATAAATAATATAGAAATATAGATTTCTAAATCGAAATATATTAATATAAATATAAAAATATATTAATTATTAATATAAATATAACATTAATATAAATATTATTAATTACTTAATATTAATAACAAATAATATAAATTAATAATAATTGATAATAACTTTTAATTTGATTAATTGATAGCATTTGAATTGTTATATAATTTCGATTGTTAATTGGTATTAAAAATGTAAATAAATAAAAGGATTATATCAAATTTGGACATATAAAAAAATTATTTTATTTATATAAAATTTGAAAATAAATTAAAAAAAATTAAAACATGGGAAAAAGCATTAGCGGCTAATTTGGATATATAAAAAAATTATTTTATTTATAGGTAAAACGCCGCTAATTTATTTACACTTTATTGAAACGCACCGTTTTGTTCACTGAATGAGCTAAAAACTTAAGAAAAAATCCCCAATCTTTCAAGAACAAACTAGAAAGAAATTACCTTCTTCTTCACGCACGCCCTTCCTTTCTTCATGCACGCCATTCTCTTCTTCAATCTTATCTTCTCTAGCAGTCCAACGCCGACGATCCAGCCTCCGACCCTTCTCTTCTTCACGTCGTCAAAACTCTGCAATTTCTGTTCTGTCAAGAAACTCTGCGATTTTTGGAAAATTTTCTAGGTTCGTATCTGTAATCCTTCTTATTGTTTAATTTCAATTTTTTGTTTATCTGAAGCTAGAAATTACCAAATTTTAATATATTCATAATTTTATTTTTTGTTTATTTGAAGCTTGTGATTAAATCGATGCTTTTATCTGAAGAAAGAAATAACATAAGTTTCCATCACCAATTCCCTTTATCTAACAGGTATGCATTCGAAAATCTTTTGCTTTATAGATTTCTTTAATTTTTTTTCCTCTTTTTCGTTGCGGGTTTGAAATTTTTAGAATAGAAATTTGGGTGCCTCGCTGTGGGTTTTTCCAACATTTGCGTTCTCTGGCAGAATTTGTTTTGTTGGGTTATTCCATTCACACAGACGCCATCAACATTTGTTTTGTTGGGTCATGGGATTCAAGTTATTCCAGTTCTATTATGCAATAATTTAACTTTATTCAGATATGGTTGCATGGTAGAATAGTACGTGTGAATTCAAAGATTTTCATGACTGCTGGCTTAGTTAGAAGCTCATATATTTGTATGATGTACGAGATATGGATCAAAATTATGAGTTGATAGGTGGTAAAGCTATCAATTTAACGAAATAAAACTTAGATTTTTGGATCAAAGTGTCTTCTGCAATTGTCAATACCATCCCTTTTACTGATATAGATGTGCCAATTTTAAGATACTTTAACTTTTGTACCTTTTTTTTTCAAATGTGGCTGTCATCCTTTTAAAAGTTTTAAATTAATATCTTTCTCTTCTTTTTCCTTATACAGTCCTGTGCCTGCATCTAGGCGAGGGAACTCCCCTCCACCACAATCTAAAAAGCCATCTCCAGCCTCAAGGTACAGCAATGTTCGGTTCAGATTTACCAAATATTTTCAATTTGTATTTCCGTGGAAGATTATATTTTATTCTATATGTTTTTTATATGTTCTACAATATTAGCAACTAGGAAAATTGAGTTTGTGAAGGTAAATGTGTGATTTATAAAATGACAATATTTTCGAAATGAAGCTTCTTTTTAATCAGTTTTATATTTTTTAATCCAAGTTTTTAGTAGTAGAGAGAATCAGTGCTTAAGAATTTCTAAGTTAGTTATGCTTCCATGAGATAATGGTTATTTAATTTGTATTTAGTTTCTTAGGAAACAAATGATGTTTGTTTTCTTTTATGGGGAATTTTCATTTTCTTCCCATTTTGTTCTATCATGAAAAATTCTGCCTGAGAAACTTTGACCTGATTTGAATTTCAATGTTTTATATAAATGTAACTGCATGATTATGTTTCTAGATTAACAAAAACAATGAAATAATAGTAAGTAAATGAAAAGGATTGAAGTTGGTGCTCTTTGATTATAGTTACCTACGTTTTGAAGCACATTATGTGACTTTCAAGCGTTGATTATTTGTTGTTTATGAACAAAGTAGAATACGTTGCAAGTGTTTTCCAGTTTTACATATGTGATATTTGTTTCTTGATAATTTAGCATTTCAACTTTGGAGACTACTTTCGAGTGTTAAATAGCCTTGATTATACTACTTTTTACTTTAACCATATGCGTGAATATCTTGGTTCATAGACATGGATTTGGCTTAAGAATAGGTGTGTCTCAACATGGTTACTTTGGTGCTAAGTATGTAAAGAAATCATTAGGGGTAGAAATGGAGAGACCATAAGAGGAATATAAAGAAAGATTATTTTAAGAATAATATGAGCCTCGAAGATAAATTACGAAATGTTCCGTCGGGAATGCTGAGGTACCAATGGGAAGAACAAGTTAGATTTTGGAGCTCAAAGAAAGGAGAGGTATTATGTACTACTAAACTTTTGTAATTATTTTAATTTATAGTATTTATTATATACGTAATAATAATTAATGTAGGATCGTGAGCGTGTTAGAACTACAAGTAGGCAAAAACAAAAATTCACATACACAGCTGGATCGAGAAGTTTTGCTTGTGTAGCTGCTGATGAGGTATTTTGAATTTATTAATTGTGTCAAATATTAATTACTTTCTACTAATTAATATTTTTCCTACTATAATGTAGGAACATTCGTCAAGTCAAAAAGTTGGACGCCTTCAGCTTTTTGACATTACACATAGAAAGAAAGATGGGTCTCTTGTGACTTCTGAAACTGCAGAAATTATGGTATATTTACTTAATAAAATTTAAATTATTTTAAATATTTATCATGTTTAATTATAATGGTTTAGTTCGTCGTTAGTAATGCAAACAATGCCAAGTTATGTTGCATTTGTTTGATTATATATTTCGTTTATAACTCTTTGATTGACTTATTAGGATAAATTAAAGGATAGGAAGGCAGACTATGAAGCGATGGCTTCAAGTGATTGTTCAGTTAATTTAGAGGACATTGGTAATCAAGTTATTTCTGAAGTTTTGGGTCTTGAAAGGTATGGTCGGGTTAGATTTCAAGGATCTTTTGTTAGCCCATCCCGATATTTTGGATCCAGCTTGCAGAGATACATGCCTTCGGAGAGTCAGGATCAAGCTGAAGTTCAGAGATTAAGAGATCAAATGGCTCAGATGCAAGCGAGCACAGTTGAGCAAATTGCTCAACTTAAAGAGGAGGAAGCAGAGGTTCAAAGAAAATATGATGAACTTCAGCTACAACTTAAAACGGGGGCAGCAGCGAGGGAAATGGAGGCAGCAGCAAGAGAAGCAAAGGAAGCAGAGGCAATAAGAAAGTATGACGAACTGCAGCTACAGCTTCAAAATATGATAAAAATATTTCAGCAGAATCAATCGCAGAATCCGCCATCTTAGACTTTTATTTTTTCTTATTATGAGAATAATATATACACATTACTACTTTAAAATATATTTTTCATTTATCTATTAATTTAAATCATATGCATATTTTTTTCGTTTATTATTTACATTTAGATTTGAAGTTATTGGTTGGATTTGAATTAACAGGAAAAAATGTTGAAAATTCGGGTTCTATGTCAACTAAAATGAACTGTTAAAATCTGTTAACTTTAGCGACGTTTGTGGGAAAAACGCCGCTAAAGAACATTAGCTATAGTGGCGTTTGTGGGGAAAGTGCCGCTAAAAACCATATTTTTTAGCAGCGTTTGTGGAAAAAGCGCCGCTAAAAACCATGTTCTCTAACGGGGTTTGTTGGGAAAGCGCCGCTAAAGACCATGTTCTTTAGCGGTTAGCGGCGTTTGTGGTAAAGCGCCGCTAAAGACCATATTCTTTAGCGGCATTTTTCCTCATAAACACCGCTATTTTTAGCGGCGTTATCTTTAACGGCATTTTTTGCGGTACAATGTTTTAACGGCGCTTATAAGCGCAACAATAGGCACAAAAAAACGCCGTTAAAAACCTGTTTTCCTGTAATGCATATCTCATGGTTAAAATTAAAGTACTTCAATTTTTTTTTTTTTTTTATATATAATATAATTTGATTTGTCATGAAGATATATCACATTCATATGAATTTAAACAGTTTTATTTAAATATTAGCTTCTCCTATTAGCTTCAACCAAATTAATTGAAAAAAAAAATCATATAATACTTTTTTGTTTATTCTTTCAAACTATCTTTATGTAGATATATAGAAAATGTTTGATAAGTTTTTTTTTAGGGAAGTAGTAAGTTTTCTATAATGCTCATGTTTTGAGTTGTGATTATGTTTTTTTATTTGTATTTCTTATTACATTTTTCAGCATAATATAATGTTTTTTATTTATGTTATTTTCTGTTTAGATTATTAGAGGTTTAGTGAAGGAAAGAAAATAATCACGACTTCTGTTTGATAGCTTATGGATCATTACATTTATATTTATTATTTTTAAAATATGTTTTCCATTCACTCACATTTTCCATAGAACCAAATATATATTTTTCAATGTTACGAAAATTGAAATATTATTATATAATATTAAATTATTTAGTGAACAATTCTAGATTAATGGTAAGCTTCACTCAAATACCAATAAATAATTAGTAAATTTATGTTTTAGTTATTCAATTTTTAAAATTTATAAAATGTCATTTAATTAATCAAAAAATTTTATTTAAATTATTAAACTGTTAAGAAGTTTTTATTTAAGTGATTGGACTTATTGATGAGAAAAATATATATATCTTAGACTCGAGTCGATCTGATGGCTAGTCTCGAAGATAGAATAAGAAAATTATTTGGATTTTTGTTAAAAAATTCGTAACTTTCAAAATAGTTTCATAAAAAAATGAACTGTAAAATAGAAGAAGAAGGAGAGCTTTCGATTAATGCAAACAGTGCAAATGGAAAAAGCCATATAACAACGATTTTAACATCTCAATTACTTAAATAAAAACTTTTAAATAATTTAATGATAATTTAATTACTTTTTAAAATTAAGTAACTAAAATAAAAATTTACTAATAATTTAATGATATTAAGCGTAATTTTTCTAAGTACTCATCAAGCATATTCTCTTTTATTAATAGTAGTATCACTAGAATTGTGTTTATGTAAAATATGCTTTTTACATTGAAGAAAATGTACGTGTGTTACGAATACACGTGATCTAGTGTATGTCCTATGGCAAAGTTTCAATAACATAAATATATTTTTTGAATAATATGGTTATGATAATATCTGTTTTTTTTTTTACGTAATGTTTAAAATTATTCATAATTCCTCTTTAACCCAAAAATAAAAAGATAATATGTTTCAACACATTTAAATCTACATTTTTCTGCATTGATAATAATATTCGATCAATCAGCTTAAATTATAACTTCTAAAACTAGGATTCATAACCCTCTTTCTGCTTTGGGCTGCTTTAATATGCTAGCAAGAAGGGCAAAGGTTGGTCATGTTAGAATGGGCTATTGGTGGGTTAGTAACATTATCACTTTTACTTCTACTGGGCTAAAAAAATATGGGAATTACAAAATTACATGTGTCATTTACTGAATTCTATTGTGAAGTTAAAAACACCCCACTGTAAAAGTTAAGCATAATATAAAATTAAGACGGTCACAATTACAAAATGGTGAAATTCAAGCTTCATTGCTCAAAGCCCAGAGAGTTAATTTTAATGTATACACATCAATATGAAACTTGCATGATTCAATTACAAGCAAGGAACCACAATCTAACTAATGGATTCTGAATTATATAAAACAATGATTTCATCTCATCTCATCCTTGTCTCTTCTTAATAAAGAAATTTGAATTTTTTTTTTTTTTTTTCTGAAAAAATTCAAATCCAACTAAAAAAACTAAAAAACAGGAGTAAAAATTAAAAAAATCATAAACCATGGCAAAAACTAAAAAATAAAAATGTAAGCATGTATAAAAGTCCAACCAAAAACACTAGTATGTTTTTTTCCCACTATCTATAAGATTAAATATAAAAGCATTTAGAGATGATAATAAACCTAGTAAGCAGTTTCTATAATTTGAGGACCTAAGTAATCAATTCTATCCATCACTGCATTCTCTGGTGCTTCAATTTCTTCTAGCCATCCATGTCCCTCTCTCTCTTCTTCACTCACTCCCTCATCTGCACAATCCAATGACAAATATTAATTATACATTCATGAACATGATATGAACATGATATGAAAATATTATCTACTGGACTTACTTGAGAAAGCTGAGTATGGGAAATCTTTGTAATAGGAGCAGTCCCGATCGTCTTCTTTAGAATAGGGAGGGCCGAGCACATCCAGCACCGCACAAGGTGTTACGGCTGTGAATTGATGAATATTGCCTCCTGTTGTAGGATACAACACCGAGGTGTCGCATGGTGCCGTGTACACGCTATTGGCTTTCAACCTTGCCAATCTCACTGCAACAACGAGGGAAAATATAACCCAATAATGATGATCACATCAAAGATGAATGAAAGGATCCGGTTTCCAGACTTGAAACAGATAGAAATCTCACATTTGGAGGGTACTATTGAGTCTTTAGGATCGACCCAATCATATGATTTTATATGCATTTTCCCCAGTAAAAGCTTGCTGAAAACAGTCATCTCTGGATGGTTATGGAGAGGAATAACGGCCGTTTCCGGAAGAAAGAAAATGCACAACTGCACACAGGAAACAACCAATTCAATCACAAAGTAATGTGATTAAAGAAAATGGGTGAGAGAGAGGTGATACGATGATATCTTACTGAAAACTGGTCACATTGGTAAATGGTAGAATAAGTGACCCTTGGAGTCCCATTCACAGCACCCGTTGGCTTGAAGAACTGCAGATTTTTGCTAAGCCCAACATCTTCTGGCTTCATCTTATCTGGATCCATTAATACCAATTATGACTGTCACATCCAAATCAGCTTGCGCACATAGAAATTAGAAAACCCAATCGCATTAAAGCCTAGTTGGAGAAATAAAAATCCGGGGGTCCAATATGAAACAATTGAAAACCTTGAGGTCCAACAATAAGAAGCTTAAAACAGATTTTCGTTTTTTTTTTTTTTGGGAATAACTTAACTACGTTGTTTTTTTCTAACACAATATCTAAAAATAATCATAATATTTTTTAACTTAAATAATATGCTTAATATAAATTAATCGAGTTACTCAATTATTGAATTTTTAACATAATTTTCCCACAAGGTTATGGGAGATCACATTGTCACGTGACAAAAGATTGATAGAAGCCCTAAACAAAATACTTAATTTCCAATATTTCGGATCGGTTCTGTTATTAAAATTGGTATGAGTATCCACTAAGGACGAAACATGTGTGATGCGACAACACATTCATGCATTACTATCAATCAAATCTCCCTTCGTTTCCCTTCGGATTCTAAATGCCCAATGGAACCCCACAAACACAAGAAAGAAACATTCATTTTGACCGTTCTAATTGACAGAAAAGGTGAGTTTTTTACTTCCAAAATCATGATCCATATCAATATTTTAGTAGAAATCCTTAAACCCAGATTTTGAAGTGAATTTTGATGACGACTTACCAAGGATATCGCATAGCTTGTTTACATCAGAAGCAGGAGGGACAAATCCAGGGCCTCTGAAGATTTGTGTACAAGAAACATAGAGTTCTTGCAATACATCAGTAACTCTCGGAAACACAACCTCTCTTCTCATCTTCTTATATGATCTGTTCTTCTTCTCCGCCTTGTTACCATACCTAACCCTGTTGTTTACATGCTTTACAGTCGTCGTGATATTGTTTTTGCTTTGCTCCACCAATCCACCAGTTTCCACCGTCATAGATGATTCTTATTGGGAAAACACTATTTTCATGCAGAACCCAGAAGATTTCGAAACAAAGCTCAATCCGAGGGAAAAAAAAAAGAGTTTGTGTTAATGGGTTCGTTTGGATGATGAAGAAGAAGAAGAAGATAAGGATTGATATTAGAGAAACGGGGGTGAGGGATCTATGAGAAAATGCGAAGATAGTTAACTGTTAGGAAAGAAAGGTGCAAGGGTGGTATATAAGGGTGGGAGAGAGAGCAAAACTAGGGGCCATGAAAAACAGGGAAGAAAAAAAAACCTTTTAATTTTAATTTTATAGTTTTTGAATTTGAAAAATAAAATAAAATACAGCTCATTTAAAAAGCATTTAGAAAAATAAAGAAAAAGCGAAAAGAGAAGTCTAGTTTTTTTTTTTTTTTTTTTTAATTAATTATTTACGTTTTGATTGATATGGAAAGGCAGCTTCGCGCCCCCAAGATTGAGAGTTGAAAACTGCCTGTTATCTTAAGCCACCCCTGGTTTTTTTATTTTGGTGATAAAAAGTATGGAATTTTAACGATTACGAATTGACGAAATTGCCTCTCCTTACTTACCTATTCTTTAAGATATTTTTGGGCCAAAATTAGAAATGATGTAAATTTTGCCACGTCATTTTATATTTAAACATGTTTGGGGTATTATTAAGGTTACACATACGAACAGATTAGGTGGGTTTGGTTCATGATTTTATTTTTATTTTTAGAAATATTTATTTTTAATAGAAATAAATAAAAAAATTATAGTTACATGGATTCAATTCGGGGTACTAGATTTAATGTTAGAAAATGGGTTTAAAAAAGAGAGAATAATTTTGTATTTATATGGGTTTAACCAAGATCAATTTATCTAAAGTTAAAAAAATCTTTATTTTCATCATTTTCACACTTTTACAAAGTATTTTTAGTGAAAAAAATAAAAATAAATTTTTATTATTTACTAATTTTTACATATTTTTATTTTTATTTTTCAAAAATCATTTTTAAAAATTTCAATCAAACATGTTTTGTTCAATGTTTTCATTTTTAGAAAAAAACGAAAATAATGTCTATTTCCTTAAATAAACGTAACTTTAGTTTTTTTATGAATATTAAAATAGACATGGGAGATATTTTCATCATGACAAAAGAATATAAATTTTTCATCTATAATATGCATGAATTACGGATTAAATTACTAAAAATGTCGTTTTTCTAAAAGAATTATGGAATTAAGTTTTTTTTTTTTTTTTTTAAATTACAAGACTAAACCGATTTTTACGAAAATGCTTTCAACTTAAAGCATTTTCAATTTATTTGCAATAAAAACATCAACATCAAAAGTGGTAGCATCAATATTTTTTTTTTTTTGTGTCACCTGTTAATGTGAAAATCACATTTACAAAATAAATCTTTATATAGACCTCAATTCCGATTTCCTTTTTTTTAAGCGATGTGAAATGTGATATATAAATATATATAGACTCATAATCCATTTGCAACTTGTTCTTAAATAATGTAAGATTGTTTACTCTTTTAACTGAAGATATAAAATTAAATGCTACACTTAATTTTTAGAAGTTAGACAAAATTTTATACAACATTAAACTCTAACAAAATAAAACATTATAAACTTTTATACAAATATTATCGTTATAAAAAAGTTCCAATAGAAAAAGAAAGAAAAACTTACGCACTATATGTTAAACAAGTTGACAAAAAATTATCCACATTGACTCAAGACGAGGATATATTGAAAAATAAGATCAAGATGAATCACGGGAGGTGAGATGGTAAGGATCTTTCCTACTTTAACTAGTGGTCGAGGGTTCAATTCTCGTCTTGAGTATGGAGCAGCTTTAAAACTTGTGACCAGTACCCACCTCTTAATGAACCTACGGAATGCGGAGATTAGTTACCGGGTTCGCTCCGGTAAATACCTTAATAAATAAAAAAAATCAAAATGGATAATATTTTAAATATATTTATAATAATTTATTAGTATTTGTATTAAATTAAATTTTATGTTAATTTTTAGAGGGTTTTTTAAAAAAAAAAAAAGGTGTCTGAATATTTATCATATAAAATCCACATTTTTAAAAGTATATTATTGTTAAATTTAAAATAATATAAAAATATTATGTTATTGTATTATTAATTAGTTAAATTTTCAAATAGATAAAATTATTATTATTGTTGAATATCTTTTTATTGTAATGAAACTTATCATCTGAAGATTTTTCTCCAAAAGTCAGTGGTGGCACATTCATTTTTATTGTTTATGTTTTGGGTGTATGGTTATCCCTCTTAATAATGTCGTCTTCAAAGTTCAAATTTAAGTTCTTCCTTCGAGAATACAATATGCTTTAGCATTACACTTGAGACTTATTTCGTATTTCACATGATAAAGTATTTTATTTGTATATTAAATTTTCAATAAAAAAGTTTTGCATGTAATTTAAATTAAAAATCCTATCATATGTATATATGTGTGAAAATTACGGATGAAAAAACCATCAAAATAATAATTAATAATCATTTAATAAAAGGGTATATTAATTATTTCCTAACTGAGCTATATCCAATTAACTCGTGACACCAACTCAATTAAAAATTTTATTAATAATAAGTATAAATTATTCAAATTTATAAAAAGATTGTCAAAATTCTTAGTCAATAACAAAAAAACAAAACATATACTAAAAACGTGACAAAAAGATTAAAGTATTTTTTAATATTTTAGCATAACTTCAATATTGACTTTAATTATTTTATTATTATAATATTTTATATACTTTAATTATATTTAATAACGATTAATTACATTAATTACTTAAAATAATTAAAACACAATGTCAAGCATAATAGAAATATACAAAATGCATGAAAATCTAGATAATATATATTACTGGTATTCATGAGTTAGATCAAGTAAGGTTTAGATTAGAATTTATACAATATTAATATAATTTATGTTTGTTCAAACTTGATTTAACATAAAATATGAGTCTCGAAATGTTTTTAAAATTTATTTATATTTAAAAATTATTAACAAAATCTATTTTAAGACCCATATTATTTTAAAAAAATGTATGTTATCTTTAATTTAATATTTAATAAATTTATATATTTTTATTAAAATTTTAAAGGGGAAGGATCCATTTACACGATGTAAAAATTAAAATAGTTTTACACACTTTCAAACTAATTATATAATTAATATTTTAACGACCCAACCTTTATATTTCATGGTCTAATAGATTATGCATGTTAAATTTGATGTAAATTTAAAAAATTTAACCATTTGCTTTATATAAAAAGAATTCAACAGTTGAATATATATATATATATATATATATATAGAGAGAGAGAGAGAGAGAGAGAGAGAGAGAGAGAGAGAGAGAGAGATTTGTGTATTTTAAATAGATATAATAGAGATATCAGATCGGTTTGAAAATTTATCTGCATGACAAGTATAATTATATTGATAAATTTAACAGTTGAATCATTAAAATATTAATCACATAAATAGTTACGAAAGTATGTAAAACTACTTTAATTTTTACACTACATAAGTGATCCCTCCCTAATTTTAAATATAAATAACATATTTTTTAATGTTTACATTACTATAAATTTAATTTTTAAGTGATATAAATTACACAATATATAAAAATAAATAAAATAATATATTACATAATTAAAAAAGGGATTGGATCAAGCTACATTGTAACCATATATGCTGAAATTCAAATCCAACCCATATTTTAAATAATTTTTTTTTCTCATTTTTATTTTTCAAAATTAATATTTTGGTTCAAACACCCACAAATGTGAGTAAATATTGGACTTAAACTGGATAATTCAATCTTTAAACAAGCCTAACAAAAGTATGTAAGTTTAAATAAATATAAAATTCTTTAAACACAAATATAACATATAAAAATATTCAAATACAATTTAATGAAATTCTTAACTGATATTTTATGAAAATATTTATTCTATTTTTTATTTTCAACTCACGTTTCACAATAAAAATGAGAAAGCAAAAGGATAAATGTTTGTCTCCCTTGTCTTAGATTGTAGGCAGACAGCTTAGAGCTAACCAATCATTAATGTTTTGGACCATTTATTTATGTTTCAAGCATTACCCCAAAAAAGCTTAATTATTAAAGGAAAAAAAAATATTATTTATACATATTTGTAAACTAATGTAATTTCTATAAATACATTCAGTCATCTATAAATCGGATCCTCCCAACCTAATATAATTCAAACCAGTAGAGGTGATGATTAATCTGATCGGGCTACTGTAAGGTGAATAAATTAATTTTTAAACTTGAATTCAACTCAAAAAATAAATTTTTTTAATCTCGATTCTATTTAAAAAAAAGTGAATTTAGGCTCAATTTGGCCTGTCAATATTTTATTTTTTTAGATTAATTTTATTCAAAAATACATTTTTAAATATAATAAATTAAATGCGCTAAAATAAAAGTTTCTTAACGCATTACAAATATATTAAAAAAATATCATAAATATAATAAATATTTTATTGTATTAAATATATTTTTTAAAATTTTATATTTTGGGTTGAGTTATTTAGTTGGGTAAAAAAAATTTTAGGTTTGACATGCGCAAAGCTAGAATTTTGTTGTGGGCCGAAATTAAATTGTAATTTTTACGATAGTTAAAATGTAATTTTAAAATGATTAAATCAAAATTTTATCATTTTTAAGAGGTATCAAAATGCAATTTTACTTTTACTAATTTAAAATTTTGAAAAAATTTAAAGGCGTAAATGAAAAATTTTCCATTTTAAGGGGGCCGAGGCTCGATTCGTCCTTGAGTTTTGAATAATGAATTTAATTATTATTAGATTAGTGATTTAATATAAATATATATAATAATTATTTAATATATAATTAATATAATATTTTTTATATAATAATATATTTGGGTCAAACTAAACCAAACTTAGGCCAAAAAATCTTGTGGAAAGTCAAGTCTATATAAAAAACAGGCTTTAGATTTTACCTAAATTCATTTTTCATGCTTCATATTTTATCCAAACTTTCTTATTTTTTAAGTGAATCATATAACTTGGACCACAAGCATGTATAAATGAAATTGAAGCTTTTGTGTATTCAATATTTTTTTTATTATTTTTATCTGTAATTTATTTCAATTCATGTGCAATTTTACATATTGATAATTTTTTTTTTAAATAGATTATTGTTATTGTAAAAAACGTTTTTGATTTAATTAAAATGTTAAAATTGAGCGTCAACAATGAAAAAATATTGAAAAGAAAACGAAAAAAAAAAGAACACACAGATTTTATATGGAAACTTTTTCGAGAAAAAAATTACGAGCAGAGGAGAAGAAGACTCACTAATATCGAAAATTGAATAGTACAAGAGGAAACGATTACGTCTATTTATAGGTTGAAAAACCTTATTCTAATCAATCTCTAATAGAAGTAGAAATATACTTCCATACGGATTTCAATTGTGCAGTCGGCCCTCGACCTTCGTCCCCATAGATTCCCTTATATTTGCCACTTGTATTTATTTCTTTAATAAGAATTTGAGTCACACAACTCTAACATAAAATATGCTATAGTAAATTATATTCTCAATATATGTTTCTTTTTACTTTCATATTATTCTTTTTAAATATTCTTGAATATAAATTTGATCTCCATGGAACGTTTTGTGCGCAATAGTTACGGGCTTTGATCCGCGATCCATGACACATACAGATTAGGTTATTTGTCCAAGACAAAAATTTTTCAAGGAACAAATTATTTATTTATTTTAAGTTTAATTCACAATTGATCCCTAAAATATATTAATTTTCCACTTTGATACTTAAATTTTTTTCTCAATTTGACACCTAAAATATTTTTCTATTATAGGTTTTGGTCAATTTTTTAAACGCCATTAAAAAATATGGGTGGCCAATAAAAACATGCCACATGGCATTGTTAATTAAAAAAATACTTTTATCCAATATATTTTAAAAATTATAGAAAATAGAAATAAATATATAATTTTTTGAATATATATAATAAATTATATTATTAAAAGAGAAAAATTTTAAAATATAAAAGTAGAAATTCATTAATTCCATGAAATAATTAAATACTTTTAACCTAAAAAATTTAAAAATCTAGGTAATTTGTGTTATTCATGTTGTTTTTCCAGCATTCCCCTTTTTCTATTGTTTTTCATCTGCAAATTTAAAACCAAAATGTTAAATTTTTTAAAATTTGCCTAAATTATAATTAAAAAAATTCGACGTGAACAAAGACAACCTAGTTAACAACACAAAAATATTTACAGTAGTCTAAGAATTCCATTGTACAAAGTCAAAAATTTTCCAGAAAACATATATCAATGAGATACACCCAAAAAAAACTTAGAAAAAAAAAAAAATAAGTGAAAAGTAAACTTAGTAAAAGAGCTGCAAAAAGAGGAGAACCCCTTCAACCCAGGAAACCATCTTTTTGCAAAACCCTAATTGTTTTCTTCCATGGTGAGAGATAATTAGCAGAGGCAATGGCCGTGACGCAATGTGCGGTGATGATTTTTTTGAAAATGATAACGCAATAAACACATAATAAAAATTAACATTTATTAGGCGATTTTAATGAGATTCTGTATTCGTTCGAGAAAAAGAAGATTGTCTAGAGAAGAAAGGCGAGTGGAGGTGTCACACCTTAAGTCTGGTGGATATGAGATTAAGGCTTATATGGGTGAATTCGTCTCTTTGGCGAAGTGTAATTCGCTCATTTGTTTCTTTTGACAAATAAGAATGGGCGTATAGTAGTTGTCGTTTAAATAAGTGAAGATTCTATATGAGATTATTCTGCTAATTAAAGAAAAAGGTGGTGTTAGGCAAAAAGTTAATCATGGTATGAGGTATCACCAAATGTATAGTACGTCTTGTTGTTTGAGTATAGTGCTAGTTGGGTTATAAAGTAATCTGGTTAGGAACCAAGAAGTTTGTTCCGTTTGAAGAAAGGAAGGATCCTAAAGAATCGATCTTTCCTTTAATTGTCGAATCTCTCTTTGATTGACCAATGCGTGATATTTCGAATCCTCATTACTAATGGAATCGAAACGATCTCTGGATTGATCAAAAGATCCTTTCAATTGGCGAGAATTTGTTACTTGAATGAAATTAAATCTTGTGGAATCATATTGAATATTTGACGATACATTCCATACATTGCTAAAAAATCGATCCCTGTTTATCAACCATACATTATGTTTAATATCCATTCTGCAGAATTTTCATTTATGTTTCTCTTGGAAATTGTATGCCACTAGCAAGGACAACATCGAAATTTGTATGACATTTGTTAAGTTCCACTAAGAGGAATGTGGTGATATATATATATATATATATATATGTGTGAGAAGAGTTTTGAGAAAGGTTCTTCTTCTTTCAATATTACATTTTGATTCTTTCTTATTCTCAAATCTAACCGTATTTCTTTTTTAATTGAGTTAGAAGCTAAGGTTCTTGGTTAAATCAGTGGTTATTCTATCTTTGGGTAAATATCACTAGATGCATGTTAAATTTTAAAGAGTGTAAGAGTTATATGAACAGTAAGTTGGTAGTTCAAAATCTTGCATGGGGGTTATCCACGGTTCGCATGTTAAGTATTTTGAATGCATAAAGCTTGAAATAGTGAATGTAATAATATGTTTTTTAGTGGTGTCGAAAACAATAGTTTCAAGACCATGAATCCGATGAGTGAATCCGTAAATATTATTATTTAATATTTACGAGTCAAATGTAATTTTATAATAAATTTTGATTTGATAATTTATGTTATTTGAATGAATAGTTAAATTCAAGAGGTTTGTCCCTAAAGACGAGTGATTTTGAAAAATAAGATTTCGGAACCATGTTTCTATAAATCGAACCCATAAATATTGTTATTAAATATTTACGAAGCGGTTATATAAGCATATTAAAATTTGATCCGAAAATTTTAACATTTAGATAGTTAATTAAGAAAAAAAATAAATTGTAAAAATCATAAAACTTAATAGCTATTGAATATTATTGATTAAATGACTTAGTTAATAAATATGGGAGGATTTATATGGTGTTTAGAACCTTTATATATGTATGGACGGTTGGTAGAGTGTTAACTTATAAATTTTATTAGTTAAAAATATTAAATTAACAAAATAGGGTAAATTAAAATAAAACGAATTGCCAATATCTTCCATTTGGCTTCCACCACCGAAAATTAGAAAACATAGCTTGGGAAGCCATTGTTAAAGGTTTCCAAGATTCGGCCAACACCAAAACCTTGCATGTAAGTGCATTTTTATTCTGTTTTTCATAATTTTTATGTTTTTGAGATCGTTGTAGCTTAGTTTAGTTAACACAAAAATTAATTCGTAAAATTGTTAAATGTTTTAAGTTATGTCATTGATGAATTGGTGATGTTTTTGAAGTTTTATGATAGATTTATAACTTGATAGTTAAATAGGATAATTTTGTTAAGTGATTTTGGTTAACTTTTAAGTTAAAAGACTAAATTGCTAAACAAGTAAAGTTATATGAAATTCTTGTAAAAATATGATGAATATGGGCTGTTTGAGAATTATAGAAAATTCGGCTGGTCTTGTTTGGATTGATTTATGATTGAATTGAAAGTTTGAGGTTTAGGGATTAAATTGAATAAAAGTAAAAGTTTAAGATAAAAGTATAAAATGATGATTAAGAGTCAAATATATGAATTTCAGTACTTTATGATATTTGAATTAGTTAATTGAATAAAATTATTATATATAGGTAAGTCTCATGAATGTCAATATGTATCCTACTCTAGAGTTAACACGTGTTTATGCGATCTCACTGCGATCTCATGTATAACTTTGCAAGAGAATGTAGGTATCCGTCCTACGAACACTTATTATCATGCGAACTTGAAGCGTGAACTCAATAGAATCTAATCCAAGCCCATTCGAGTTTTGAGCCGGTGATAGTAAGTACCATAACAGGACACATTGTGCTTATAAAGTATTTCCTAGAGAGTAATGTTTTTAAGCATAAGTGTATGGAGAAATCTTCTTTTATTTAGCCTAGTTTGTTTAGCTCCCGAATAGTGGGGCAAAGCCAGGTTTAATGGGGGCAAAATTGAGTTTTAATGGTTTTATACTGCGAGGTGCAAGACCTTATGCATGGAGGGGAGGTTGGGATTTTGATACTTTTGGGGCAAAGTCAAGTTGTTTACATGGCGCATTGGCCATTACCTTCTTCTAATGGCTGCTGTCTATGTCTATTGACTTTTGATGTAGGAGATGATCCTTCATGCCTTACGGGAGTGCTAAGTATCTCTTCGTCATGTCCGTTCTTGATATTTTTTGAGTCTTAGGTGAAACAATAAATCGAGTCCTTTAAAACAAAATATATAAAATGTAATACAATAAAATAAAATTATATACTAAGAGTTTCATTAAAATAATACGTTTTGTGACATTAAGCGAATAATATATTTTTCTAACCAAATTTTAAAAAAATATATTTTTCATTCAATCTACCCCTATGTCATCTACTACGAAAACATAAAAAATCATAAAAAATGAGTTCTACAAGCATTTTGATATGCAAAATCATTAATGATAACATTAATATCAATGTTTTCCAAAAAAGTCATTTTCGATTTTTTATTTTAAAATTAGTTACTACTAATAAAATAGACAAAACTCAAAATTACGCACGAATTTTGATCTAATGTTATACATGACTATTAAGTGAGTATCTTTTTTATTTTAAAATATCATATTAGTAAACTTATTAGAAAAATTGGACGAAATTAACAATTGTATCAGAATTTTAAAACATGAAAAATAAAAGAATTAAATTTCAAATATATAAAAAAAAACATTAAGGATTTAAAAGCATATTTTAAGCTATTATATATATATATATATATTATCTATTCTAGTTACCCCTAGGTCACCGCTGTACAAATCCAGTAGACTATATTTTTATATAAAAACCAATTATAAATGGATATGACGTAATGATTATCATAATAAATCATAATTTTCTATTCTAATGCGTCGAAAAAATATAAATTTTGTATTCAAGTAAGAAAGAAATATCTATTCATACTATTATTATTTAAGAATTTTACTTAATTCTATGATGAATTAATCTAACCTCAATTTAATTGTGAATTTATTAAAAATATAATTATTTTATATATTGTTATTAGAGTAAAAAAATTTCTTCTAGATTGATGTCAATATTTTTAGAGTATAATAAAATAACAATTAAAAAAAACCTTTGTCACTACTTTAGATCTGCTTGTTGAGTTTTTTTCTCAATTAATATTGGACAGGATAATTACCCTACTAAAATCTATTATTTATTTCGAACAACAAATAAGATTTCAGATTTTTTTTTTTTTCTCTTTTGGACCCCTTTTATCATTAATGAAATAAATATTTTTAGGTTCTTTTTATCTTTGGGCCTTGAGTGGTTGCACCTCAAAACAACCTCCAAGGTCGGCCCTGAATATACTTGAATTAATATAACATGATATTGACAAACAAGCTCAAACTCATTTCATAAAAAAAAAAAAAATACCAGGTCCCAAAAAATACAAAAAGATTAGATTTCATCCTCTCCCCTCTCTCCTTTGTCAGCCTTGATATTTTTGGCATTAACCAAAGCAACTTTGGCAACCTCGGTAGCAGGCTCTGCAACAACACTAGTGAGCACAACACTTGTCTCACTAGGACCTTCAGCGAGATAGAAAACCTTTGAACCCTTACGTTTTGTTGCGAACTCCTCCCATTTAGCCCCCGAGGGAAAGCGAACGTCAAAACCCAACTTGGTTATTTCCACCTCGCAAAGGGCATCGAAATCAACCCCGCGAACACCGATGGGGTTAACAGCGACCTGGGTGTGAAGAAGAATGAGCTACTCAGGCTGGGCTTCTCTAGTTCTTGTTTGCTTTCGATTTTGTCCGTGTTAGGATGTTTTTTTGTTTTGTTTTCCCTCTATTTGGATTCTACTATGACCTACTTAATAAAGACCTAGTTTTTTTTTTTTTGAGAAATGCTAGGGTTTATTAAACAAGACATAAAACAAAATAAACAAAGTGATTGTTCAATAGTTAATCTTTGTACCGCTGCTGCTTCTTTTGTCTCTGGCTCGTCACCTTCTCAGCTCCAGTCGTTTTCATCCTGTTGTGCCGTTGATCAATCTCTAACAATTTCAGGTGTCTTCTAAATCCCTAATGCTTTCTATTTTCTAATGGGCTTCATTGTTTTTTTTAACTTGTTTGCTAAAACCTATTTGTGTTGATAAATCCTTTGTACTGCTGTTGCTTCTTTTGTCTCCAGCTTGTCACCTTCTCCACACTAATCATTTCTGTCCTGCCGTGCCGTCAGCTAATCTCTAACAATTTAGGTGTCTTCTAAATCCCTAATGTCTTTCTATTTTTTAATGGGCTTCGTTGTTTTTTTTATCTTGTTTTCTAAAATCTATTTGTGTTGATAAATTTTCTGTACCACTATTGCTACTTTTGTTCCTAGCGTTCACCATTGTCGCCGGATCGTCACCTTCTCCGCTCCAGTCGTTTCTGTCCTGCTGTTCCGTCGGTCAATCTCTAACAATTTCAAGTGTGTTCTAATATCCTCCAAAAAAATCCCTAGTGTCTTTCTATTTTCTAATGAGCTTCATTGTTCTTTTGAACTTGTTTGCTAAAACATATTTGTGTTGATAAATCATGTTGGCTTTCTTAAACTTGTAACATTTTTTTTTATCTTTTCTCATTCCCGTTTTAGACATAAATGAATCTGTTGTTTATTTTGATATTTAAATTTTAATAGAATCTATACAAAAATATAGAGGAGACATAGACGATTAGTAAATCCATCCAATTATTGGGAAAAAAATTATTAATCTTGAAACCTCTGTTTAGGATTTAGAGTTTAAGGCTTAGAGTATATTAACATTTTTTTTCAAAATTAATGTTTTTATTAATGGTGGATCCTACAACTAAGTTTTAAGGGGCTTAATTAAAATTTTCAAAAATTTAAAGGTTTAATGAAAATTTTTAGAACTTTACCTACATAAAATTATGATAAATTAATTATTTGAACACATTATATTTTTTTAATCTTTGAAATGATAACATTTTTATTTCGACGTAACAAAATAGTTAAATACTAACATTTATCTCATTGGTCACTTTGACCCTAGTCTTTTTTATTTAGTTAAATTATAAATAAGCAAGTATCTAGTGGAAATTTAATAGGTATAATATAACAAGGTACACAAGCTCATATTGCTACAAGTGGCGCATCTCTCATTTTTCTATAGTTTTTTTAAATAATTTATTTAATTTTTCATTATCAATTTAATTTCTATCATTTAAAATATAAAATTTTAATTTCTACAAGTGTGCATCTCTTTAACTCTCTATTTTATATATATTTCCCTATTAAAATTTTATTTTAATTTTTAAAATTACTCAAATGTTTTTTTTTTAAATTTTTTTAACATAAATTCAAAGTTCAAAAATGTGATTTTAAAAAACATTAATTATTTCGTCTTTGTATGACCGAACCGTTTTTCTACTTCTTCTATTTCAACTCTCAAGCAATCTCATTTAATGACCTTTGTCGAAATCATTTTTTTGGAAAAAGTCCTGAATTTTATTTTAAAACCGAAAATGGAGTCGCCACCAATATTTTTTTTAATTTGATGTGATTGGATCATCATAAAATATTTAAATTTGTTTAAACAAACGTTTTGGTCTTTAAAATCCAGAAAATAGGTTCAGGAGTCAATTACATGTGAAAAAAGATTAGCACCTGTCGAAACCATCCCTTTTTTGGAAAACAACGAGTTTCGAAAATCATTTTAAAATCGAAAAAATAATGGGAGTCGCCACCAATCCTTTATTTGGTGTGATTGGATCACCATAAAACGTTTTAAAAGCCGTTTTGAAAACATGTAGGTATTCGAAATCCAGAAAAATAGGTTCGGAAGTCGGTTACATGAGGAAGGATTAGCACCCTCATACTCCCAAAATCAGTACCGTATTAATTATTTTCGGGTCTTAATTTGTAACATTTAAAAAAGCTCGAATAAAGTTTAAAATTCGATCCTTGAATGCATGAGTTAAGTTTAAAAGAAATCGGGTTTGTTTGAAAATCTCGCTTATTTCAAAGTGATCGAGGAAGAAAGTTACGTCCAGTGAGTTAGGACATGACATTTCAAGATCCAGAAATGATGAGCTTTCATTTGTAAAACCTTTTTTAAAATTTTGGGAAAAGGATATTCGATTATCTCGATTTGAAGAAAGGTTGCGCCTAGTAAGTTAAGGTGCAATATTTCAGTATCGAAGATAAAGAAACATTGCCTCGATTAAGGGTATTCGATTATTTCGATTTGAAGAAAAATTGCACCTAGTAAGTTAAGGCACAAATTTCGAAACTCGAAATAAAAGAATATAACCTTGATTTTAAAGTCTTTATGAAAAACAATTTTGCAAACAAACATGCAAGTTTAATATGAATAAGCAGTTAGTAATGAATATTAAATAACGCGAAGTAAGATAAATTAGAAGATAAATGATATGCAAAAAATAAAAAATGCAAAATAGGAGTGCATAATAATTAAAAATAAATGCAAATATTAATGAGGAAAAGAAATAAAGCAATCGGAGATAAAAAAAAATGAGACTTTGGATACTTAGGGGCAAAATGGTAATTTTGGACTCTTGAGGGTGAAATGGTAATTTTGGGAAAATTTGGGGTTAAAATGATATTTTTAAACATTCGAGGGTAAAAGGGTAATTTTGAGAGTTTTGACGTCGAAAATGGAGTTTTTGGACATTCAGGGGGTAAAATGGTAATTTTTGGAAGTTTTGGGGTTAAAAATGAATTTTTTTGAAGTTTGGGGGTAAAATGGAATTTTTGGAAGTTCCGGGGTCAAAATGGAATTTTTGGAAGTTCGGGGGTAAAATGAATTTTTTGGAAGTTTTGGGGTCAAAAATGGAATTTTTTGAAGTTCAGTGGTAAAAAAATGGAATTTTTAGAAGTTTGGGGTGAAAAAATGGAATTTTTGAAGTTTTGGGGTCAAAAATAAGATTTTTGGATAGTTTAGGGACCTCCTGGGCAATAAAACCAAAAATAGGTGACACATGGCAGCCCCTCAGGCATCTAGAAGTCAGAGGACTAGTTTGAAAACCATGGAAAATTGTTGGGTCAATTTTGTAATTAAATCGAACTTGATTTAAGGATTAAATTAAAACAAATTAAAAATAAAAGGGACCGTTTGCATAAATGAACCAAAACAAAGACACGTGGCAGCCCTTGATGATTTCAAAAGGTCAAGGGACTAAATTGAAAAGCATTGAAAATTATTGGGCCAATTTAAAATTAATTAAAAATACAAAGAGGATTTGATTGAAAATTTGTGAAAAAGCGAAAGGATCGAATGCATAAATAACCCCTTTAACGAAAACACGCGGATCCTAGGGCGGTTCGTGTCGGGTTTGGGTCGGCCATGGGTTATGAGGTGAAACGGTGCCGTTTTGAGCATTCTGAAGCCATGCCAAAACGACACTGTTTTGGATGGTTATAAATAGGTCATTTCTTAAAAAAAAAATTTATTTTTTACCCCCTTTAAAAAAAAAACAGATCCTTTTCCAAAAAAAACTCTCTTCTTTCCCATGGCTGGCCAAACTCTGGTGGGTCAGTCCGGTCACCGTCCGTCGCTCGTAGCCACCACGCACCATCGTCTGCAATCACGTGTCATCGGGCGTCGTCGTCACGCCTAGCCACGCGCGCCGGTCTAACCATGTCCCCATCATCTGAGGCCGTCGCAGTTCATCACGCATGGTCATTGCCCATCCACACGCTATCGGGGGTAAAGTTTCTTCTCTTTTTTTTTGTTTTTTAAACCCATTTTCGTCTTTTAGTTTTGTAAAAAAACTTGTTTTTAGAACATGAAAACTTTTAGATCTGAGACATATTTCGAATGTTCTTTAGAAATTGGAGTTGATTTTAAACCGAAACTCGTCCTTATCCTCTTTTTCCTTTTGCTTTCTGTTTGTTTTTCCTTTTTAATGCCTTTGACTCTCTTTTCGTGCTTCCATTGCAGACCCAAGAACGGCGTGACAGGGGGGACGTTCGAGGGGAGCTCTGTCATGGCTTCGACGACCACAACCGAAGGGGTGTAACTCCTCACTGCCTTTTCGGTTTTTCTTTTATTATTATTGATTTTTATTATAATAAATAATATATTTATTACTACCATTATTGTTAATGCTCCTTTTTATTATTAATTCGTTACTATTATTAATACTGTTATTACCAGTATATTTATTAAAATGTTTCGAATACTTAAACAGATAATAAATTAACACTTATTGTCATACATGAAAAAATGTACATATTTGGATATGTATTAATTACCTTGAGAAGCAAACCTGTGAGCTTTGGTGGTCTGATAATTGCTTTGCCTCTTCGTGACTGTGATTCAAATACTCTTTACGAATATTGATTCTGGGTGTGAAAGTTTGCTTTGTATTGATTTCTAAGTTTCAAAAGAACAAAAGCCAAAAAAGGTCCTCACAAATGGTTTCGAATTGGCTTTTTAAAGCCTTATTCCCATCATTACAGTTTGTTGTTTACAAATTAATGACTGTCTTGCTTTTTTTCTTTTGCAGGTTGGCTCGACAGTGGCGGTGCAACTTGCTGGTGATGGTGGTTGATGATGGTGATGGGGCTGTAGACGTTGACGTGGCAGCATACTAGTGGCAGGAGCGGGGTGGCTATACAAGTTGAAGTAGATTGGGTTTTCTGTTCTAAGTGATTTGGGTCAATCGGCCCAATTAGGTTTTGGGTGTAATTGGGTTATTGGGCTAGTCTTGGGCCCTTTGTGATTGGGTCCTTTGAGTTTTGGGCCTTAATTGGGCTTTTGATTTGTAATTGGACATTTTTAATTGGACTTGATTTAAATAGATTTAAATATTAAATTTATAATAAATTTAAATTTAAGTAAATTTAAACTTAAAATAAATTTAAATATTGTTGGACCCAGACAAATTGGGCTTCAACAGAACCCTCACACGCCTAAAATTGTACCTAATCGATTATTTAATGTCTCTCTATTAAAAATAGAGAATTTGAAGAAAATTTAAAATGCGGCCCTTGAACATGTAAATGGAAAGATTTGATGATATTTTAAATCTCACGAAAAATAATATTTTGTTTTGAGTTCGTTGAGAAAAATCATATCTCGTAAGTTAGGGACATGATATTTCGAATCCTCGAAAAATAAAAACCAATCATCAACCAATTAAAGAAAATTTAAAATATAGTTGAGAATAAAGTCGTTTAAAAATAAAAACCATAAGCTAGGTGTCGTTTAAAAATTAACTTTCACGAAAAATGATTTTTTGTCTCGAGTTAGTAGAGAATAAAGTCACATCCCGTAAGTTAGAAACACGACATCTCGAGCACTCGAAAAGAAAGAACATTTATTGATTAATAAAAAATATACATGTTTTAAATTTAAAATAGGGTATCCGATTACAGAAGTTCAAAGATAAACCAACACCCCGTAAGTTGAAGCATAATTTTATCGAGTCTCTTAAGGAATGAACATTGCCTTGATTTTTAAACAATTTCTATATAAAAATTTAAAAAAATGACATTCAATTTATTTTACTAAAATATTTTACAAATTATGGATAAAAATGCATTTTACAAACAAAAAATGGCAAATTTTAAAATGACATAAAAATAAAATCAAAATGTTAAGTACGAATAAAATATCAATCCTAAATAAATAATAAATGATTTGAGGATTTAATAAATAAAATATAAAGATTAAGGTTTAAGGAAAATAAAATAAAAATACTTACTTTAAAAAAAAAGGGAAAATTTTAAAAAAAGGAAAAATCTGAGGGTAAAATAAAAGTAAAAATAAAATTTTAAGAAAAAAAATAAAAAAAGAAGATTTGGGGTTTAAACCCTAAATTTGGAAAATGTTAGGGACTGAGTGGGTAATAACCCAACCTCATACACGTGTTACTTCCAAAAACACCCAAGGTTAGAGGACCTGGATGTAAAAGGAAGCAACTTTCAGGATAAGTTTAAAATAAATTAAAAATAAAACAAAAAACGAGATTGAAAACAGGGAAAATACGGAAGTACCACGAAGATAATTAAACCAGCTTTAAAAGCACGCAGATCCTCTTAAAGCGTGTTAGGGTCGAATCTAGGTTGTCTAAAACAATGTTTTGTAGCTATTGAAATTAGCCAAAAATGACGTCGTATGGGTTTAGTTTCACTCTTAAAGGACTAAATTGCGAACTAGCAGAACACGGAGGAACCAATATGGCAAATTGACCCTCTGCATGAAAACACACGGACCTTGGAGCATATGCGAGTTGAGTTCGGACTATACCAAAACAACGCCATTTTGGAGCCTATTGCATTAAGCCCAAACGACGCCGTATGGTAGAGGATATTTAAACATTATTTTTTAAAATAATTCATTTAAACACTTGTTTTTTTAAAAAAAGAAAAAACTTTCAAAACTTTTCTTTTTCTCTCCCCTTTGCCCTAAGGTAGGTCTTAAGCTCCCCGTCCGTCCACCGTGGTCATCGATCATTGGTGAAGGAAACTGCCACCTACGACATCGGGAAGTCGAAAAGGCATCCTTTTTTTTTTTTTTTTTACGTTTGAAGTATTTTCAATCCCCAAATACAAATTCGAAGTTAGGAACTTCGAAAACCTTATCGAAAATTCCTTAAAATAAAAAACCTTTCGGTTTTTTAAAGATCCTTGAGAGGTTTTGTTTTTTATTTTATTTTTCCTCACGTCCGAGTTCCTTTTCGAACATGGGTTGTTCTGAGGGCCTCCTTTTGAGAGGTGAATCTCCCTTCAACGACGGAAGAAGACTGTGAAAAAGGTAATTTTTTTAAAACCTTAGATTTTTTTTATTTTTATTTTCGAAATTTGAAATAAAGATGCAAAATTTCACCTTCAAAATTTTCTTTCGATTGCTATATTGAATGCCTCTGTGTAAAAATTTACAATGGGTAGGTGATGGCTTTTATAGCCAAAATAAATACATTTGATTTGTTTTTTCTATTGCTTCTATCTTTGCTCTATGTTTCCCTTGCAGGTAACACAGAAATGACAACCTTTTAGGATCAATGATGACGATGGAGGTGCACCCTTTGCTATTTCGGTGAAATAATGGCAGAGGAGGAGTCAAAAGGCCTTGAGGGATGCGTCTTGATGTGGCCACGAGTGGCGTCGTAGATCCTAGGTTTTTTGCCTTAGGAAAATTTTTAGTTGTTTTGGGCCTCGGTAGTTTGGGCCTTGAATTGGGTAATTGGGTTTTAGGATTTAGTTTAGGTTTGGGTTTGTATTTGGGTTGTAATGGGTAATTGGGTCTTAATGGGCATTTAGGGTTTGTAATTAGACATTAACATTATAAATGAAATGAATTTTTTATTGTTATTTTTTTATCTGATTTGGGCTTTATTTGTTGGGTCGGGTGAAATTGGAGTGTTACAGCTGCCCTCTTTGCTCATTATCGTTTAATGAGAATAAAGCAAAGACTCCATGTAGGACCAATTTCATTCGGTCCAATTGAATCTTGTCTTATATTCTTTACATAACCCAGCTTCAATCTGCCCTCTGAATGGGGTAAAAGATTGGATGGTGTCTTTAATCTGCCCTCTGGTTGGGGTAAAAGATTGGATGGTGTGTTCAATCTGCCTTCTGACTAGGGTAAAAGATTAGATGGTGTGTTCAATCTACCCTCTGGTTAGGGTAAAAGATTGAATGGTCTTCAATCTGCCCTCTGGTTAGGGTAAAAGATTGGATGGTAGCTCCGCCTTGCTCTGTTGCAACTTTATGGATACAGGATTTGCTGCTTCATTAATCTATCATGCCATTTTTTGAGGAATGAGACCTGTATAATATGCTTCTTTGGCATTTTTCCATGCACTTAGGATGCTATGATCGAAAGGAGTCAAATGCTCCTAACTAGATGGGTATGAATGATGAATGCAAAAATGTCATCTTTGAGAATAATTTTGTTTTTTTAGTCCTTAAGTCGACATTGTTCATCGTTCGTCTAAGTCTTATCACTCACGTGTTACCATATCCTCCTTTCAGGTATAAAAATCAATGAAGTGGTCATAACCTGAACTACTTGTTTCGGGGAACCTTCCAACCTTCAGGTGTGGTTCTTTCCAACTAGTGGTCATGTTTCAGGTCTTTGTACCATTTAGGAATCTCCCAAAGTGATACGGAAAAAAATCCTTCTATGTTTAATCACATTAATCCATTATCTATTATTTTAATACAACAATACTTGGACAAAGTCATAAGATGGATAAAGTTGAATTTTATTAGAGACAAAGCTAGAATGAAAGAAAAGATTGAAAATGGTAGACATTTGTTAAAAAATTGCCTAGTACAAAATGAACTAAAACGAAATCAGGTGTCATAGATATCAATGTATGAGCTTCTCGAGCAGACTTGATAAGGACCATTGTGAGCTTGATATGTGTTAAGAAACCTAGAGTGCTTTGTTGATACCCCAAGATGTAAAGTTCACCCACCTTGTTACTTTTGAAGGAAGCGACCATTACAAGTTCATTCTTTACTCCAAATTTGAGTCGCCCTCTTCAAGTTTTCAACTCAAAACCTCTTAGGTTTCAAGGTGCCCTTTGTGGGTTTTCATCTTCGCCTCTCCTTTTTTTTAGGTGAAATATTTTTTCATCGAGTCTGAGTTCACAAGGTTATGTAGGTCTTTTCAATCCATTTCAGTCAGAATGAAAACTCCTCTAGAGAAGACTTTCTTCACAACATAAGGTCCTTCCTAGTTGGGCGTCTATTTTCCTCGGAAATCCTTTTGTATGAAAAGTATCTTTTTTAGCATGATCTCCCTCATGAAATTCTCTGAGGCGGACCTTTTTGTGGTAAGCTTGCATCATTCATTTTTGGTACATCTGACCATTACGAGCATCTTTCAATCTCTTTTTTTGATCAAGTTCAATTGATCGTATTTGGATTTGATCCATCCTGCCTCATCCAATTTTAGTTTTGACAAGACTCGGAGAGGAGTACTTCACTTCAATAGGTAAAATTGTTTCTATCCCAAAAACTAATGAGAACGGTGTTGTCCCAATAGAAGTTCTGACAAAAGTTTTATAAGCATAAAGAGTGAATGGAAACTTCTAGTGCCAATCCTTATAGGTCTCTGTCATTTTCCCAACGATCTTTTTGATGTTCTTGTTGGTTGTCTTTATTGCCCCATTCATCTTTGAGCGGTAGGGAGATGGATTATGATGTTTGATTTTGAATTGACCACAGACCTCCACTATCGTGCTGTTGTTCAAATTCAAAGCATTGTCAAATATGATCCTTTCTGGCATTCCATATCGACATATGATCTCTCTTTTCAAGAATTTGCTAATTATAGTTTTTTTAACATTAGCGTAGGAAGCAATTCTACCCATTTGTTAAAGTAATCGATGACTACGAAGATGAGCTGGTGTCCGTTGGAAGCTGTCGATGAAATTGGTCCAATGATGTCCATAGCTTACATAGAAAAAAGCCATGGGGAAGTCATGACATGAAGAGGTGAAGGCGGTACATAGATTTTATCTCTATAGATCTGGCATTTGTGACACATCTTGACATAGTTGATGCAGTCACCTTTCATAGTGGACCAATAGTAACCAAATCTCATTATTTGTCGGCCCATTGTGAAACCATTGGCATGCGTCTCACAAACACCCTCATGGACTTCTTTCAAGATTTTCCTAGCATCAACAGCATCAACACATCTTAGTAACACCTGATCCTTTCTCCTTTTATACAAGATTTCTCCATCTAAGACATAATCAATAGCTAACCTTCTCAATGTCCGTTTATCGTTCTCAATAGCTTGCTTTAGGTATTTGCGATCCCTTACATAAAGTAAGATGTCTTATTACCAAAGATGGTCATCCCTTTCTTCTTCCTCGATATTGTAACAGTGGGCAGGAATCTCATAAATGCTCATTTGAATGGGCTTTACATCCTCTAGATTATTTACTTTAATCATTGAGGCAAGAGTAGCCAAAGCGTCAGCTATCTGGTTTTCATCTCGTGGGAGATAATGGAATGTAATGTCATCAAACTCATTGATTAACTCAAGAACCAACTTTGATATTCAATTAGTTTGGAATCTCTTGTTTCTCATTCTCCCTTTAGTTGATAGATTACAAGTACAAAATCCCCATATACTTTTAGAATTTCGATCTCTCGTTCTATGGCTGCACGAATTCCCATGATACATGCTTCGTATTTGGACATGTTATTTGTACAAACGAAGTCGAGCTTGCTAGTGAAAGGATAATGGTCATCTTTTGGAGATACCAAGACTGCCCCAATTCTATTACCCATGGCATTCGAGGCACCGTCAAAATTCAGCCTCAAAGGATGTTCTTTCAGAGCTCCTTCCTCGGTGGTTGCAACGTACATTAATTCTTCATTTAGGAAATTGAAATTCAATGACTCATAATCCTCTAGAGCTCTGCTAGCTAGAAAATCTACTATCGCACTTCCCTTTACTGCCTTCTAGTTCACATAGACTAAATCGAATTCGGAGAATAGGATTTGCCATCTAGCCATTCTTTCATTTAGTACGGTTGACTCCATCATGTATTTAAGGGGATCTAATTTCGAGATCAACCAAGTTGTGTGATACAACATATATTGCATTAATCTTCGAGTGGTCCAAACCAAAGCGCAACACAACTTCTCAATTGGCGAATACCTTGTTTCACAGTCAATGAACTTTTTATTGAGGTAATATATCACTCTTTCTTTTCTTCCAAACTCGTTATGTTGGCCTAGTACGCATCTCATAGAGTTTCCAAATACTGCTAGGTACAATATCAAAGGTTTATTGGGGCTTGGTGGTACTAGAATCGAGAAATTTGACAAATAGTTTTTAATTTTGTCAAAATTATTTTGGCATTCCTCGTCCCACACACCTGGGTTATGTTTCTTAAGAAGACAGAAGATTGGATCACAGTTCTTGGATCACTGTGAAATGAACCGCGCGATGTAATTTAATCTCCCTATGAAACCTCGAACTTCTTTCTGAGTACAAGGTAGTGGTAACTCCTGTATGACTTTAACTTTGTCCGAGTCAATCTCAATACCTTTCTTGCTGACCACGAAGCCTTACAATTTGTCTGAAGTAGCTCCAAAAGTGCATTTGGCTGGGTTCAATTTTAGTTGGTATTTCCTCAATATTAAGAACAGTTTCCTTAGGACCTTCACATGTTCTTCCCCAGTTCAGGATTTTGCAATCATATCATCAACGTAAATCTCGATCTCTTTATGCATCATATCGTGAAACAAGGTCACCATTGCTCTTTGATATGTTGCCCCCGCATTTTTAAGTCCAAACGACATCACTTTATAATAGAATGTTCCCTACATTGTGACGAAGGTAGTCTTTTCCATGTCTTCAGGATCCATTTTTATCTGGTTGTACCCGGAGAAATCATCCATGAATGAGAATAATGAATGACTCGTCGTGTTATCAACTAGGGTATCAATATGAGGCAATGAGAAGTTGTCTTTTGGGCTTGCCTTATTCAAATCCCGATAATTGACACACATTCGCACCTTCCCATCTTTCTTAGTGACATGGATTATATTAGCTATCCATTCTGAATACTTGACCACCTAGAGGAAACCAGCGTCGAACTACTTTTTGACCTTTTCTTTTATCTTTAATAGTACGTCAGGTTTCATCCTTCGAAGCTTCTGTTGAACAGGTTTACAATCTTCCTTAATGGAGAGTCTGTGAACCACAATATCAGTGTTTAACCTAGGCATATCCTGAAAGGACCATGCAAAAACATCTTTAAACTCTTGGAGTAGCTCAATAAGATCATGCCTTGTTTCTACGGAGATGCTTGTCCCAATTTTTACTTCCTTCTTTTCCTCTTTATTTCCCATGCTCACGATCTCCATTGACTCCTTATGAGGCAGGATTTGTTTTTCATCTTGTTCTACCATTATTAATAAATCTGGAGACAAGTTACAATCTCGGTTCTCTTAAAAGTCCTGAGATTACTTTAAACACATATCTTGCTCAAAAAGAGGCTCTGAGTCAACAATGGTGTCACTCATATGATTGATATCAAAGGACCTGTTAGAGGGAAAAAAGGAAATCCAAAGAAACAAATGAATTTAAGAATGATTGATTGTATGGTATGAGTATGAATGAAAATAACATTTTGACAAGAACAAAAATATTTGTCAAATTGAACAAGAATAAATGAATTGAAAAATGGTTAATTATATGGTATAATTATAAAATATTTTTCAAACTGGACAAAAATAAATAGAATTGCCAAATGAAATAGGAAATGCATTTTTCATTAAATAATTGATAATGGTAACGTGCTTTTTTGCAAAAGATCCTTACTTCTCTCGGGCTTAGAGTAGTAGGTATGTTTTGAGTATTACTCTAAAGAGATCCTAAAGGCTACAAGGAGTTCCTCTACAGTCCATTTGTTTAGAATCCTCCAAGGGATGTAGGGATGGATTCCCCACAAGCTTCTTTCTTCATCCCTCTCTTCAGATACAGTGTTGATACCTAAGTCCTTTGTTATTCTTACTGCTTCGACCATTTTTCTTCAAACACCCGTTTCATACATAAATGAATCTCTTGTTTATTTTGATATTCAAATTGTAATAAAATCTATACAAAAACAGAGAAGAGACATAGAGGATTGGAAATCCATCCAATTATTGGGAAAAATTGATTAATCTTGAAACCTCTGCTTAGGATTTAAGGTTTAAGGCTTAGAGTATATGAACACTTTTTTCCAAAACTAATGTTTTTGTTAGTGGTGGATCCTGCAACTAAATTTTAAGGGACTTAATTAAAATTTTCAAAAATTTAAAAGACATAGAGGATTGGAAATCCATCCAATTATTGGGAAAATTTGATTAATCTTGAAACCTCTGCTTAGGATTTAAGATTTAAGGCTTAGAGTATATGAACACTTTTTTCCAAAACTAATGTTTTTGTTACTGGTGGATACTGCAACTAAATTTTAAGGGACTTAATTAAAATTTTCAAAAATTTAAAAGTTTAATGAAAATTTTTAGAACTTTACCTACTTAAAATTATGATCAATTAAAACACATTATACTTTTTTAATCTTTGAAATGATAGCATTTTTATTTTGGCATAACAAAAAAGTTAACTACTAACATTTTTCTCATTGGTCACTTTGACCTTAGTTCCTTTTTATTTAGTTAAATTATAAATAAGCAAGTATCTAGTGAAAATTTAATACGTATAATATAATAAGTTACACAAGCCCATATTACTACAAGTGGCTCTCTCTCCTTTTTCTATAGTTTTTTTAAATAATTTATTTAGTTTTTCATTATCAATTTTATTTATATAATCTTAAAAAATATTTTATTTTTTTCTAACCAAATTATCCTTTCAAAATATTTAATTTTAAACTCTATATTTTTATATATATTTCCCTATTAAAATTTTATTTTAATTTTTTAAATTACTCCTTAAATGCCTTTTTATTTTTTATTTTTTAAGATATGTTCAAAGTTCAAAAAGTGATTTTAAAAAAATTAATTATTTCATCATTGTACGACCGAACCGTCTTTCTACTTATTTTATTTTAACTTATTTTAACTCCCAAGCAGTCTCATTTAATGACCTGATTGTTGGTTTGGGATATAATATAAAATAAAATAATAAAATGCAACTATATTTTCAAGACAGAATCGAACCGGCTGTCTACTTCTTCTATTTCAACTCCCAAGTAGTCTAATTTTCTCTCTCATTCCTTTCAGCTCTTTCTGCTTCAAACCTCAGGTAAGAAATCATTTTTCTTTTTCATTCTATTTTTTTGTTCATTCCATTCCCTTCATCTCATTCTTTTTCATTCTATTTTTTAATATAACAAGGTACACAATGCCATATTACGACAAGTAGCACATCTATTCTTTTTCTACAGTTTTTTTGAAATAATTTATTTAGTTTTTCATTATCAATTTAATTTCTATAATACAGACCCTATTTCATTCAAAAAAATTTATCATCATCCCTTTGACTAATTTGAGAAATTTGTGTCAAACATTATTCCTTTTTTTTTTTAGAAATTGTGTTAAACATTAGTTGCATGTCATGAACTATACAAGAAATGGTCTCATTCTGGAAAGAACAATCAGTGAATTCTGAATTTTCAACATTCTATTTTCAGTTTGTTTGTTGTTTTAGTAATTGTTTTAATTTCTTTTTTAATTTATTTGTTTTTTAATGTTTTTAAGTGTATTTGATATATATTTTTTTAAATTTGTTTTATTGAAGTGTTTCAGTTTCAAAAATCATTGATTGAGAAAATGGATCACCAACATACAGAAACTCATGAGTAAGTTTTGCATTTTTTACTTGTTTTTGTTTAATCTTATAGATAACTTGATGTTCACCTTCACTTTGATTGTTTTACAAGCTTGTTTATGTTTCTGACTTCTATGAAAATTTGATGCCAAATAAATTCAGATTTCTCCCAGTTGTAGAGTAGTGTTTGACGGGAACTAGATTTGAAAATTTGTTAAAGTTAAAAAGTCTTTCAAAGCATAATCTTCCACTTATAACAACAGTAGCGGATCGATATAATTATAAGAAAAGATCTTTTGTATTTGTGGAGGAAAAATATTCCTTTAATCTTTTAATGGGTCTTAAAGTTGTTTTGAGGATAACTAATCTACCGATATGTGGTTGGCTAGTCATAACAAATGAGAAAGGTCTGAATATAAAAAAACTTATGTATTAAGTGTCTTGGCACCGATGATTGCTTAAGTAAAAAGAAAAGTGGAATAAAGTTATCTTGGCTTAAAAGTAATTTTGGGCATTGGGATGATTTTGTTCTTGAAGGTGTAGAGTTGAATCGTTATTTTAAGGCAGTTGTGTTGTATATTATTTGGTCCATTATACTGCCTTCCACTTCTAATATGGTGTCTTTGATTTTTCTTACATTTTAAAAAAATGTTGATGAGATTGTAAAATATGCATGAGGTGCTGCCATGTTAGCAACCTTGCATCGGAACTTGGAGGACTACAAAAGAAATCAAAGAAAAGTTATATATGAAAATTTTCATTTTGTTACAGTGAGAAGTTATATTTATAGTTTCATTTGTTTTGCTTTATTAAATGTGTATTAACATTTTATTTTTCTTTGTTGTAGGTGTTTATATTGGAGCATTTATCGAGGGTAGCATCTCAGTTGCTCCATCCTGCCACTATCTGTAATGCACCAAAAATTTAAACCTAGGATCGTGGGTTGTTGCACTAAAACTGATTCTGATTTCATGGTTTATTGTCCTAACTGTTCGCTTGAGGTTTAGTGTTCGAGTCTATATCCTGAAAGGTCTTGTTTTCTTTTTCTTGAACCTTAAGCTTTGAGCTTATGCTTTAAATTTATTTCTACGAGTTTTGGTTTCAATGATGAGCTTAGTGGTTCAATGGTCCTACATCTATCTGTCTAAGTTTTGGTCGTGTGTTCGAATCCCTGCACATACGTGAATATGTAAATATTGTTGCACTTTTTCATTAAACTGAATTTAAAGACTAATTAAATGTTCTTCCTGGTTAGTTTCCTATAGTTTTGAACTTTCTCTTATTTTTGCTCCTATTTGCTCTTGGTTCTTAACTAGTTCACTGGGAAGGTTGCTTTTAGTCTTGAATTCTTCCATTTATTTGTTTCCAAAGTATAATCAAAGTTATTGTTGGTTTTTTGGTAGCTTTTCGAAGCAATTAACCGTAGGTTTGGAAGAACATCTGTTTTGTTGTTTAAAGCTTTGTTACTGTTGGTAATTGTGAAATTAAGGAATTATTATTAAAGTGCATCTTTGTTTTCCTTTAAGTGTAGATCATACCGACACTCTTCCCATGACGTTATAGTTCGAGATTGTGGCATCGCGCAAAGGTGAGAATTAGTGTTGAGTTGTTTGAGGCATTGATGTGGAATATTGATCAATTGTGGGTTTGTGAATTAACTATTGAAATCGGTTACTTGAAACTTGGTTTAGGCTTTGGAATTGTGTTTGAGGACATTATCTCGTTGCATTTCAGGTAAGGTCAAAATCCCTTTAAAGTTTTTGCGTTTTCTTACATTTTTCCAAAATTTTGGCTATTGTTTTGAGCCACACGGGTTGGCACACGAGTATGTGTCCAGGTCGTGTGCCGAAGAAGAGGGTACAGAAAACACATAGGATGGACCCACGACCGTGTGCTAGACCGTGTGTACGTATTGTTTAGTGACACACGAGCTGAGCACACAGACGTGTGTCAGACCAGTGTGCATATTATTTTGGAACTAACGTACAGAGGACACATGGGCTGGAAAGACGAGTGTGTCCTAGACCATGTGTACATACTAGTTTGTGCCACACGGGTTGGGCACATGTGCGTGTGTTAGGCCGTGTGGACATATTGTTTTACCATTACAAGTATAGTGGTCACACGGGCATGTGCCTGATCATGTGTCACACACGGGCCAGTACATGGTCGTGTGCAGTGTAAATTTGGGTATAAACTCTGCATAAAGTGACCGTAAGTTAACCGTAGTACTTGTATGACCTATATTGAACAGTGAGAGCTTCTAAGCATGAATGCAACATGATTTTGAACATGTAACTAGATAATTATGTGCTATTGATGGATGATGTATACGTATTGGAATGACTGAAATGAAACGGTGGTCCAACAACTTGAGTGTGTTATCACTGAACTGGCAGTGACACTGTAAACACTGCGATATTATTACTAAACTGACAGTGACACTGTAAACATTGCCACATTATTGTTGTACTAGTTATGATATTGTAAACAATGCTAGACTATTGATAAACTGTCATACAACTACTTAACTGGCTGAGATTTGTGAACCTGATTGTATCCAGTGTTCCTATGAATTATGTTGATGAGAAGTATCATTGAATCGCACATTGACCTGTTTGATGTTGTTTCAGGGTCTTCTCATGCTTGAAGGGCGACGGTGCGGAAGCTCGGTCATCTTATTAGGATTGCTTAGGACATGGACCTTAATAGTCGGTTTATTTATGTTAGGAATTAATGTTTGACTTTGGATGTTGGCTTAACCATGCTAGGAACTAATACGTGATATTGGAACTTACGTATACTCTTTTATCTTGGAATTGAACCTATGTTAGTGTTGCACTTATTATTATATGAATTAGACCTATGGGGTTTCCATTATGAATGCGTGAATGTTTTACCTTATGATGTGATGCGCCAAGTTTGGTTGTTTCATCTAGGTCGAGTTTAGAGTGTTACACTGTCAAAATAACTTCAAATGTCAAAGTTGAAGATATGAAAACCGTCCAAACAGTTTCCCTTCGCTGGTTGGATGGCATGAACGACTGTTTACTCCATCCATTAAAAATATCTGTAAAATTTTTTTTGAATTTGCGAAATATTTTATAAGGTTAAATTCCGATAAAGTAAGTAATGTCTTTTTAATGATTTAATTTTAACTCTTACAAATGATATTTTTTTTAGTCTTTCATATTTCAATGTTTCAAACAGGTTGAATGGAATCCATATACTAGGCTGCCGAAAAATTTCTTTCCTTCTCCGTATTTTGGTCAAGTTGCCTCGAACGTTCCTTGACAACTCTTATATGTCAGGAGAAGGTAATTCTACATGATCTTGTTGTCGAGGAGAAAAAACAACTAAATGCATCTGATCTTCTTGAAAGGCAAAGTTCATAATATCGTTTATATTCACAACAAACATGATGATCGTAAAGTACAAGACAAATCTAAGGGAGGCCATTCGAAAGATTAGATCTTTGTACATAAAGATTTGATTGCAGTTTGGTATAATCGTTGGCAGTTTTTGTATACTGCAGTAGGTAATCTCCCATGGTCCCCCTTGTTTTTTTCTTTCTTGTTGCTCTCTTGGAATGTCATATTGGTGTTCTTTTTTAGTGACAAGGAAAACGATTTACAACACTAGGATCAGATGGGGATGATGACTCTACAGGGCAACAACAGGAGTATATGGATCATGATGCAAGTAAATCCCCAACGATCCCCCTTGTTTTTTCTTTTTTGTTTCTGTCTTGGAATGTCATATTGGTATTTTTTTTATTGACAGGGGCAAAAGATTTAGAGAAGCAACAAGAGCATACAGATCATGATGATCTATTGAGGTATGATGAACCTGTGGAGCATGAGCCGCTGGTTGTTCCGTCCTATAGCAAAGTTTCTAAGCTGCGGGCTGGTCTCCATAACAATATAAATTTGGAAAATATTATCCCCGTTGGCACAAAAATAAAATTGAAAACTCTATCCTTTTTTTTCAAATTCAAAATGGACGATATTATTTATAGGCTTCATCATGAAAGAAGGGAGGTAAGTAATTGACACATTTTTATTGTTGTTTTAAGAGTGTGGATGATAAGTTAATAAATATTAGAAAATATGGCTAACTTTGTTGTTTTATGGTAGCAGAATTAGGTATGCACTACACCTTTGCCCATGCAACTCTTAGTATATTTTTTTCTAAAGAACTTAATTACAATGGTGTAATTATCGGTAAGATATCTACTTTCTCCTCTTTTTTCTGTTTCAAAATTAATTTAATATGATGTTTACATTAATAAAGAAATATTGTTGACTACTTCAATATTTTCATTTTTACTATTCCTGTGCAACTCTTAGTCCTAGATCATATTTGAAATACTGATATTTAACCTCATGTTTTTGCCTAGTTGAACATTCAAAGAAGAAGAAATATGGGTAACTGTTGTTTCATTTCTCTAAATGTATTTTTTTCTCTAAATGTATTTCTACTTTCTCATTTATTTACAAGATAGTGGGAAAATTGTTTGTTCACCTTTTTGGTTCTAGGGCATGCATATCACTAAAGCTCTGCAAATGCAAATCGAAGTGCAAAAACAATTACATGAAATTATAAGTTAATAGATAAATGGTCCCATACATGCATTTTGAGTTGTGCTATTTCTATATCCAATGCACAACTACATAGGTTGCTTCAGTTACACATAGAAGAACAAGCAAGGTATTTACAGAAGATTTTGGAAGAACAATAGAAAGGTATTGCATCAGATTTAAATCACTCCAACTTTTTTATACGCATTAATTTAGTGTAAAAGTTATTGAATTTTGATTTGCTTCATTTGTATGCATGACATTTGGGAAATTCGATGAATAGGATTTTGCCAATGAACTAACAAAAGCTTTACTTTCTTTCAATATTTTCTTTCGGTACTTTTAGTTTTTTTGAATTTTAATCCATCACTTAAAGCTGACTGGATTTGAGCGTGATATTAATACACTTTATATTTGTTCAAGTTCAATTTAGTCTAAAATATTGACCTAAAATTTTGTTTAAGTTAATTCATATTTGTAAATTATTAACTCAAACTCAATTTAAGTCACTTAAATTATTTTTAATTTTTTAAAGTTTTTTTAATGTTTATATTCTAATATTTATATTATTATAGATTTAATTTTTATAATATAAATTGCATAATATATTATATTATATTATAAATTAAAAAAATAATAGCGCTAGGAAAATTTGAAAGCTCTTTTTTGTAATTGTAATTATAAAGCCAAAAATTAAGTCGACATAATCGTCTTTATGTTTATCATTACAAGCCTCTTGAATCTTCTATTTACCTACTTATTTTTTTTTCTTTTCTTTTACCTGTAAAAATGGAATTCTTTAGAATGTATAATTGTAACTCCGTAAAATGGAATTGATTAACTTTTTTCTTACATATGGAACCATTTATATATGTGGGGATAATGTATATATTTATTTTAAATAGTAACATTTTCCTGTCATTTCAGAAAAATCTTCAAAATGGCTTGCTGATGAAACGTCACGACTCACGAGATCAAGCAAGCACATCTCCTACATTTACGAAACATGATCTCCTGATCAAACATTGACAGGGAATGAGTGTTCCAGCCACTTTGGATATGCACTTGCCTATGCATTTACAAGTCAAAAGCAAAATATATATACAAAACACATAACCACATTCATCTTATCATTATCATTATGTTAAATATATATATATATATATATTAATTGTTTTACACTTGTTTTTATATCTTACAGCAAGTGAAAAATGATTTTTTTAATAATAATTTTTAAAAGAAAGATAGATTTAAACAAAATAATATTATTCTAAAATAAGGTACTTCCTAAGCAAACTACAAAACAAACTTGCTTCACCACCCAAAAAACATGGATCGCAACAATAGCTGACGTTTTTGCTTGCTTCCCAAGCTTGGCCTTTCGAAGAAGTACTTGAACAATTACAATTGATTCTTGGTTCGGGAAATGTAGTGTACAAGCACATAATGCTTAAAAATTTTTCGATTTTTAAACGATAACTGATAACAATTCTTGTTGTTTTGCTAGAATTCGAGAGATCAAGAGACGATATAAATCGAAGCCCTTGTTCCCTTAACTCACCCCGAAAACAAATAAAGATAATACCACAAGTATATATAGCTTTTACGTGACCTTTCTCAGCCGCTTTGTTCAAACTTTGGAGACCAGACTCAAATTTCATTCGACTAAAAAGATTCATCATTCCATTCCTATATAAAGCTTTGGCATTTTTGTCAGCTTTGCTTCTTTTTTTTTCTGCAAAACTTTCTCGCTTTTACGCCATGGAACAAAGCTAAGTTTCTCCGTCGAAACGTTCTCAAAGAATTAGTTGTAATTTGAAGCAACATGAAAGGCCTTGCAACTTAACCTCTCATTGACAAAATCTGCGGCGAAATTCGACATAACATGCTTGAGAATTTTTAATAACATATCTTCTGGAAATGACCTTGCGATGTTGGAAGATTATAAAGAAGTTGCTTCTTGAATCAATTCATACAAAGCAATGCAATAATATAAGAAAGCTATTTCTATATATAAAAAGGGAATCAAAGGTGGTGTCTATATGTAAGAAGGATCCCTCGGATTTTTAAACATTTGAAAACAAACAGTCATAATTAAATATTTATTAATTTTAAGTGCAATAAAAAGACCAGGGGAAAAGAAATATCCCTCGGACTTTTAAACATTAGAAAACAAACAGTCATAAAGCAAACCATCAAACTTCATTTGGTAATGGTGTGTTCGCGGATCCCCCTGCGAATGCTCCTTGCGATCCCTCCTTGCGAGCTGTGTCTGTGAGCCCTCCTTGTGTGTTGTTCTGCTAGCTCTCCTTGTGAGTTGTGTTTGCGAGACCTCCTTGCGAGCTTTGTCAACAGGCTCTTCATGCAAGCAATGTTCGCAATCTCTCCTTGCAAGGTATGCCTGCGGGCTCTTCTTACAAGCTGTGCCTGTGAGCTCTCCGTCTTTGAGTGGGGCCCATTCAGGTCATAGGTCAAAGATCCAGATTCTTTCCAAGATTCGGGTAGAAGAATATTAATGTATAACAATCCAAACCCCCTAATAGGCCTAAGGGGTTTTACAAAGTGGTACTCCTTAGGCCTATTATGTCAAACATAAATGTAGATTGTTGAGTAGGCTGCAAGCTGTGGTTCATAACAGTTGTTTCGTCACGTGTTTTGGCTTGGTGGTGGGTGCCTGCATCTGATTATTGAGAGCTAAACTGTTTCTGTCAACTCACATCTGGGTCATTGATTTTTTTTAGGTTACACGAAACATCGAGGGGCGAGAAAAAAACATTTCTCTTTAAAAAGGAAAGGGTTTTCGAAGCTATAAATCAACATTCTTCACGATAAGAGTACAGGTAATCTCAGACCATTCTTTCTTTTCGTTCTAAATTTCTCTCTTTCTTTTCTTTACTGAAACTATGGTGAAAACGAGAAGAGTTAACAACTGGATCATTTCTTCTCGTCCACCTTATTGTCGTTGATGCTGATGACAGAGAACATGTATACCTGTTCTACTAAACCGAAGGAGTTAGAACACGGGCTTTGGTCTTGCGGTGCATAAAGCTCTTACACTTTGCATACGAGTTTTCTATCCCAGAAAAGGAATGTCGGTTATGTGAGGCAACTGAAAATAGTTTCTTCCTTCCACACTACGTTCTGGAGGCTAGATTCCACCTGCCGCTGCACACTTTTTGCTGCTCCCTTCTGAATGATTACCGAGTTACTCAGGGCCAATGTTAAGGTTCTCTTGGTGGCTTTCCATTACCTGCTTCCTTGAATGCAATAAGTAGTGAGGTACCAATGCTTGGGGTTTTCTAGCATTTATACCAATTAAAGGGAAGCGATACAGGTGACTCGACAAGGCACTATTACTTCTCTTGTTACAGTAAAGTGCCAACCATTACTCGAAACCACTGCACGAGTCTGTGCCTAAATCGGGGGAAGTATTTTCGAGTTCGTGACATCCTTGGGGAGGGTTTTGGGTTTCTCATTAAGTGGTCCTCTCCCAGTGAGGATATGCACTCGTTCAAATGAGGTCTTGACATGAAGGAGTCATTACACAGTTTCAAAGGTTTTGCGTTTGCAGTGTGCTGGCTTTGGAGAATGTTCTCACCGCGAGGAACATTTTCATATTTTGCTTGAAGGGTTTTAGACTAAATGGATTTAGGTCGAGCGAAAGTTGGAAGGTCGCCCTTTTAGTTGGTGCTATTCTTGAGAGGGGCACTTGGCCTCATAATTCTCTCGATGAGTTGGGTTTGGTATTAATGAATCGTGTGTTTGAGCCATTCAATTTTTTATATCAATACTGTAGGGGAAAAAAGATATCTCTCGAACTTTTAAACATTGAAAAATAAAAAATTATAAAGCAAACCAACAAACTTCATTTAGTAATGGTGTGTTCGTAGATCCTCCAGCGAACTTTTCTTGCAAGCTGTGTCTACTAGTTCCCCTTACGAGCTATGTTTACGCGCCATCCTTGTGAGCTATGTCTGCGAGCTCTCCTTACGAACAATGTTTGCGATCTCTCCTTACGAGCTATGCTCGTGAGCTCTTTTTGCAAGCTGTGTCTACGAGCTCTCCGTCTTCAAGTGAGGCCCATTCAAGTTATGGGTCGAAGATCCAAATCCTTTTCAGGATTTCGGTAGAAGAATATTAATGTATAACAATCCAATCCCCATAGTGGACCAAGGGGTGTTATAAAGTGGAACTCCTTAGACTTATTATGTCAAATATAAATATAGATTGCTGAGCATGCTACAAGCTGTGGTGCATAATAGTTGTTTCGTCATGTGTTTGGTTGGGTGTTGGGTGCATGCATCTGACAGTTGAGAGCTAAACTATTTCTGTCAACTCGTATTTGGGTCGTTGATTTTTTTTAGGTTACATGAAAAATCGAGGAGTGCGAAAGGACATTTCACTTTAAAAGGGGAAAGGTTTTCAAAGCCCTAAATTAACAATCTTCATGATCGGAGTAAAGGTAAGCTCAGATTATTTTTTTCTTTTTGTTTTAAATTTCTCTCTTTCTTTTCTTTACTAAAACTATAGAGAAAATGAGAGGGGCTAACAACCATATCATTTCTTCCTTCCACATCGACCATTATCGAAGCTGATGATGGAGAAAATGTATATATGTTCTACCAAGTCGAAGGAGTTAGAACGGGCTTTGGCCGTGTGAGGCATAAAGCTCCCTCAATTCGTGTATGAGTTTTTTATCACAGAGGGGGAACACTTGTTGTGTGAGGCCATCGAAAATAATTTCCTCCTTCCACTCCATGCTCTAGAGGCTAGATTTCACTTGCCGCTGCACTCCTTTTCCTGCTCCCTTCTGAATGACTATTGCATTGCTGCAGGCCAACTGTCGGGGTTCTTCTAGTGGCTTTCCCTGGCCTACTTCCTTGAATGTAACGAGCGGTCAGGTATCGACGCTTGGGGTTTTCCAACATTTATACCAATTAAAGGGAAACAATGTAAGTGACTCGACGGGGCACTATTACTTCTCCCTTCGCAGCAAAGTACGAACCATTACTCGAAACTATTACACGAGTTTATGCTTGAATCGGGGAAAGTATTTTCAGGTTCGTAACATCCTTGAAGAGAGTTTTGGATTTCCCACTAGGTTGTCCTCTCCTAGTGAAGATATGCGCTCGTTCAAATAAAGTCTTGACACAGAGGAGCTGTTTCGTAATTTCAAAGGTTTCGAATTGGTGGTGTGCTAGCTTTAGAGAATGTTCTCACCGTAAGGAACGTTTTCAGATTTTTCTTAGAGGGTTTCAACCCCTAATAGATTTAGGTCGGGCGATAGTCAAGAGGTCAACCATTCAGTCGGTGATGTTCTCGAGAGGGACACTTGGCCTCATAATTCTCTCGATGAGTTGGGTTTGGTATTAATAGGTCTCATGGTTAAGCCCTTCAATTTTTTCTATCAGTACTCCAGGATAAAGCTCCATCCGTTTGCTCTTCCTAAATTCATATAGAGGATGGATAAGGGTAGGGAAAATGTTAACCTGTTAATTACTCCCATTGATCATAGAGTTGTTGCTGGTGCAGGAAACAACCAAGGGCCTTCAAGCAACGTAATCGATACAAATAGCCTTTCTCGTGAGCTTAACGAAGCGATTGATATCCAGGCAGCGAAATGTAATATTCGCGAAAAATGTAAGGTTACTGCCAGTAGTGCGCAACTGGAGCGCCGTAGCAAGAGAAGGATGGATCCTGTTGCTCCCTCTATTGAAGCTTCTCCACAGTTTCTTGTTGGGCCGAGCTCGTCACCTACTTCCTAGGCTTGCTTTCTTATTGAAGTGGGCGAGGTTACTCCTCCCCTTGTCCTTCGAAGTTGCACCCTTATTCCTTCAGCTGAAGGGACCTCACCTCATCATGCAAGTACGTAGGAACTCTTCTCTTCTTTGCAGTCTGAAATGTTAGTAGTTAACTTTTTGGTAATTCTTAAAAATAATTAATTAAAAGTTTAATTTAAAACTTATTTATTTAATAGTTAATGTTTAATAATTGAAAATTGAAAATTGAAAAAGAATTTTAAAATTTTAAAAAAATCAAGGATCACTATTTGCAATTTTATTTTTAGAGAGATAGATAGATATATTATGTATAAGGTATACATAATCTCCATTTTTAACCTGCTTTAGTCCATAGCCTTTGCTTCCGATCATGTCGTCAATAAATTCTCATGTCATAACATGCGAAGGTAACTCTCTATTACTTCTACTTGCTAATAAAATCATTAAAAAACTAACATATTTATCATATTTTCCTTATCCATAGAAAATAAAAGCAAAAACTGCCCAAGATAATATTATGCCAAATTTGTAACATCTTGACTATGAAGCTAATTTCTTATTTTCGATTTTCAATTTTTCTAATTCAACTCGTGCCTTCTTCAATCTTTTTCTCACATAATCATTTTCATCTCTTAAGATCACAATTTTATCACTAAGGGTTTGAAAATATTCACAACTCCGACTATATGTTTGAAGGGACCTAACATCGCTCGAGTTAACATTAGCATCTTCCCAACTGAAACTATTAACATCAGTTGAATCCTTCACCTAGTCAAAATATTTACACCCCCAATGACCGTCCTATTAATTGTTTAGAAAGATACCCACATTACTTACCAGAAAAGTAGAAACACGTTAACATAAAGAATAAAGCCAACACTTACCTTATAGTTTCCACATCCATAGAATCTTTGACCTCAATTTGAATCTGTTCGAATTGGAGATAGAGTCCCACATAAACACTTGCGAATGGCTCCTTGCAATTGATTTGATCTCAACTCCATTTCCATTTTTTTTTCGATCAAATTTGAACCTAATCGAATATATTTAGCATACAAGTATCAAACACATACCCATATGTGACGTTCATTACTAAATACGTGAAACACAAGAGTGTATGCACCACCTTAGCACCAGATAAAATGCGAGACACCCATTTTTCTTCAGTTTTATAAGCAACCAAACAAGGAAGAATGAGAAATACAATGTTACAAGTTCAAAACCACAATAATTCAGCAAATCATGATAAGATACAACATGCACTACTCGCAACTGAACATGGCATCAACTTAACTATTAAATAATTGAGATCCATTGTGCCAATTCGATATTAATGTTGGGGATCGACCCAAGTAAGCAACGAACAAGTAAAAAATAGCAGAAGAAATTGAGAAATTGAACACACAAATTTAACGTGGAAAAATCCCTCCGAAGAGGATAAAAAATCATGAACAAAAATAATTTTACTATAATGGCAAAGAACGAAGAGTACAAAAGATGGAGATATAAACTAAACCCCAAAAACCCAAAAATAAAGAACCCTCAAAATGTAAATAAATTCTCCAAAAGTGTTAGGAGTTCTAAACTATGATGGGTAAGTCTAAATGGGTGTATTTTCTAAGATTGTAAAAGATCCTATTTATAGGCTAAATTCTTAAGTCAAATAATAATAAAATAATCTAGACTAATAAGAATTTGACTCAAACAACTAAACAGAGTTTTATTGAAACAAATAAACAGAGTTTCATTGAAACAAATAAACAGAGTTTAACTGAAAGATTATTTCTCAAATTTGACTTGAAATAGGAGTCATAATTCAACAATTAAAAAAATTGAAACTTTGAAAATTGAAAATGAACGAAGCATACCAGATCAAATTAGATTTAAATTAAATATAGTATCATTGATTTACTCTACAAATACAATAAATATCTAATATTCCAATTAATACTACAAGCAAGAAGACAACAACTATTATAAAAACATAAATGAAAGCACCAAGTTATTCAATATCAAATATAAAGAATCACTATCATAACACTAGTTACATTACATACAAAAACAAAACTTTCGAGATAGAGTTCAACAAAACCACTTCAGAAGTCACTATAACAACTATTATAAAAACATAAATGAAAGCATCAAGTTATTCAATATCAAGAATTCAACAAAACCACTTCAAAAATCACTATAATTCTTTCATAGTTCATGACATAAATGTATAGTTCATGACATGCAACTAATAGTCTTCTTCAACACTAGCTGGAGAATAAAATAGAGTTCCTTCTCCAAGAACCATTAATTCAATCCTAAGCAGAGGTTTCAAGATTAAAATTTTCATTAAACCTTTAAATTTTTGAAAATTTTAATTAAGCCCCCTAAAACTTAATTGTAGGATCCACCACTAACAAAAACATTAATTTTGAAAGAAAAATGTTCATATACTCTAAGCTTTAAACCCTAAATGCTAAGCAAAAGTTTCAAGATTAATCAATTTTTCCCAATAATTGGATGGATTTACCGATCCTCTATGCCTCATTTATGTTTTTGTATAAATTCTATTACGATTTGCATACTGATAACATCTAGAGATCCAACATTGATACAATCATATGTGGTAGATGTTTAGTTGTTTGATAAAGTGAAGTGCTTCAAACAACAATGTGACAGTACAAGTTTAAAAAAACAATGAAGCTCATTAGAAAATAGAAAGACATTAGGGGGTTTTTGGTGGAAATTAGAAGACACCTGAAATTGTTAGAGATTGATCGGCGGTACAATAGGACAGAAATGATTGGAGCAAAGAATGTGATGAGCCTACGATAAAAGAAGCATCAGTGGTATAGAGGATTTATCAACACAAATTGGTTTTAAAAAACAAGTTCAAAAAAACAATGAAGTCCATTAGAAAATAGAAAGACATTAGGGATTTTTTTGAGGAAATTAGAAGACACCTGAAATTGTTAGAGATTGACTAGCAGCACGATGGGACGAAAATGACTAGAGCGGAGAAGGTGATGAGCCAGTAACAATGGTGAACATTGATGGCAAAAGTAGCATTAGTATAGAGATTAGCCCTAACTATTGAACGATGATGGTTGATCGGTGGTAACTACTTGACTAGTGAACAATGATGGTGGATCGATGGCTACTGCATGACTGGTGAACGACGACGGTGCTGGTCGGTGGGTGTTGGAGCAGAGAAGGCAAAGTTATTTTGTTAGGGTTAGGGATTTAGTTTTCATCAAATTTTTTAGTTTGTATGAATTTAATTCCTACCTTCTCCCTCAAATCTGACATCTACATCTACCCCTATTTCTTAAATATCTCTTCAATCTACTTCCTTTGAACGCTAGTATGGTGCAATTGGTGTAAAAAGCTACTAGCAATCTCACTAATGCTATATTTGGATGAGCATCAACATTCAATCACACTGGTAGCCTTAAAATTTATTGGAGGTTTTACCACTAGTTCAGCACAATAAAGCAGCAAATATTTTTAACAGAAAAAAGTACCCATACTTTTATTTATTACTTTACTTTTTAGATTTGGGAACGAAACAATCATTTGTTTTCAAATTTGGGAATCAAAACAATCATTATTCTGGTTTCTCCCTACTTTTTTGCTTCAATTCTTAGTTGTGGCTGCTACTTTTTTCTTTGCCTAAAGGTTAGTTTTTCATATATTTGTGTTGATTATATAATATTTGAGTATTATAGGTAGCTCCTTAGGATTATTACTATGAAATGACTATGCTACTTTGTTATATGTAAAACTAATATATGATGCTTTTTTACGTGTAAAACTAATGTATTATATTTTTTTATGTTTGGTATTTTTATGCTATGCTTTTACTCAAGGTTCTTTGTGTTGTACAGAATGTCACAAAATATTAATTTATTTTCATTTGATTACTTTTTCAGGTTATGGATGAATTTAACAATATGTATAAGAGTTTTTATATGAATTATGATACCCTTGAATTAAGTGAAGAAGCGTAACGAAGAATAACCGCAATTATTACACAAGTTGAGGACAACAATTATCATGAAGAGGAAGAATGTGTTAGGCACTGTATTGGTCTTAAAACAAACTAAAAGTACTTAAACTATATATCCTCCAATACATCAAAAATTCTTGGGTTTTTTTACCCTCGCACAGTAAGAAAAATTACAGAGAATAAACAAAAGAAAAAATTTAGCAATAAAACTTTCTGCTAAGTTTTTTTATTAATCACTCACTTAGTTATTCAACTCTTAAAAAAAACATTACAAATAGGGAATTTATACTAAAACAAAACTCCTAAATATGGAAAGAAATAACTAAGGTTCTTATGCTAATAAATGCTAAAAAAATATTCCACTAAATCTTCTAGAAAGTAAATATTTTTTTGTTTAACTTGTCTTACAAGTAACTTTAACTTGCAAGTAACCTCTACAACTTCGGTTGCTTCGCAGCTTCACTGTGACAGCTCGCACTTCACAGCTTTACTGTGATAGCTCGCACCTTTCTTTGTTCGCCAGAATATTGTGAACCTTGTTCGCAAAATTAATGAGCTTGCCACTTCTTGTGAGCTTGCCACTCTAGATGAACTCACCAAATGTGTTCGCTGCTCTCCAATATTGATAAGCTCACCAAATGTGTTCACCGTATGAACGGTCAAACTCTAACACTCCTCCTTGACCTTTATGCTGCGAACACCAATTTTATCTCTCAACCCTTCAAACCTTGACTTTCCAAGTGGTTTAGTAACCTATGTACACTTCAAAGTGTACCAATTGTAGCTTTTCTTGAGCTCGCCAAGCTTTGTTCACCTGAAATGGTAACATCACCTACATTCCAAGTTGACAAGCCTCGCCACTTTATGTGAGCTCATCGCATCCTATGAGCTCGCCAATCTGGATGAACTTACCAAATGTGTTTGCTGCTTGTCAATCTTGATGTGCTCGCCATGTGTTCGCTGTGTGAATAGTCAAACTCTAACAAAAACATCACAAATAAACAATCAACAAAAATGAAATTCACTTCCAATACAGAGGAAGAAGGCGAAGGGTTTACCAAATGAAGTTTGTCGGTTTGCTTTATGACTTTTTGGTTTCCAATGTTTAAAAGTCCAAGGGATATCTGTTTTTTCTTGGTCTCTTTATTGCACTTAAAATTAATAAATATTTAATCATATGACTTTTTGTTTTCAAAGGTTCTTTACATTTAAAGATGTAATAACTCCTATTGTATAACTAGGTTGGAGTTTCATTGCAGTATCAAAGTAACCTGACTGGTATGAACGAAGTGAGTTGAAACCATTTCCTATCTTTCACCATTAATATGCATAATGATTCTTCTTGTTCCTATTCTCTTTTCACCTTTGGTGTAAATGATTTTTTTAATAAATTAGTTCTCATCCAACCGAAACATCATAAATAAACAATAAACAAAAACGAAATTCACCTCCAATATAGAGGAAGAAGGTGAAGGGATTACCAAAAGAAGTTTGCTGGTTTGCTTTATGACTGTTTGTTTTTCAATGTTTAAAAGTCCGAGGGATATCTTTTTTATCTTGGTTTCTTTATTGCACTTAAAATTAATAAATATTTAATCATGACCGTTTGTTTTCAAATGTTTAAAAGTTCGAGGGATCTTCTTATATATAGACACCGCTTCTAATTCCCTTCATACATATAGACATAACTTTCTTTTATTATTGCATTGCTTTGCAGGAATTGATTCAAAAAGCAACTTCTTTATAATCTCCCAACGGAATTATGACGAATAAAATTGTTAACTGTTGGAAATTCTCAAGCATGCTGTGTCGAATTCTGCCATGGATTTTGTCAACGCGAGTTTAAGTTGCAAGGCCTTTCATGCTGCTTCAAATTACAATCAATCGTTTGAGAACGTTTCGATGGAAAAACTTAGCTTTGTTCCATGGAGTAAAAGCAAGAAAGTTCTACAAAAAAATGTGAAGTTGCATAAAACGTCGAAGCTTTATATAGGAAAAGAATGATGAATCTTTTTAGTCGAATGGAATTTGAGACTGGTCTCCAAAGTTTGAACAAAGCGACCGAGAAAGGTCATGTAGAAGCTATATATAGTTGCGATATTATCTTTATTTGTTTCAGAGGTGAGCTAAGGAAACAAGGGCTGCGATTTATATCGTCTCTTGATCTCACGAGTTCTAGCAAAAGAAAGAACAAGAATTGTTACATTGTCATTTAAAACTCAAAATTTTTTTAAGCATTATGTGGGTATACACTGTATTACCCGAACCGAGAATCAACTATAATTGTTCAAGTATTTCTTCGAAAGACCAAGCTTGGGAAGCAAGCAAAAACGTCAGCAATTGTTATGATCTATGTTTTTTAGATGGTGAAGCAACTTTGTTTTGTAGTTTGCTTAAGAAGTACTTTATTTTTAAATAATATTATTTTGTTTGAATTTATCTTTCTTTTAAAAATTATTATTAAAAAATCAATTTCACTTGTTGTAAGATATAAAAACAAATGTAAAATAATTAAAAAATAAAATATATTTAACATAATGATAATGATGAATGTGGTTATGTGTCTTGTTTATATGTTTTGCTTTTGACTTGTAAATGCATAGGTAAGTGCATATCCAAAGTGGCTGGAACACCGATTCTCTGTTAATGTATGATCAGGAGCTCTTGTTTCGTAAATGCAGGAGATCAGGTCCGTTCTTGATTTTTTTGGACCTTAAGCGAAATAATAAATTGGACCCTTTTAAAAAATATATAAACTATAATACAATAAAATAAAATCATATACTAGGAATTTCATTAAAATAATATGTTTTATGACATTAAGCGAATAATATATTTTTTTAACAAAAATCAAAAAAAATATTTTTCATTCAATCTACTTCTATATCATTAACTACAAAATCACAAAAAATTATAAAAAATGGGTTTTACTAAACATTTTGAGATGCAAAATCATTAATGATAACATTAACATCAATGTTTTTCAAAAAAAAATCCATTTTTATTTTAAAATTTTACTATTAATAAAAGGAACACAACTCAAAATTACGCACTAATTTTGATCTAATGTGTAATGTTATACATGATTATTAAATATTTTTTTTATTTTAAAATATCATATCAGTGAACTTATTAGAAAAATTGGATAGAATTAACAATTGTATCAAAACTTTAAAACATGAAAATTAAAATGATTAAATTTCAAATATACAAAAAAGTATTAAGGATTTAAAAGCATATTTTAAGCTATTATATATATAGTATCTATTCTAGTTGCTCTTAGGTCACTGCTGTACAAATCTCGTAGATTATAACTTTATATAAAAATAAATTATAAGTGGATATAGAGTGATAGTTATCATAATAAATCATAATTTTCGATTTTAATACGTCGAAAAAATATAAATTATGCATTTAAGTAAAAAAAAATCTATTCATACTATTATTATTTAAGAATTTTACTTAAATATATGATGAATTAATCCATCCTCAATTTAATTGTGAATTCATTAAAAAGATAATTATTTTATATATTGTTATTGGTGTAAAAAATTCTGTCTAGATTAATGTCATTTGTTTTTAGAGTATAATAAAATAATAATTAAAAAAACCATTATCACTACTTTAGATTTGTTTGTTGAGTTTTTTACTCCATTAATATTAGACATACTAATTACCCTACTAAAAATCTATTATTTATACCAAATAACAAATAATATTTAAGAATTTTTTTATCTTTTGGGCCCAATTTATCATTAATGAAATAAATAATTTTGGGCCCCTTTTATTTTTGAGTCCTGGACGATTGCACTTCAAAACAGTCTCCAGAATCGGCCTTGCTCCTCACATGCCTGTTTTAGCGGCAATCAATTATGTTTTGTTGTCTATTGGTGTAGCTAGTAGCATTGGCTAGGGACAATACTGTTGCGCTCCATTCGATATTGTGATCGAGGTGTCAATAGTACTTTTCAACCCTAAAAGCAATGTCAAACATTTGACATTTGAAATAAAAAATACTTCAAAAGGTATTTTATATCCAAACACAAAATCTTAGATTTAGGTGCATTTGACTTATGGGTTAAATGTGTTCATGAGTCGAGTCTGGTCGGGTTTGGATCAGGTATAAGCATGATATTAACATATTTTATTATCCAAGTCTAGTCCAGCCCGAATTATGAGCTTAATTTTTTGCCCAAACTTGCTCATATTTGCAAAAAACTAATCCAAACTTATTTAAGCTCGCTCATATTATTTTTTAATTTTTTTAAAAATATTTATATTATATTATTTTAATATTTAATAATTTTATAATATTTTATTTATTGAAATTTTTTATATAATCATCTTAACATTATTTTAATATTTACATTAGAGTAGTATTATATATTTTATATAAGTTAATTTTTTTAATGTATTCTAAATTATATAATATATAAAAATAACATAATATAAATTATTATAAACTTAAAAACAGGTCAGATCAGGTCAGGTCGAGCCGGGCCGAGTCAGGTTCGGGCCTTGAATGTTCAAACTCGAGTCCGACCCATATTTTAAATGGGTCTAATTTTTTTGTCCAAATCCATTTTTGAGCCTAATATTTTTATCCAAATTTCGAGTAGACCTTCAGATCTGAACGAGTAACACGACTCATAAATAACTCTATTATGAATTTTGACTTGAAATTATCAAAGAATCATTATTTATATTCATTTATATTAATTTTTATTTCATGAATAATTAAATTAAATTATTTAATATCATTTATCCTTTTATTTGAATTTTTAAAATAATTTATGTATCATTAATTTTACAAATAATATATTTGAACGTATTTAAATTTTATATTTTATTTATCATTATATTAAATTATTTAAATATCATTTAAGTCGATATAATTTTTTTAGTTTCCGACATTATATCTAAAACAGATATTTTAACTTTCTACAATAATTTTTAATAACAATAAGAAAAATCTAATATTACAAACCACATCCTTTCACAATATTTTTCAAAAACATTTTTTTCAAACAAAATTTTTCGAAAACAAACACTTTTTTATATCCAACAATAATATCAAACCAGCCCTAGATTCCAATCAACTTTTTTTTTACAAAAAAAGGGAAAGTAGTATAATAAGGAAAAAGAAATAAAAGGGATGGGGATATTTATGAGAATTCAGCAAGAAAGATGAAAGAGGAAGGCAACATCACGTGGCAGGCACTTGGGAGCTGCGTGTGGGGGATGCATCAAACCATGTTTCCAGTCTTTTCTTTTTAAGCCTTGAAGATTCAAGCCATTTGGCATTTCTCACATAATTACTCTTCTTATTCATAACAGAACGTCTTTTTTCCTTTCTAAGACTTTCGTATAACGTTTCTCAAAAATATCATAATTTTATTTATTTAAAGTAAGTACGGATCCAAGATTTTATTTCAAAAGGATAAAATTTTTAAACTCGAATTATTTTTTTTAGTATAAAAAGTGTTAATCATTCTCGAGTAATTTTTTCATCAAATAAATGAATTTAATAATTTTTAAAAAGTATGAATGATTTAATTGTAAAAAAAATTAAATAAAAAATCACACTATATAAAATTAAATATTTCTTTTCAATATGCAAATATATATATATATATATTGTTATGCTAAAAAATTCATAAATATCATTATAATTTCAAAAATTAAATTTAAATACTTGGCCTTAATCTTATTTCTCAATAATAGGCATCCTAAATTACATCTTTCGTTTTTCCAAAAGATCGAACTCATCAATGATAAAATTTGTTGAAAATTCTTGAGCTATTTCTTTTTCGATGTATGCCACCAAGTAAGTTGAAAGAAAATCATTATCCATTCTATTGTGAAGCCTTGTCTTCACAATTTTCATGGTTAAAAATACTTGTTCGATTGTTGCAGTAGACACGGGAAGAGTTAGCACAAAACGAATAATTTTATCAAGAAGAAGATAAATACTTGACTTATTTGTCTTAGTTAGCACTTGACACAAACTCAGCAACTGTAGAAGCTTTCTGCAACTATGTGCTTTGATGAGCATCAAGTTGAAAATACTCTAATTGAATCTTCACGTGTAGTTGAGAGATCTTTTGCTTAAGGAGTCGGGAGAAAGATAATTTGTATTTTTTTACTCTGTGCTCTCAATCTTGACCTCAAGCTCCTTTTTTTTTTTTCTCTCGACACCTTACCAAAAAAAGATAATTTCTTAACAATATATACAATTCAAAATACAAGAAAGTTACTAACCTAATATGTATGGATATGGGCCAAATCAATTAATTATGAAATTTGGTTTTAAAATCCATATTGAACCTTTAAGTTTAACCTTTCAAGATTCATTATATATTATTATTATTATTATTATTATTATTATTATATAATTAAAAACTAAAAAATACTTTGTTAATATAAAATATAATCTTATAACTTGACGGAAAATATTTTATGAAATACAATTTGACTAAGGGGATAAAAAGGGCAAATGTTATATAATGTAGACAACAAATTTAAAATACATGATAATATTATATATAATTAAAAAATCTGAAAATTTCAAAGGAAGTGATTGCCCTCGGATCCATCCTTACTTAAAAGTATAAATTCTTTTTACTATATTTAAAATAACATTATTATAATAATTAATTTAAAAGTAATTAGAAAATTATTAACAAAATAAAACTTTTTTATATCAATTAAATACTTTGATGTCCTTTGGCTCTTGACTTAATTAACTCTCCATTTAATAAAAACATTTTAATTAAAATTAATTACAAAATTTGTAAAAATTGTTTTAAATTTAACCCAATTGGAAGTTGAGAATTTAAAAAATTTAAAAAAATAAAATTTTAAAAAATATATTAAAATGGAAATATATTAAGTTTGATAAGAGTTGATGGTTTTGAAAGTTGGGACCGGATCCTCAATTTGTGACGGTCATGATTGGTATACTAACACTTTTTAATTTTTTCAATTACAACATAACATGATAGTTAAGGGTGTTCACCGTTTTAGATGTGATTTGGGTTTGAGTTATGCTAGTCACATTTGTTGTTCAGATTTTACCCTGTTATTATTATTACTTTTCGAATATATAGGTGTGATTACATGATAATATCTGTTCATATTTTCTTAACCTTTTGACAACGCACACTTTACACACATAGACGCTCGAACCCAGGATCCTTAAGATGAACAACATCCGCTTTTCCATTGGAGCTACTTGTTGGGTTCACTTTGCCCTGTTATTATAATTCACCAAAAAAATTCAATTTAATGATTATATTTTACTTAAATTTGAGATTTTATTTTTATATATTTTAATTTTGATATAATTTGATACCTCAATTTTTGTAATTTCATTAGTTAGTCCAAGTATTTTATTCTAATAAAAATAATGATGTGAATTTTTAAGAATTGTTAGCACTGTTAAAATTCTTTACTGAATTAAAGTATATTACAATGCTATTTTTTGTTATATAGATATCAAGTGATTTTTTTAATTTCAAGATGTCACACCAGTAAATTTAGCGAAAGAATTTGTACAGTGTTAACACATGAACCTAATTTTTTAAATTTGAAAAGTAAAGGGACTAAATTTCTAAAAATAAAAATATGGTGATTAAATTCCAAAATATGAATAATATAAAAACTTTGAGCAAATTATAACATTTAAATTTAGTCAAGAAATAAATAATTAACCAAATACGAAGCATGGATGGAAACTATACTAATATTATATTAATATGAATGATAAATTTTCATCATTTCCATATAATTTTATATTTGAAAATATAATTTAATTAAAATTGAAAATAAAAGAGATTAATTTGTAATACATAATAAAATTCAACTTTATTTAATTTTTAAGGAAGTTTTGTAACTTCTAATAACTCAATTTAATGGACATCCATTAATCTTTATGGTTTACTAAAAATTTCGTCATCTATAATTTAATGTAATGGGTCTGATCGAAATATATTTTTATTATTTACTATATTACTTAATTTCTTTTTAAAATATTATTTATAAGATTAGAGTTGTGCTTTTAATTATTTTTATTCAAATATTTGGTATAATACCAATCTTATTTTTTTAACTTAATCATTAATATATTTATACTATTTTTTTCGTGCGATATATGAATTAATTGTATGTATTAATTAAATTACATTTAGTTATTTCATAATTTTTATAACATTTCATTAATAACATAGAAATGAAATAATAATAATAATAATAATAATAATAATAATAATAATAATAATAATAATATAAGTTTATTTTTAAAAACATGATAATTAAAAACAAATCATAATTGATAATTTTAAGAGTTGAAATTAAATAGTTTCTTACGTCTGCTAGGGTTGCATAACACGTCGTTTTTTCTCGTTTTCTCTTCTAATCGATGCTTCTCTTAGGGTTGTTTTCTTTTAGATTTGTTTTCAAATTTTTTCAATATCGGCCACGAATAATCTATATTTGAACGGAGGTTGAAATCGCCAATCTCAGTTTGAATGAAGAGGAAGAAGGGGACGTAGTCCCGTGCGAAGTTGTATGTGAAGAAGAAGATGATCGAAAGTTCTGCCTAGTAGGAAGAGCCCTCACAGACTGCATTGTTCACTTCCCATCGCTCAAAAGAACTTTAGCTGACTTATGGCATCCTTTGGGGGGAGTAATAATCACTGATTTAGGTGATAAAAGATATTTGTTTCATTTTTTCTACGAAGTCGATATACAATGTGTTTTGGATGGGATTCTATGGTCCTTCAATTGACATCTTCTCCTTTTCCATCGTTTGCAGCCAAGAGAGGATCCAAAACAGGTTCCCTTAAATTTTTCTTATTTTTGGATCCAAGTTCATGATCTGCCATATGGAGTCGTTTCTGAAATATTAGCTAAATCTCTTAGAGGGTTCATTGGTGAATTTTTGCAATACGATGCTGCCTTAATTTCTAGAGGGGAAACATGTTACATGCGATTTAGGGTTAAAATAGACGTTAGATTACCATTGAAAAGAAAGAAAAAGTTACTGTTGGATGGAGGAAAGGAGGGTTTTTCATTTTTCAATATGAACGTTTATCCCTTTTTTGTTTACTGTGTGGTAAGTTAGGTCATGGTGAAGGGTTTTGTCCCATTCGAAAAATTATTGGGGTTCAAGAAGTTCAGTTTGGGTGGGATCCTTCATTGAGAGCGTCCACGAGGGAGGAGTTGCCCTCTAGAAGCAGATGGCTTGAGGAAGACGGGTGGAGTGGGCATAGGCAAGGCTTCTTTCCCACTTGTATGGATTTAAATAGTGGAGTAAGAGACACAAGTCGTGATGATGTAGACTATGAAAATTGGTTATCGGAAAGAAGGGAAGATAAGATAGAGAATTTGTCAGTTGATATTGACAACGACAAGAAGAAACAAAGAATCAGAAGCGATAACATACACGAGATAGTTGCACCAGTTTCAATTCAACCCAATGATAGATCCGCAGCTGTTGTTAAGCTTGTCGATCGGGCGCAATGAAAATTGTAAGTTGGAACATTCATGGGTTGGGGCAACCACGAGCGGTAAATTACCTTAGGAATAAGGTACGTCATGTCAAGCCCCAAAATTTGTTTCATATTGAAACAAAGTTGAACGATAAAAGATGTCAGTAATTCAAGCAAAGTGTTGTTTTGCTCACAGTATAGAAGTAAGGCGCATGGTTCACGAGGAGGGTTGTCTATTGGTTGGAAAGCTGATCTCGACATTCAGCTACAAAGTTTTTCTTCCAACCACATAGATGTTATTATAGCAGAAAAGGATGATATGTCGACTTCGAGATTTATTGGGTTTTACGGAGCTCTAGAAGAGATCAATTGAAGAGGGTCTTGGGGTTTGTTACGCAAATTAAAAAACAACTCTAATCTTCCATGGCTTGTTATGGGAATTTTAATGAAATACTTTACCCCTTTAAGAAGAAGGGGGTAGATTGCGCAATCCAGGGAACATGGCACGGTTTCATCAAGCACTAGAAGATTGTAACCTTGCTGATCTAGGTTTTTCTGAAAGATGGTTCATATGGGAAAGAGGTCACCTCCTCGAGAATAATATTAGAGAGAGGATTCATCGTAGCGTAGCCAATCAATTGTGGGGGGATCCTTCCCAAAAGTTTTGGTCCAACACCTTTCTCATTCTTTTTTCGACCATTGCCCCATTCTAGTAATTTGGGTCTTGGCTCAAACACGCTGTTAGAGTGCCAAGCTTTTCGATTTAATGCAGGTTGGGTTTTCGATGAAGAATGCGAACAAAGAATAAAGTTCTTTTGGGAAAGAATCTTAGGAGACATGAATTCAAAACTCCTACAATTAGGGCTTTTTTTGTCAGAAAAGATGTATTAGTTCTCAACACTTAAAAGAAAGGAAGTGCTTAATCTCTCTAAAAGGTTGGAGGAACTTGTTATGGAAGACCCAGATGAGGTAACAATTTCTAAAATTGAAACAGTAAAATTGGCATTAAATATGAAGGCTAACGAGGAGGAAATTGAATGGGAGTAAAAAGCAAGGGCTAATTGGTTAAAATTCAGTGATCGCAACATTGCCTACTTCCATAATTTTGCTAGTTGAAGGAGGCGTAGAAACAAAGTAAAAAAATTAATGGATTGTGGGTTGAAGAGGACAAAGAAAAATTGGAAGCAGTTACTGATTATTTCAAAACGTTATTCAAAATGTCTAATCCTAGAAGTGCGGCTAAGGCTCTTTCGGGAATTAATTCATGTATTCATGAGGATCTAAATATGGAGTTGTTGAAGGAATTCCAAAGAGAAGAAGTAAAAGCTGCAATTAAAAGTATGGTGCCTTTGAAGGCCTCTGGTGATGATGGGTTCCCGACGTTATTTTATCATAAATATTGGCACGTAGTGGATGATGAGGTGGCTGTATTTTGTTTAGACGTTTTAAATAGGAAGACTAAAATCGAAACTGTTAATAAACATCGTCCCTTTGCCTGAGGTTAGTCAGCTAACAGAGATCTCTTAGTTTAGGCTTGTAGAGGCCCAATTTTGACTGGTCCAATTCAAAACCCAAACCCAAAAATAAAACAAAAATAAATAAATAAGTTTAAATTAAATTTATTTAATTTAAATATCTATTTTACAACTCAAACCCTAAAATTACAATGAGCCCACTAGCCCAAAAAGGTAAACAATTTTTTGAAAACCCTAATTTCCCTATCAGTCGCCCCACACCACGTCAGCATCGCCACGTCAACATCCACATCAGCACCACGTCACCGCCACGTAAACCATGTGACCTTTCGTATGTTCTTGAGATCGCTCCTCTCCTCGAGACTTTTCTACTACCCGAGGCTGCTCCTCTACCCAAGGACCTCTCTGTCGCCCTTGCACCAAAATGGCCATAGCACAGCTCCTGGTGCCGGCGTTGACCGCATGAGACAGTCATTTTGGTGATACCTGTAAACAGAAGCAAAGAACAACAAAGGACAGCAAGCAGAGGCAAAAAGAACAGTATCATTGTAATTTTCTTTCTTTCGGCTATAAAGGCCGATTTCAAAATCTGTAATAAACACACAAGAAACAGAAAAGGAATACAAAAAATATACAGAAGCAATTCACAAAAATCCAACTAGAAAAACATCAGACAAACAAATACAAGCAGTAGAGATCCAAAGTTTTGAAGGTATTATTTTTTTCATTTCGAAATATGCATGTAAATAATGAAGAAACGATACAAAAAAATAGATTTTAAAAAGATTCAAATATTCTTATAAAATAATTTTCCTTTTGGAGATCTGAAAAGTAAACATCAGATCTAGGGTTTAACACATATATACATAAAAATGAACACTCCTTTTTTAAAAAATATAAAAATCATTTTAAATCAAAAAAGCTTTGCTTGGTTTCAAAGTCAAAGATTTAGATAAAAAAGAGGATTAATAAAAAAGGAACAAAATGGAGGATGCAAAAGTTGTTTCGGTTTTCATACATGTATACGCAGATATCTTTATCTTTTTGAAAATAGATAGCAAAGATTGATTTTTTTTTTTAAAAATACGAAAGAGGGTAGCTTTTCACTCACCATACGACGGCGCGTGGATCCCAGAACCCAACGGAGATCGGTGGACGTGAGGTCAAACCCTAAATTGAACCTAGGGCCTTTGAGAGAATTTCATAGAGCATAACAGAGGAGGGGATGTTTTTTGAAAATCAGGATGAAAAATGATCTTTTAAGTTATTTTTTTTTTACTTGAATACCTATTTCAACACGGTGTCGTTTTGGCAAGTGAGATTAGTGACCAAACGGCGTCGTTTTACGGCACCCGGATGCGACCCAACCCGCTTCAACCAGGGTCTGCGCGTTTTCACATATGGGTCTATTTGTTCCCGCAACCCATTGCTTTTTCTTGAAGTTTCAATTTGGTCCCAAATAAGCTTTTATATAATTCTGCACGGCGTCGTTTCAAGCTTAATTGTATAGCTTTGAAACGTCGTCGTTCTGACGTCAAGGTTAAAGGATTAAAAGGGAAATTTTACCTCCGTCGTCCCTCCATGTTTTATTTTATCTTAAATTGACCCCTTTGCTTTTAAAATTGTTTCTCTTTTACATTTAGCAAGCAAATTTCGTCTTTGTTTTTTCTGACCCTCTGACCTTTTAAAATTAAAAGGTTTAAATTTCTCCTTAAATATATCTACCTTTTGCTTTCTTTTAAATTAATCCAATCGATTTTTTTTATTTTGCCTCCAAATTAGTAAGTAAATTTCGTTTCTTTTGCAATTTAATCCCCAATCTACGTTTTTAATAAATTAATTCTTTACGCGGTTCCCTTCCAGCATTCCAATTTTTATATAAACATTCTTTTTCTGATTTTCAACATCAAAATGAAGATTCCTAGCAAAGCCCCTCTTCGTTTTTTTTTAAAAGGTCAGTCAATTCGTTTTTAATTTAACGAACAATATTCGTTTTTTAAATCCTCAAGTTTTTTTTTTTTAAATCATAATAATAATAGGAAGGTTCCATTTCCCCCCTTGATTTTTCTTCAAACTTCGAATTTAAATCTTGAATTCCTTTTACTTTACCTTACATTTTATCTTATTTTGAGCTAATATTTGAATTATATTTTTCTTCTTTTTAGTCAACTGTTTTTTTTCTCCCTTTAAAAATCATTTTTTATCTTATTAAATTTTAAACCTTTTAATTATTCTATTACTCATTTTACTTAGTATATTTTTATATATCTTTATTATTAGCATTACATTGTTATTTCGCACACCATTGTTCTATTTATTGTGTTTCTCATGGATCACATTTCATGTAATTTGTTCTAGCATGTTGTAATTACCTTTAATATTTAAATTTTAAAGTGGAGTACATATTCGTTAAATCTTTTTAAATAGGTTAGCCAAATTGTATGCTTTAAAATGTATAAATTATCCTTTTAAGGTAAAGTTTCTTTTATTTTGGGGAATTTAAAAAATAGTGCTCTAATGTGTTGGGTATTTTTTTTTTTTTTTTAAATCTAAAATATCAAACGACTTTCTTGAAATGGATCATAATTATTTCGTTTGTAAAATTACACATTTTATCCATCCTTTTACGAATTTTCTTTCTAAAAAAGAATAAAATGTATATCATTTTTGACATATAAATCGTTTCAAATTAAAAGGGTGCTCTTTTATTTAACTGGAATTGAGAGATCGTGTCCTAACGTGTCGGATGTGATCTTTCTCTAAACTTAAACAATCGGGTATCCTACTCAAAAATTATAATTGTTCGATGTTCTTTTGCTTTAAGAAATTCAAAATTGTGCTCTAACGTGTTGGGTGCGATTTTGTTTTGAACTTAAATATTTGAACATCTTGTTTTAACGTCTAATTCATTAATGAAATTTTGAATTTCTACTCGAATTTTCGATTTTCAACAATTAAGACACTAAATAATCAACTAGGTACCGATTTCGGGCAAGTGAGGGTGCTAACCCTTCCACGCACGTAACCGACTCCCGAACCTATTTTTCTGGATTTTGAAGACCAAGCATTTTACAAAACAAATCCAAGCATTTTGGTGATCCAATCACACCAAATTAAAAGATTGGTGACGACTCCCAATTTTTAAAATAATTTTCGTAACACATTAAAAAAATGATTTCGACAAGGCCCATTAGTCTTTGCAATGTAATTTATAAAATTATTGCTAAGACAATAGTTAATAGATTTCGGGTAGTTCTTGACTTTTGTATTGATGAAACTCAAGTTGCATTCATACTAGGAAGACAGATAACAGATAATGCCCTAATCGCAAATGAAATTCTTCATTAGTTAAAACTGAAAAAAGGGAGGAAAGGTGCTCAGTTTACTCTAAAATTAGACATGAGCAAAACTTATGACAGTATAGAATGGATTTTTATCGATCAAGTCAAGCTTAAATCGGGCTTCAGCGACAATTGAGTAAGTCTGGTAATGAGTTGTGTACGTTCTGTTGAGTATTCAGTGATTCTGAATGGTAATAAAGGAGAAAAGTTTTAATACAAAGAGGCCTAGCGAAGAACAAAGGAGACATCACGAGCATCACGAGCGTCAAGGTGAGTAAGAATGATCTAAAATTAACTCATCTAATCAACCTGTATCTATTGTTTTGTTCATAAAGTTTTTCTTCGTTGAGACATCACGAGCATCACGAGCGTCAAGGTGGATAAAAGTGATCTAAAATTAACTCATCTATTTTTCGCTGATGATAACATACTTTTTGGTGATGCTAATATAAAAGGGGCCCAACAGATTAAATCAATTATTAATAAGCATGAAGGGATTTCAGGTCAATTATTCAATTTTGATAAGTCTTTTATTTACTTTAGCACAAATGTATGTCATGACATTCGGTTGCAAATTGATTGCACACTTGGGGTCAAAATATAGAATAGCCTAGAAAAATACTTAGGGCTCCCAATGATGATTGGTAAAAGAAAGAAAGAAGCGTTTGCGAGTTTTAAGAACAGATTTTCAAAACGAAACGTATTGAAGGTTGAGGCTCAAAACCTCTACCTTGTGGAGGTAAAGAAGTATTTATTAAAGTTGTTTTACAAGCAATTCCAGTTTATGCCATGCAATGTTTTTAATACCAGTGTCTTTGTGCCGTGAGTTGGAATAATTAATTAGTCGATTTAGGTGGCGAAATTCAAAAACTGAAAACGATTATGCGTTTCGAAGGCACAAGCAGGGTTAGATTTTAAGGATTTAGCCAAATTTAACGTTTCTTTACTAGCTAAGCAAGGTTGGAAGTTAATCATAAGTTCGAATTACCTGTTGGCCAAAGTAATACAAGCAAAGTATTATCCAAGAAGTGAATTTTTAAAAGCAAGTTTAGGACCTTGCCCGTCTTATACCTGGAGAAGCATAGTGAGTGCCAGACGAGTTTTAGAAGAGGGGATGGACTGGATAGTGGGCAACGGGCACGTCATCAATATTTGGGATGAAGCATGGCTTCCTAGTCCTAGATGTGTTAGAATCCAAGGTCAGAAGATAAATATTAAATATACAGCAGTGACAGATTTATTAAATATTGAAAGGGCTACCTGGAACCACGAAGCATTAGAGGAAGCCTTTGATGACGAGACCAAGGATAGAGTGCCTTCCATCCCATCCCAGTAGCTGGAGTTGAGATGCCAGATTGTAGGATTTGGAGGGGAGATAATACAGGGATATATTCTACTAAGAGCGGTTACAAATGGCTAATGAATACAGAAATAGCAAATCAGACAGTTCCTATGCAACAGTCATCTCTTACCGAATTCTACAACAAAATTTGGAGCCTACAACTTGCCAGTAAAATTAAAATCACTTTTTGGAAAATTGCTAACAATTATGTCCCTACTTTCAGTAATTTACAGATCAGAAATCTAGCAGTTCACAACTGTTGACCGTTGTGTCAATCATCAAAAGATTCTGTGAGGCGTCTGTTTGGGAGTGTTCTACCGCCAAACAAGTGTTGAGGAGTGTGGGCATTCCAGACACCTCACCCAATTCAGATCAAGAATGGAAACGAGTGTTAGAAAATAGATTTATGAGTTTAGATGTACTACAGCGTGAGTATCTAGTCATTACGTTCTAGGTTTTATGGACTACACGAAACAAAGCATATCATCAAGGCGAAAAAGTAGATGTAAACAATATAATCACTTTTTTTCAGGGCTTATAAATCAGAGAATGAAAGAGTTGCCATAGTTTCATCAACCATTACTGGAAAGGTCATGAAACCATGGTCTCCACTAGATCTTGGGATGGTCAAATGTAACGTTGAAGCGCCTTTTAATCTCAACAATCACACATCGATCGCTGGGATTGTTTTCAAAATGAAGCAGGTAATATTATGGCAGCATGTACATACTGAAATAACCACATGGCCGATGCGGTTATGGTAGAGGCGAAGGCCTATCTTCATGCAGCAACTATAATAGAGGATTTGGGGTTTCGAAATCTGGCTCTTGAGGGTGATTGTCTGACAGTCATCAAGAATGTTCAAGGGGTATCATTAGACAGATCAAATATAGCGGCCTTCGTACAATAAATCAAGGCTAGAGCCCTGCGGTTTAATAAGTTTACTTGTTCATTCGTTGGAAGGATGGCAAACCAAAGTGCACACGCAATGGTCGTTGAAGGGAAAAATTGGCCCGATCAAAGTGTTTGGATCGAAGAAGATCCACCAACACTTGAAACAGTAATCGAAAAAAAGAGAGATGTACCGACGATTAGAAGAAATGGGTCAGAGGAATTACTCAGCTTTTAAAGAAATTCTCTGACAGTTTCTTTCCCATCAGTGCCCATCGATTTCTTGATCCCATTAGAATCGATATTGGAAATATTGATGGTTGGAAGGGATGATAGTGGATGACAAAGGCGGAGATCTATGGTTATCTCAGCATTTTAGGTTTTTTCGTTTTGTTTTGGTTTCAGACTTAGGGTTTGAAAGGGGGGCTAAGATGTTTCTTTCCCCTTTTCTTGTTTAAGTTTTAATTTCCCTTTTTTTTTGTCATTTTTGTTTTATGGTTTTCTGTCCATTTTCTTTATTTTTTGTTACTTTTTAAGAGCTCGTATTTAATGGGTTGTTTAGAGTGAGGAGAGGACAAGTGTCTATCATGCAGATCTGTAATCTTTAAATTTTGTTGGAATCCAGAATCACATTTAGCTAAAAAAATGATAATTAATATTAATTAAATTAAAATAAATAATATTTTAAAACTATTTTTAAAATACAAATATCATAATAGCAGATTGTTTGAAATTCTATTTTTATATATACATACTAACTTAATTTTAATTATTAACTACTGAATGTTGAGTTTTAATTAAATTTAAATACTATGTCCACTAAATAATTTAAAGTAACATTATATCTAGTTCAATTTTACTAATGCATTTAATTTGTAAAAACAGTGGTAAATTTAAAAAGACAATGATCTTAAATTTTACTATGATTTATTATGTAAAATTATAAGTTAAATTATTGAATATAAGTAAATTGAAATTATTTATAATAAAGATATAAATTGCAGAACAACATTAAAAATTATAAGTTATGATCATATCTACTCTATTTGAATCAATACCTAAAATTAGGCATAATCTCTCTCCAACCCATAAATAGAAAGATAATACGTTTCAACGCATTTAAATCCATATCCTCCTATATTGACAATAATGTCCATACCAATTAAGCTAATAACAAGGCAAAACTCGAACAACATACGTGACTCAAAACTAGACCACATCTAAGACGACAAACACCCTTAACTATCAGACCATCACATGGAGTTCTAATATCAACGTATTTAAAACTTAAGAACATTGTAATATATATGTTTTTATATTTGTCAAAACAAAGGTCTCCCATATTATACTTAATCGTTTCAAATTTCATATGTGATTTTACATGTTTAATTTTTAATTGGTTTTTAAATAATGTATTTTTAATTATTATAATTAATTTTTAAATCGTTATTTAAATGATTGAACAAAATCAAAATATATTAATTTATTTAACAATTCAAATATAATACTAAATTAAATCATAATTAAAACATTTGTACTATATTGAAAATGGATACAATGTAGATTAATAGTTTTTTAATAATATTAAAAAATTCAAATCATAATTAAAACATTTGTATCATGTTCAATGTATAATATAGTTTTGCTTCATATAATTAATGCAAAACAACATTATTCAATACAATAATTAAAAGGGATAAATACCAAAATTACATATGAACTTTGGTCTAATGTGTAATTTGATACATGAATTTTGATTTGATACAATTAAACGCATAAAATTTTAATTGTGATTCATATGTACATATATATATATTTTCATTTTCACAAGGAATTATCCACAATCAAGATATATATGAATTTAATACTCATCTAAAATTAGAACATCAAGAATAATTTAAGGAAAAATATATGTTTCTAAAATTAGAACATCAAGAATAATTTAAGGAAAAATATATGTTGGTAATGCAAAGAAAATAATACATGTTTGATTGTTGAGGATTTAGTGGATAATATTGTTATGGATTTTTTTACAAATTTGTCCATGCCTTTTTATCGTTTTGTCTTTCTATTACTAGTATAAATAGAAGGTTGTTTTTTTTTTATGATAGTATCTGTTTATATTTTTTTGACCATTTGATAAAGCACACATATCTTGCACATACAAGTATTCGAACTCAGGTCTCTTAAGATGAACAACATCTTCTTTACCATTAGTGCCACTTGTTAGGTTTGTATATTTATTCATTTACTTATTTGTTTTTGGTCTTAAGGATTGTGAAAAGAAAATTTTATTTGAATTTCAACAATCAAACATAAAAGATAATAAGATTGTAATAACTTGAAAGAAAGAATTAAAACATGGACATATGGATAAAAAATTACGTAATAATTTTATAAAAAATTATATAAAATAAAATGAAGTGTTGGTTAAAATAATAAAATTAAGATATTAAAAACTATGATATTTTAGATTTACATATTATTATGTGTATTTTTTCATAAATTTTATATAAAAATATATAAAATAAAATACTCTCAACATAATATTTGTTATTTTATAAAATAAATTTTTAATAATTTTAAAACTAAATTAAAATATAATTAATAAATAATATCAAAAAAATGTACGGCACGATAAAAGATGACCACTTTCTTTAAAATTTAATAGGTGAAAGAGTGATTCACATGTTTAGTATTAACTTTCTCCAGGAAGTTACTTTGAAAATGCAATTCCTTTAAATATTTGTGAAAATAACTTTTTCCATATAGTTCGAAAGCAAAAATATCTTTCTTATTTATTTTCGTTATTTTTATGTGATACTTTTTAACCACAAAATTATAAAAAAAATAATTTTGAATTTATTTTAAATACTCTTGAATTAAATTTTAAAGTATATCCCGATTTAATACATATGAAATATTCAAACTATTTCAATTTAATCATATATTAATTTATTTATTTAAAATAAATAAATTAATATTATAAAAATAATTAGATTAAACTACTTCTTTGTTAATAATAAACTTTTTATTAATAATAAATATCAATGAAAACTGTTACAATTAATTAAATTTGTATTTTATTTAATGGAAACAATTTCAAAATTTGTCTTGGTTTTGTGAACCAAATGTATCAAAATAATTTTCTCTAAAATTTAATTAAAACTTTTTGTTGAAATGTTACATTTCTAAAAATCAAATTCCCAAATATCATATTCTATTAGAATCTTATGACGAAAACGTACCAAATGCCATCTTAAACTACATGTATCAACCCAGACACAAGAGTATCGATAGAACCTTAAAGAATTAACTACGCGTAGAAAACATTAAAAATAATCAACAATTATCTTCCATATGACAGATAATCTTGTTTTAGATACCAAAACAGGCATATATAATTATGATCCAAAGGTTATTTATATATTTTGTGCTTATGAAATAAAAAATTTGGATTTGAATTTTATTTATTATATAAATGATTATCATATAATGAAATGCATGGACACATTAGTACATGTACATTTGAAAGATATAAAAACGTAAATTTGAGGAATTAAAAAATATTTTAAAAATTTCAAATTCACACTGAAAAAGAATCTTGAAATGTTACTTTTTAAAAAATTTAAAATACGAAACCACAAAAATATACGATCTAATCATTAACTAGATTCACAGTCACAGTTGACAGCAAGCAACTTTCGACAAGATTTTCTAGTTTCAATTCAAGCAAATAACACTGGCTAAGCTTTGTAGCTAAATATGGAAGTGCTTACCGGCACTGTTTCCTGAAGAAGTGATTAAGATCCGAAATCCGAACATCGAATTAACAATCTATAATCCTGAATTCCGGATTCATATCCCTCACCTTACCAGTTCTTCCAGCTCTTTTCACATTTTCATATTCCAAATCAACGTCCTCTTCAATGAATGTTTGTAAATGCACCATCTATTTTTGTCATCTGCTCTACATATCAAAGCTGTTCACGTTAAAACTTGCGCTACTTGTCTTCTTAACATGATCAGAGATCCAGGAAAACAAACCTCTGTGCTTAGGAGGAAAAGTGAATCGAGAAAAACAGCAAATCACCGGGTCCATTTCCAGAAGAAATACACAATGACGACTGTCAAAACCATCCCCACATATTTGATCCAAGTATCAACACGGTTCCTCCTCTCAATGAGCCTCAGGACAGAGTTGGAGAGCCCCACCGTGTTAAGTACATCCAAGGCCTTTCGTTGTGCTCTCTGAACAAAAACAAGACTTCCATTCAAAAACTTAATAGTTGACACAACTTGCAATAAATATCAAAATGCATCAACCACCACCATTTTCTTATTTCAAGCAAATGATTTGAGATATCAACAATTTATAACTAGTCACTTAACCTATAGCACCTGGGAATCTATACCATTGAACAAATTAACAAAAGAGAGTTCACAACCTAGTGCACTCAACTATACATTAAATGCAGAATACAGCATCCAATAACTAATCACTAGTGTCAGAGTAGATATGGATATAGGATTGAATAGGTATGTTCAAAATTTCCAAGTTTGGGGACTTTTTTTGGGGGGGGGGGGGGGGTCATATCTCCTTACCAATATCCAAATATGCATTAGACATGGGTATTTCAAGAAAAATGAATAGTGAGAGTAACACAAAAATATAAGGAGAATTTCCTCACAAGTTATGAAATAGTTTCTAACGAAAACCACAACGATTAATAAAACCAATTGTGACTATAACATATGTTGAAACTGTTAAATGTGCAGTGAAATTAACTGCAACTGTTAAATTTTCATTTACATTATTTAAATAGAAATGCATCAGCAAAGGACCTCATTTTCTGTTTATACCTTGAGGCGATCTCTTTGTTCTGCATATTTGGAAAGGATTGCTGTTCCAGTTTCAAAAGATTCTTGCAACATTCGTGATGAATTTCGAACCGATTGCATTGCTTGTGCTTCCTCATCGAAAATTCTTAGGACATGAGCTGACTCCCCATTCTAAGAAAAAAAAATTAAAAAGACTCAAGAAAAGCTAAAATCAGCTCCATTTGCCGACAAAAAGGAAAAGGTTTACATACAGCTCTTCCAAGCAATTCAGCTCTCTCTTTCGCTTCCAACATCCGTCTCTGATTCCTCATAGAATACTTGTCTAAACTATCTTTCAAAGAGTCAGCCTCTTCAGCCACTTGTTCAACTTTTCTGTTTGCCAAATATAAACAGCCTCGAGGTGTAAGATCAACAAACTAACATAAGTTACAATAACATCAATAAGCATGGTAGTTGGAAATCATCAAAACAGCACTAACCAGTTTCAAACTTCACCAAAACAAGGCACACCTCGTAACTCAATAAAGAAAAAGAAATCTAATCAAGTAGGCATACAATTAATGTATATATTTGTCTAGACAAAAACTATTAGACAATTTAACATAGTAGTCAGACTCCTCATAAAGAAGCTTTGTCAGTCAAGTCTTGAGCTCAAAATTGTGTTCTTTTAAAAAATTTACATGTTGCTTTCGTTTTACAGGACAACATCTTAAATGCTCGCTTTCTTTATATTTGAGTCTATGATCTATGTAAGCAAGAAATTTGATTTCTAGTGAACATGCAAAGCTAACGTTTTTTACAATTTATCAAACTTAGTATCAATTGCAAGCTGCTCATCATTGTGTTACTGAAATTTGCTTAAATCTGCCACCTCCAACATCCCAAGCATAATAATCATGAATAAATAGAGATAAAATGAGTTGTACAACCGAAGCTAAAACACTTTGAACTAAATTCAACTTCTATTGAAGAAAAATTAACTGAAACAATCAGGCACAATAAGTAATTTTCCAAGGAAAGAAAGGATAATCAGTAATCAATTATCCAATACCTCAATCATTTGAAGATTAAGGATATTGAATCAAATTGACAAATTGAAGACAACTACTGAAATTCTAAAATATATAAGGATTTACGTAAAACAAATTAGAAGAAGTTTGACATGTTAACAACTAAATAGCAAAATTCCATAAAATAGTGAGAAATGTGATATTTTGTAGGCGTTGGGGTAATACCTTTTCCAGAGATCGCGTTGAGATTTGGCGGGGATAGAACGCCAGAGGCGATCCATATCGGCGCAAAGAGAGTGGATCTGAGAGATATCCTTCTTAACAGCGAAGGAGAGTTCAGGAGAATCGGTACCGGAGACGGAGCTCTCGAATCTCTCTAAGCGTTCGATCCCATCCCTTGCTCGAAGAAGTAGCTTTCTAGCGCTTTGATACACTTCCGATAATGTCCCTCCTCCTTCCATCCCCGCCATGCTTGAATTCCCAAAGAAAGCGTGTTCTTGCTTTTCCCTTACAGAAATAAATGGGTGCAGAGCAGGCAAATGGAGGTTGCTTTAATTTTTTTGTTTTTGGTTTTACTGAATTGCGGTTTTGAATTTCTTTTGGCAGGTAAAGGTAACAGCGAACACATCATTTCAGCCTATCATCTACTCCCACGTCATACGATACGGCATCCCGTCTACATTAGACCGTCACAGGCAGAGCACCCCTGTTATTAAGGGTTTTTCTTTTCTTAATTCACTTTTATACTTAAAATACAATTAATTATTTTTATGGATGTATTTAATTTTTTTATAATGTTTGATTATAAAATTAAATTATGTTAATTGTTGTTTTAAAGCTGGTTTAAAATTAACTATTACTAAAATTATTTCAAAATTATATTTTATTATATATGATATGATATGTGTATGTATTATCATATATAATAAATAGGAAATAAAATAAGATTACTTCTTTGTTTTCCGTTTTTTGTCCCATGAATTCGATTAAAAATAAATGTTATATTTATATTTAATTTATAAATCAATTTTATTTCAAAAAAAATTATAAATCAATTTAAATTAAATTGTTATATTTTATGATCAATAGTGACGAATATAATATCTTAATTAAATTAAATTATTATATAATATAATTATATTAAGTTAATAATAAGAAAATATTTTGGATATAAAAGAATTATTTCAGAACTCAATGTTTTCATATATGCTTTCATACCTTCTTTTATATAATACATATGAAATATGATATATGATTGTTGTATGCAATTATATTATTTTGTGATTTGTATTGAGATTTTAGTTTTAAATTTTAACTATATTTTAATGCATAATGTTTAAAGTTGGTTATTATTTAAAAATTTATTATATTATTTTTAGTGAAAAAAAACTATATTTAAAATTTAATTTAAGAAATAAACTCACTTTAAATATAATAAAAAATATTTTAAAACTAAAAAATTATCCCAGAAATAAAAAAGGAAGTATTTTATTTAGCTTCTTTACGGTATCTGAACTAATAACCATTTAGTAATTAATTAAAAATATATGCTAAATTTTATAATTAAAAAAATAAATCTTAAACACGATTTTTAGAATCTTAAACATAATTAAAATAGAATAAAAACAAATTAAATAAATAAATAATGAATAAAACTATTAAAATTAATAAAGATATACTTTAGAATTTATCTTCATGGCTATGATGATTTTGTTTACTTTTAAAATCAAATTAATAGTTAAAATTCAAATTAAAAAAAAAAAAAAAACAGAGAAGATTTATAAGAAAATAAAATCAACAAGCACAAAAATTGTTGTTGGAAAATAATGTTTACTAGAAAACTTTGAGGCATATTATTTTTGGGTAAAATTGGAGGTTTTTAAATAATAAGTTTACTATTTTATTTTACTCCATGAGATCTTAAAAATGATATATAATATGCTCAAAATGGTTGAGTAATGAATAAGAGATTGAAGCTCAAAGTAAGCTACATGAAAATGATTGTTAAGGAAAAATGATGCTTAAAACTTCATATCCCATATTGTTTATAATGTGGTATATGGGAAAAGTTTATAAGTTAAAAACAACATGTTGATTAGTAAATGATTAAACCAAAGCTTTCCCTCATGTGTAAGGGGTGTCGATTAAACCAACACAAGTAAGGGGTGCACTTGCATGACGTGTGCGATACAAAATATTTGGATCAATTGAGCTTTATTGGGTCTACCAAAATTTTTGGCTCATTTAAATATTTTTCATAATGTTTTGTAACTCTCCTCATAATGTTTTGTTTTAAATTTCATGTAATCGTTTCATGTTTCTTTTCATTTTACACATCAAGTTGAAAGAAACACTTTTGCTCTCTCTCAAAATTCTCTAAAAAATTTCAATTCTGTTTTTGGTGAGAGAGGAGGCTTGGTTAGCATTCGCATGTTACAGAAGTTGTGCTTTTTTTGGTAACTAATCATTGTTGTATCCTGAGAGATAGACGTCCAAAATTTTTTTAACAATTAGGAGAGGACAAATTTATCTTAAGGAGATTGTTTATACAGTCCTCAATGGATTTTTATATACAATTCATCTACAAATACTACGTAAAGCATACTTGTTATTTGTTTTTAAATTTATTATTAAATTTAAATTATATTTAAATTTTTTATATACTGTCTTTTGTCTAACAATCTTAAGACAGATACCTACAAAACAAAGGTGAGTACGTACGGATAATTGAAAAACAATTTGGGAGTGCATGTTTAGGATTGATTTTTTGAAAGACTTGGTATTTAAGCATGTTAATTATTATGTTTTCTACTAGTTCGTGTGAATTTTTGTTTCGAGTTTTTAGTTTTACTAAATTCTTGTCGTTTAACAAAAAATTGTGTTTCTGTTTCTATTTTTTAGTTTCTAACTAAATTCCTAATGTTTAACAGATTCATAAATTTACTAATATTGGTTTTGTTTCTGAATTCGAGACGAGAAAAATGTCTGAAACATCCGAGAATTCAACCAGTCCTCAATCTGGTGTTACTATTGTCCCTGCTCAGGCTTAAAGCCAGAGTCAAACGTTGCTAGTGGCTATGAGCCATAATGAAAAACCTGCGAAATTCACTGGAGAGAATTTCAAAACGTGGCAACAAAAGATGTTGTTTTATTTGACCATGTTAAACCTAGCCAAATTTTTGAAGGATGATCCTCCTACTACGAGAGAGGATGAGGTAGATCCTGCTACCGCCTTCAATGATGTTGAAGCTTGGAAGCTCTCTGATTTTCTATGTCGTAATTACATTCTGAACGGTTTGACTGATGCACTCTATGAAGTGTATATTGTGAAGAAGACAACTAAAGAACTATGGGAGTCATTGGATCATAAATACAAAATTGAAGATGCTAGAGCTAAGAAATTTTTAGTTGTCAAATTCTTAAATTTTGTAATGATTGATTCTAAAGCTGTTGTGAATCAGGTGCAGGAATTTCAACTGATCATTCACGACATTATTGCTGAAGGGATGGTTATTAGTGAATCCTTTCAGGTGGCAGCCATAATCGAAAAGCTACCTCTTGCTTGGAATGACTTCAAGAACTATTTGAAGCACAAAAGAAAGGAAATGACAGTGGAAGATTTAATTGTTAGACTTCGAATTGAAGAAGACAATAGAACTGCATCCAAAAAGCTCAACAAAGCAACTAATATTAATGTAGCTAAGGCAAATGTGGCAGAAGTCGAGAAAGATTTCAAGAAAAAGAAACAATCTCAGACTGGGTCTAAACTAGGACCAAAAGGAGGTGTTTCCAAGAAGCCCAAATGTCAAGGGAAATGCTTCATTGCAATAAGATGGGACACAAGTCATCTGACTGTAGGCTGCCAAAAAGAGTTAGAACCAACGAAGCTAATGTTGTGGATAATATTCCAAAAGAAATGTCTGATATAGACTTGTGTCCTGATATAGGCTTTATGTGGGAAGGGGATATGTAATCTCTGTAAAAGCAATGATAATAAATAAAAATGTCGCTTCTTCAATTTATATGTTTGAGTCATTTAATTTAAGACATGACATGCTCGTACTTGTTAATTAAATACTTTATGAAGATTAATTAACTTAGAGCAAATTCACATTAATTATATTCATAAAATATGAAACATGTGTTGAGGAAAATTAATGAGGTCTTCATTTCAAACAATTGAAAAAAACACAAGATCACTTTATCATAACAATGCTTGTGACTTAAGATTTTTTTAAACAAAAAGAGAGAATAAATACTTTATTACCTTCATTAATGAAAACACAAAACATTGCTACTTGTATTTGCTTAAGAGCAAAAATGAAGCTTTTCTTTATAAGCAAGAAGTTGACAAGTGATTGTGGTGATAAATATGTTGAATCATTTGATGACACCACCATATTTTCCTTAAATCAAATGCAGTAGCCGAATGGATAAATCTGACTCTAAAGGAAATGATGAACACATTGCTAGGAAGCTCTGAGTTATCACTGAACACGTGGGGAAGTTATTCTATCAGCTAATTACCTCTTAAATAATGTTCCTCATAAGGAAAGAGACAAGACAACCACTTGGAAATGTGGGAGGGTGTCCTAGAACCACTTGAAAATGTGAGGAGTGTCTTGTTAATGTAATGGTAAGTCGAGACATGTGTCGTCGACAAAATATCGTTAGACAATTGATCTTAATTGGGGTTATCTCTATTGATTTTATAAAATCAAAGATAACATTGAGGATCCACTAACCAAATGAATAAATCGAGATCAGGTTTATATAACATCAAAAGGAATGAGGTTGAAGCCCATGAACATTTAAAGGCGCTATGTAAAGGAAAACCCAACCTAGTTGACTGGAGATCCCAAGATCTAGGTTCAAAGGGACAACTTACTAGCATAGACCTTGTAAGGTCACTGTGGGAGTTATTACTCGAAGTCCATTTCTATGAAGATAACAGTGATTAAAAATGTGGGAAAGGTTAAGCAAACGCTTTTAATGACTATTGTAACTTTCGGTGAGTCGAACTACATAAGTCACCTATGTGAGAGTGAAGTGGGGCCGCTTCTAGGAGAGTACTAGGGCATAGTTCTCTGAAACTCTTGCAGAACTAAGAGATGTTCACGGGCAAATGAACATACCCATGAGAATTAAAAAACCTTGCTAGGGAGGAATTTGAGTAAGGTATATTATCGTTTACATCGAAGGCAGAACAGTTCAAGGACATTGTGTCTACTGGTCAGCCAGTAAAGTAAATATCCTTTCACAAGGAAAGGTTCAAGGATTGATGTCTACCTATCCTATACAAATATCTAACGTAAACTCTATCACCACTTCGCGTCATTGAATTTCGTTGATCTTTCAATTTCATTCATGTGGGGGATTGTTGGAAAATAATGTTTACTAGAAAACTTTGAGGCATATTATTTATGGGTAAAATTGGAGTTTTTAAATAATAAATTTTATTATTATATTCTACTCCATGAGACCTTTAAAATAATATATAATATGCTCAAAATGGTTGAGTAATGAATGAGAAATTGAAGTTCAAAGTAAGCTACATGAAAATGATTGTTGAGGAAAAATGGTGCTTAAAACTTCATATCCCACATTGTTTAAAGTGTGCTACATGGGAAGGGTTTATAAGCTAAAAACAATATGTTGGTTAGTAAATGACTAAACTAAAGCTCTTCCTTGCGCATAAGAGGTGCTAGTCAAACCAAAACGAGTTAGGGGCACACCTGCACGACGTGGGCAATGTGAAATGTCCGAACCAATCAAGCCTTACTGGGTCTACTGAAATTTTTAGCCCATTTAAATATTTTTCCTCTTTAACAGAACTGTCCTTTGGTGTTCCAAAGGCAGTTACATAGCTTTATTTGTAACTCACCATTTTTGTAACCTACAAAATATAATGTTTTGCAACTCTCCTCATAATGTTTTGTTTTAAATTTAATGTAATTGTTTCATGAAAATTTCACTATAAATAGCCCTTCTTTTTTTTCATTTTACACATCAAGTTGAAAGAAACACTTTTGCTCTCTCTCAAAACTCTCAAAAATTCCAATTCTTTTTTTGGTGATAGAGGAGGCTTGATTAGCATTCGCTTGTTACAGAAGTTGTGCTGCTTTTGGTAATTGATCGTTGTTGTATCCTAGGAGGTAGATGTCCAAAAATACTTTAGCACCTAGGAGAGGGCGAATCTGTCTTAAGGAAACTGTTTATACAAGCCTCAACGGATTTTTATATACAATCCGTCTACAAATACTACGTAAAGTATACTTGTTATTTGTTTTTAAATTTATTATTAAATTTAAATTATATTTATATTTTTATATACTGTCTTTTGTCTAACAATTGTACCTATAAACATGTCTAAAAATGGAAACTTGAAACAAATATGTTAACAAATGGGTAAACTACAAAACAGTCATTTAGATTACATTTTAATCACTTATGTTTGAAATGTTACGTTTTAGTCACTTACATTATTGTTTTGTTACGATGTAGTCACTCTGTCGTTAAGCTCCATTACCTCCCTAACAACAATCCTATGTGGTAGTCCAAATGAGTTTTAAATGCCATCTTGGAAGTCCAACTGGGATGATAATAGTTTTTTTAGTCAAAATGGAGAAGAAAACTAAAAGAAAAAGGGTTTTTCTTTTCTAATTCAAGGTGTAATTAATTTAAAATTTTCAATTAATTAAATTTATTTAATTAAAAACCTATTCTCGTCCTAGTTGGACATCCAAGATGGCATTTAAAATTTACTTGGGCTGCCACATAGAATTGCCGTTAAGGAGGTAATGTAGCTTAATGGTAAAGTGACCATTTCGTAACAAAACGATAACGTAAGTGATTAAAACATAAAATTTCAAACATAAGTGACTAAAATGTAATTTAAGACAAACAAAAATGATTATTTTTATAGTTTACCCGTTAACAAACTATTCCAAAACATAATTGAATTAAATCCGTATGAAGAAGTTAGGTTAAATATTCTTAAACAAAATTGAACATAAAAAAAATCTATAAAAATTACTATCTATTTCATTATTGCTACATTAAATATGAAAAGAATATTTTTTATTTCATACTAACATTTATATTATTATTTAAATTTTTAATTGGGTTAAATGAAAAATTATTAAAATGTATATCCGTATGAGTTGATATCACAAATTAATCGAATTCTGATAAACACCAACTCAATCAACAAATTAAATAATTACAAGAGTATTTTTATCTTTTTATGTTTTTAATAAAACAAATAAATATTTTATATGTGAGATTTGAACCTTCACTATCAAACTCACCAACCTTTGCAAAATTATACTTTTATCATTCCAACTAAAGCTTTATTTTAGTATATTTTATTCATTTTAATACTACTACACAAACATTTTCACCCACATCACTTGTACATTGATAATGTCATTCTTTAAATTAATGTTACAATTCAGCTCGACATCAACTCAAGATTAATAAATATGATACAATTGTTAAATAAATATTTTATAACTACACTTTTAATGTTGAAATTTCTTTTTACCAACACGATAATCTTTTAACAATTTGATAACATGTTAAATGAAGCTACCTACCATTTTAACGTGCTATAGAAGAATGATAAAACGAGCTAAAAAGCATTTGGAGTGCATTTAATATTCATAATAACATTTATTTACCTATTTAAGTTTATTTTTTACTCACAATTTAAATTAATTTGTTTCGTTTTAATTTCATGCATACTGCATATATGTCATTATTAGATCCAAATTATATGTTTTGTTTATTTATTGGATGTTATTTATAAACGTACATCCATGTTCTAAATACTTGGTGTCCACACATATTGGTGTGATTGAATTATTAGTATATATATATATATATATATATATTACAACGATTACTTTTAAAATTTTAATACTATAAAAATAAACATTCAATTTGCTTATTGTTCAAGTCTAAGATTAGACATGAGATTGAAAAAGACTGTCAACAAAGACAAATAGTAAAGAGAGTAAATAAGAAATAAGCACACGAAGTTTATTAATGTAGTTCGAAAATAGTCAGTAAATAAGAAATAAGCACACTAAATTTATTAATGTAGTTCGAAAATAGTCTTACTTAAGAGAGTTTTGCTCAGTGAATGGTTTATTCAACAATTGTTTCAATGACTTATTGGGAAAAGTACAAGCTACCCTTATACAAGAAGCAATTGTGGCCCCAATAGATAATCTCAAACTTGTTACAACCACTTATCCAAAAACTTTATTATAACAACCCGGTTTCCAATGGTATTCAAAGATGTGGTTTTAAAACCTCGTTTTTGTAAATCAAGTTCGTAAATATTAAATAGGGACATTTATGAAGTTAGTGTATATATGAATTGAAACTCGGTTAAGTAATTTAGCCGAAATTATGGTTAATTAAGGCCTAAAAATTAAATTGTAAAAGTCCAATTGCTATAGATTTTTAATTGGTCAAAGATTTAAAGACCTAAATAGCAATTAATAAAAAGTCCAAATGGTAATAAAATCATTTTCTCATATAAGATAGTGGATGATGATGATAATATATTTGCTAAGCAGGATTGGTAAATAGTTTAGTTAATTGAATGTGATTAATTTAATAAATCAAACTTAAATTAAGTATAAATATAACTTATAGTGGAAAGAAAGAGAAATTTTCTCTTAAATTAAATGTGATTAGTGGTCCACCATAAGAGTAAAACAAAGAAAACTTCAAGGGTTTCCTACCATTCGACCACTTGATTAGGTAAGTAAATTAGGTTATTTTCTTATAATTTTTATATATTTGAGGTCGAACTTGATTTAGTTAGCACATGTATTAATTTATAAAATTGTTAAAGTTTTAGAAAGTTGTCATTATTTATCTCTTAAAGAATTAGGTATGAGATTGATAGAAATTAAGCTTAGTTTAAGAAAAGGACTAAATTGTAATATTTAATTGATAGTTTCGTACATTAGGGACCAAATTGAATAAAATGAAAAAATATTATGAAATTTTGGTAGGAATAGAAAGTAGAAGGCCCCTAATTAATATATGTGAAATCAAATTTTAATCCAAATGTCTAGATCGAAAGATATGTTTGTCTCGGGTTTAGGGACTAAATTAAATAAATTGAAAAATATGCGTGGCTTTGTAATTGAATGTGATTTGATATGGAATTTTATTTTTGAGTATTGTTGAATTATTATTTGTAGCTAAAGACGAAGCAAGGCTGTCAAGAGGGAAAGGAAAGGCGAGAGCCGACGATAAGTAACTCGAGTTTTCTATTTGTATTTATATGATTCAGATCAATTTAATTGTTGCATATTTATGATGTTTTGCATAGTATGATACTAAGGTGAGTTGAAAATGGTTGTTTGAATTGGATTGACATGATTGAGATTGATTGTTGAGACTAAATTGAATAGAATGAAAAGTAGCATACCTTAATAATTTATGATGTTTAGCATGAAATGGAGTTGAGATATGTAGCATGACTTGATGAAATGATGATCTGATAATAAGTCAAGATTGATAGATTGTTAATTGCGTTATATAATGAATTCGAAAAATTGTTTACCCTATTAAATGTTCGAGCAGAGTTTGATATAGTTGGCATGCCATAGGATAGATTGAGTACGGGTTACTTCGACTATATGTCGATGAGCGCTAGGCACATTTTCCTTCGAATGTTTCTAATGACTGTTGGGCATAAATTTTGCTTTGGTTAAATCGATGAGAGCTGGGTGCAATCTTTTTACTTTGGACGTTCCAATGAGGCACTGGGTGCCAAATTGGAGTGTAGGTTGGGATCGCGTATCGATTCTAGTCTGAGTCATGTTAATAGGGGATTTAATTTGTGAATTGGCTAAATGATATTTGAAAATGATTAAATGTTATGAAGTTGTACTAAAAGTACTTATATATGATATTTGATTATCGATAGTATGTGAAAGACTATGCGAACCGGTTAACGAGCCTGAGGGTTGATATGGTAATACTACAAATAATTTGATTCAATTTGGTAAGGAAATATGGTATGATCAAATGTTGCAAATTGGATAGTTGTGTGAATTTCATTGGCATTGAAATGTTGTTATAATATAACCATTTAACTTTACTAATTCAAGTAATGTATAGTTGATTCATATGAAGCATTTGGTATAATTGTGGTATATGATGAACTTGTATTAGTTGACATTAGAAATAAAATAAATTGCATGAAATTTATTACAATCTATGTTATACTGATTTGAATCATGGAAATACTATTGAGCTTTATCGCTCAACGTACAGTTTGTTTTTCCATGCATAAATATAGGTACATCTCGAGATCTCGAGTAGTGAATCTAGCATCTAGGCAGAGATCCCCAACTCAGTAAATTTTTTATAGCCTTTTTTTGTTTGTTGTATGGCATGTCCCTAAGTCTAGTTGATTTTTAATATAATAGGTGATCATTTGAACTTTGGGGTCGAAATTAGCATTTTTGAATTGACCATATGTTTATATATATATATATATATGAAATTGTGAATGTTATAACGTTTTTGGTATAACTTATGATATGATAATAAGTTATATGGTAATGTATCTAAATACCTATAAATATATATATATATATATATGTCAATTAGTTCCATGAAGAGCATATGACGAAATGATTATGAATTTAATTGAATTGGTTGAAATGGACGAAGACTTATATGTATGAATGGTACTTTAACTATATTGGAATTCATTGGATATGTAGTTTTGTTAGAAATTTTGTTTGCAAATGAACTTGAGGTTCTATAGATGAGTGCAAATAGGTACCAAAACTTGACCATTTGAAATCAATATGTCACATCGCGACGTCGAACGTTTTTCATCGCGACAAAATCAAGTTGCCATGCCATGATGCGACACTGAGTATTGATCATTACAACAAGGCCTACTCAGTATGTTGCATCACGAAGAGGAACCCCTTGATGTAGCAATGTCAACCCGGTGTTTTAGAATTTTTATAATTTGTCCTAATTTGATCTTAGGTTAGCTTTGGAGCTTTTGTATGCTTGCATAATATTCAGAAACTGCTATATATTGTATTGTATGATTGTATTGGTTGAAATTAATCATTTAATAGTATCAATATAGTTTGATCATAGTTGTTTCGATAATGAATGTGATAGCACGTAGCTCAAACCCAACGATTTAGTTGGGTGATAGGGTGTTACATTTACAATCAGATTCAACTCTCTCAAAGAATTCCTATAAAATGAGTGTAAAATAAATACCAAATATCCCAACAGAATCAACACGAAGCACTCTCCCAAAAGGTGCTTTTTCATATGCGAATAAGGTACCTATTTGTGGGCAAAATAAGACAGATTCCCTTGGTGGATTTTGTGTAGGTAATTTTTTCATTCTAATTGCATAATAATATTGGATAATAACTTCCAATATTTATCCAAGATAAAGACTTAAAAGATAATGATAAGCCTTATTTGATAAGCTATTGTCGACCTTCAATTTTCCACAAACAACCAAATTTGATCATCATGGTTCAACACAAGGTAAAAGATAATGATAAGCCTTATTTGAGAAGCATTTGCTTATGGCGAACATAATCATGGAGGTCAAAGTAAAATATGCCAACAATTTACTCCACTTGAACTGGCCTAAAGTCATGTACAGACTACTGTCCAAAGGTCTGTTTGGACATCTATTTAAACATAGTAGTGATCAGGCAATAGCAATTCAAGGAGTTGTTTGAACAAAGGTTAAAACATCAGTAGAGGACAGTTATGGTTCCAACATACTGTTATTATGAATCTTAAACCATGTTTGGATTAAGGTGGTGTTTGGTGTTTTTCCATCTAATGATCCCTACTGAATGTGATTGGTAAGAATGTCATTGTTGGAAAAGTTATTTTGCAGCGTTTGATATGCATTAGAAAGTATTGATTAAAATCTTGAGAAAATTGAAACAACACGTTTGATACACTCCACACTTTCTTGAAATTGTAATGTTATTTCACAAGATTTCCCTTATTAAACAAAAATACCAGGCATAATGTGTTTTGATATTTTGAATAATTTTTATTGTTAACAAATATATGAATTAAGGTATGATTTTCTCACACTTGATCAAATCAATTACATAAAGAAATTTAAGACACAATTTGCATATTGACTCAAGATTGTGAAGATTTACAATTTTTAAATTTTTCATAATTATATTCTAAGTGTATATTCAAGTGTTTTCATATATTGCATAATTCGCTTAAAATTATCGTAATACTAAAATTTGATATTAATGAAAACTATATTTAAAAAATATTAATAAAAAATATACATACTTTGAAACAATGAATGAAGCTGCAGAGAATAGGAGAACAGAAAATAATTGTGTTTTTATTTTTGTTATGAATAAGTTAATACCCTAAACACCAATAAAAAATAGTGTTATTAATTTTGTCTTAGCAGTTCTTTTTTACTTTCTAGCTACATGGAAAGTAACTTTCCAACAATTATCATGGCAATAACTTTCCATTAGTTGTGGGGAAATTACTGCCAATGGAATGTTACAGTTCAAGGAAAGCATATCAATCTTTACATACTAAACTATGAAATCACATTCCAACTAAGTAAATATTTAAATTCCTTGAAAAGTGATAACTTTCCATTATACCGATCTTTCTCTAAAAGTAGTAAAGAAAAAAAAAATAGCATTGAAAGCTTTTTCATTAGTCAAATCTCTTTCTATAGAGAATTCAAAAAAAATAAAATTATACGACAAATAAATTTAGAGTAATCTAAATTAGTTTAACTCGAATAAGGTACAAAAATTTTGCTTTTTTAAATTTTTGAATAGTTTTTTTCATTTTCGGGGATGGGGTTTCTTATTTTACTCACAAGTAAAGGAAAATAATAAATAATTAAATAATAGAATAATAATATTTTTATATATATATATATATATAAGAGCTTTAATTAAGTTGTCAAAACAAATCTAAATTTAAATTTTGTAACTTAATGAATCATTATTTCTTTGAATTACTATATCTCCTTTCCTTGTTTTCAATTCAATGGAAAAAAATTATTTTCTAATTTAGTGGATATACAAATAATGTATCAATTTAAAGTGATCTAAAAAAAACTTATGTTTATATAAAAAAATGTAAAAAAATAAATCAAGACATATTTTCAAAATTCGAAGTACTTTTTTGAAGTATGATAGTAAATTCAATGAAAGTAAATAATCATATTTGTTTGGATAATTAAAACAAGTAAAGGAAAAGAAAATGAAGTAATTTTAATTATTTTTATTTCGTTAAACAATGGAAAGAAAAAGAAAGCATTAATTATATGAAAATTTACAGTTATGCACTTGTTTTAAAAAGAAATATAAGGCTTTTTTTTCGCTTCAAGAGTTTCTCTCTTCTAATTTCTCAACAAATAGGGTTTTGCTGTGGTTGAGTTGGAAGAGGGTGGTGAATCGAAAATTCTCGTAAGGAAACCGACGATATTGCTCTTTTAGAGAAGGAGCTTCTACAGTTATCAGTGAAGAATTCAAAACTAGTGCCTTTCGAGAACCCAACATTGATTTGCTCGGTTTGGACTAAAAAGAGGTATAATCCAGATAGTTTTCGCGCCCAAATGCGAAGCCTGTGGAAAACAAAGAAAAAATTTACAATTCAAATTGCTGGTCAGAATCTCTTCTTAATTTCTTTTGAAGACGAAAGTGACTTCGAATTTATTTTAGAAGGTCGACCATGATTGTTTCGCAAGCATATAGTAGTCCTTGAACGGCTCACGAGTCCAATAGAGCGAAGTCAAATAAAATTGGTTCATTTCCCGCTTTGGATGAGAGTCGGACCATCCCTCCAGAATGTGATATTAGAGATCTGGTTTTGGCCATAGGTGCCACGTTTGATGAAGAATTGCAGATTGAGATAAAAGATGGTGCTTGTTGATTACAAGTCATGGTGGACATTCAAGATCCCTTGCGAAGGGGAATATTTGTTGTAACTGGGATTGGAGGCAAGGTTTGGGTCCCCTTTAAGTATGAAAAACTACCTTTTTTCTATTTCGGATGTGGTAGAATGGGGCACAATGTGAGTGATTGTGATGTACTGAAATCATCGGGGAAACAAGTTGAGGAGGAAAACTATCGATACTTATTGTCACTTCGGGCAGAGACCAAGCTACTGGGCAAGGAAAGCTTCATTCTCGGAGTAGCAGGGAAAATTATTTTTTGCCATCACGATAGTATACGGGGAAGAATCCTATGGAGGCGAAGAAAGCGATAAAAGCTTTGGAGATGGTTGAGCGAAAATTAGACAACAGAGGTGCGGTGGGAACGAGAATTACGGGAGGTGAAACCCTAGAGAATGATCTATGCCTAATTCCTGGGCGTAAAATCTGGGATCAGGGGGTAATTAATCTGGATTGGGAAGTAGCTCCTAATAATTCGGGTATTTCGATTATTACGGTTGAGTATCTAACTCAAACTCAATCTCTTCTAGATTCCTGGGCGTAAAATCTGGGATCAGGGGGTAATTAATCTGGATTGGGAAGTAGCTCCTAATAATTCGGATATTTCGATTATTACGGTTGAGTATCTAACTCAAACTCAATCTCTTCTAGAAGAAAAGATTGAAGCGGTGAGTAATTATACATGTGATGATGTTGTTCCCCGCTTTAAAAATAATAAGGCCCAGCAAGATAAGGAATTAGATTCTTTGGGAGAGCCTACACTTGTGATAAAGCCAAGCTGGAAGCGTATTGCAAGAGCTGCAATGGCAGCTAAACAAGAGGTAGGGTCCAATAGTGGCAAACGTAAAAGTGAAGAATTACTTGATTCGGAAGGTTTGATTGATAGTATGGAAACTCGAAAGAAAAATGTGTAAGAGAATAGGAAGTCAAAGAGGATGTATTAGTTGATGATGTTATGAGTGCTCTTGATAATGAGGTGCAATGTACCACTCTACGATCGACGGCTGCCTTGAGACAAGCGGACTGCTCGCAATGAAAACCTTTGTATGGAATGTCTGTGGATTGGGGAATTCACGAGCTTGTCGAAGACTTCGGCAGATGCTGAGGCTTCATAATCCCCAGTTGGTTTTCTTTATGGAAACCAAAGTTGATCAACGAGTTATGGAAACTATTAGACGAAAGAGTGGTTTTTTCAATGGCATTGATATTAGTTTAATTGGCACCAGTGGTGGTCTCTATTTAGCATGGAAAGGTGAGAGTTTGGTTTCCTTACGTTCCTATTCAAAGTGCCATATAGATGTGAAAGTACAGGAAAATTTGAATTTGGATGTTTGGCGATTTACTGGCTTTTATGGCAGTCCTTATTTACATGAGAGAGACGAGTCGTGGAATACTCTGTTAAGATTAGGTGAAGATCAATCTCTACCATGGTTAGTTAGTGGAGATTTTAATGAGATACTCTATTCCTTTGAAAAGAAAGGGGGATTAACGAGAAGCAAATCAAGAATGGAGGAATTTAGAATGGTTCTGGAGAGTTGTCGATTATCAGACATAGGATTCACTAGGCCCTGGTTCATATAGGAACGTGAGAATTTGTCGAAAACAAACATCCGAGAACGATTGGATCGTGGAGTTGCTAATTAGAATGGAGAAATCAGTTCCCATTTGTTAAAGCACGTCCCCTCACCCATACACTTTCGGATCACAGCCCATTATTATTTTGTATGAAAAATAGGGTGGAACAATGATAGATCTCACAGTTTAGATTTGAGACTTGGTGGGTTTTAGAAGAGAATTTTGAAAATTATGTCCAAAGTCTCTGGGGTGAAACTACTGATCCAATTCAGTCCAAATTGGAAAAAATGGGTTTGGGGCTCTCCGAATGGAGCCGTCAAAAGAAAGTTTCTCGTAATGAGAGCCATCAAGAATTAGTTATGCGTTTTGAAAAACTATTTTTGGTTGACCGTGATGATGATAATTTGAATGTACTTGTTGAAACCAGATTATTTCTTAGCGTGGAATTTGATAAAGATGAATTATACTAGGAACAACGAGCTCGTGTAAATTGACTTAAATTTGGTGATCGAAATACTAGTTTTTCTCATTGCCACGCAACGGCTCGAAAAGCTCGAAATTCTATCCGTTTTTTAACTGACGGGGAGGAAGAGAGGAAAGTTCGAATGAAGGTGTGAGCCAAATTGCACGTGATTATTTTATTCAATTTTTCTCTTCTAGGTCAAATGACAGTATCCGCATTCTCTTTGGAATTCGAAGATGTATTGACTCGACCACGAATGATCGGTTATTGATGAATTTTTCAAAAGAGGAAGTTGAAACGGCCATTAAAAACATGGGTTCCACAAAAGCCTCAGAGGAAGATGGTTTTCCGGCATTATTCTTCCAAAAATTTTGGCACATTGTAGTGTATGAGGTAACCCAATTTTGTCTTGATGTTTTGAATCAAAAGAAATCAGTGGCTTCAGTGAATAATACTGAAATTGTTCCTCTCCCCAAAACTTTGAACCTCATTATTATGGCTGAATTTTGTCCTATTAGCCTTTGTACAAGGATCAACAAAATTATAGCGAAGTCCATTGCTAACCGTTTTCAGAAAGTTATTGGCAATCGCATTGATGAAGCATAGAGTGTTTTTGTTCCGGGACGCTTAATCTCTGACAATGTCTTAATCGCTTATGAGATATTTCATGCTTTTAAGAACAAACGAGTTGGAAAATCAGGATCCATGACTCTAAAATTATATACGAGTAAAGCCTACGACAGAGTTGAGCGGAGATTTTTAAAAGTGATGATGTTATAAATGGGTTTTTCGGAAAAATGGGTTGATCTGATAATGAGATGCATCACTTCAGTATCCTACTCGGTTAATGTTAATGGTTTCAAAAGTGAATGTTTCTTGCCTACACGAGGGCTTCGGAAAGGAGATCCCCTTAGCCCGTTTCTTTTTCTTATATGTGGGGAAGGATTGTCATCGCTACTTAGAAGGGCCATGAACGAAGGTGAGCTACGAGGGGCAAGGGGTAGTAGAGGTGGGCCACAGATTTTCCATTTATTTTTTTACAGACGATGGTATGATTTTTCACAGAGCTAATATCAGAAGGGCGTTAAGAATTAAGCAACTATTGAACGAGTATAAAACGGGATCCGAAAAATGTGTAAACTTCGATAAGTCTACTATCTTTTTTAGTGCCAATGTACCGGAGGAAGATAGAAATAAAATTGTGGCTATTCTAGGGATGCGAATCTCAACAAACGCTGAACGGTATCTAGGACTGCCTAATATAGTGGGCAGAAATAAAAGACAAGCGTTTATGAGCATCAAAGAGAAATTTAGGGCCCGAATTGAAGGTTGGAGTATGAGGACTCTCTCGCTGGGAGGTAAGACAGTATTTATCAGATTGGTCCTACAAGCTATTACCATATATTCTATGTCATGTTTACTAATGCCGAATTCATTATGTCGTGAAATAGAGCAATTATTTGCTAAGTTTTGGTGGCAGAAAGGTCAGGGTAGGAATGGAATTCATTTGTGTGTTTGGGCACAATTATGTTAACTTAAAGAAGGAGGAGGTCTTGGATTTCGGAATTTGAATAGATTTAATATGTCCATTTTGGCAAAACAGGGAAGGAGATTAATTGTTAATCCAACCTCTTTACTAGCATGGGTACTGAAGTCCAAATATTATTCGAGGGGAGATTTTATGACTGCCTCTCTTGGCTCGATGCCTTCATTAACATGGAGAAGTATATGAGAGGTAAAAGGAGCGTTGCAAATGGGCTTAGGATGACGTATAGGTTCAGGGTCAAGTGTTCTTATTAATGAGGATGCATGGATTGAAAGTTCGCCCAATTATAGGTTATCCAATCTGGTTCTTAATTCGACATATGTAAAAGTAGCTGATTTAATGGATCCTACTAATCGATCATGGAAAAAGGATGAGATCGAGAATACCTTTAGTCGAACTGACACTGACCATATACTCCGGATTCCGTTGGCCAGGGAGGAGCATGAAGATCAGGTGGTATGGTTTGGTGAAGCATTAGGTGAGTTCTCCACTCGCAGTGCTTACAAACTATTACAACAATCTACTCTATCTCCTAGTGCTTACGCAATACAACAACCAACTAAAGAGTTTTACAAAAAACTCTGGAACCTAGAACTACTAGATATAATAAAGATAATAGTGTGGATGTTTTTCTGGAATTTCTTCTCAAATCTAGTTAACCTCCATCACAAAAAGTTGGTTCAAGTGACTTGGTGCCCCAGATGTAATAGCGAGCCAGAGACCACTCCACATGTTTTCTATCGATGCCCTGTATCCAAAGAAGTTCTGTCAGATTTGCAATTGCCATGGGTGTTAATATAGAAGACGACGACTTTCAAAGGTGGCTTACCACTGTTGGGAATAGATGTTCAAAGGACCAACTAACGTCTTAATTTTACTGTCTTAATTTTTTTGTGTTTCCTTCCTTTAGCATTCCTCCCAAATTTGGGTAAATTAAAAATCAAGGGTTCGTTTAGTTTTAGGAAACAATGTCGTTTATATTCTATTTTTTAAATGGAAAATAGTAATGAAAAGGCTAAGAATTTTGAAAAGTAAAAATAAAAATATGTGAAAAATTTGAGAATAAGAAAAACATGTTTTCAATAGAAATATGTTGGAAAAATACATCGGTATTATTTCAGTGTAGGAGGTCGTGGGTTTAAGTGCATTGAAACGTATTATTTTTCTATTTAAGGATTGGGAGGGGCAATAGATAGTTCTAGGTATTATATAAAAAAAGCCTAATATAATATTTGACACCTGAACTTGACACTTTTTATTAATTTGATACCTAAATTTGACACTGTTTTTTTAAGTTGGTACTTAAATTTTTTGGGGTCCAATTTGGTACCTGAACTTGAATACTTTTCCTAATTTGGTACCTAATCTTTTTTAATATTAATTCGTTAAGCATAACTCAATACTTATTTTTAACATGAATTTTCTCTAAAACTGACAATATTTTTGTAGCATAACAAAAAAAAAATTCAACACCATTATTGTTTTGCTTAATTTTTATAATATTTAATAAATTTAGGTACCAAATTGAATCTAAAAAAAGGTTAGGTACCAAATTAGGAACAAAGTGCCAAGTTTAGGTATCAAATTGGATCCAAAAAAAGTTTAGGTACCAAATTAGGAAAAACTGTCAAGTTCAAGTACCAAATGTTATATTAAGCCTATAAAAATAAAAATATTTTGCGTACAAGTTACAAAACCCAATTTTGTTTTTATTTTTATTTATTTATTTATTATTTTATAAATATAAATAAATAAAAAAAAATTAAAACCTGAAATAAAAATCCATTTAAAAAATAAACTACCCAAATACCCAACCCAATTTTTTACAAGCCCAAATCTTAAACACAGAAAAGAAACCTTAAACTTAACCCTAATTGCTAATGTTTCTACGACTGTTGTCGTTGTCGCCGTTGCTCTTGGACTCGAGACACCATGATCTACACATAACTTAGATTCACACGCAATCGAAAAATCTGAAAAGAAGATTGTAAAACTGTGTTATAAAAAAAAATCAAATGTGGAAGAACTTACTTGAAAAATAATATACGAGATTTTTTTAGCAATCGTAAATACACGAACACAAGAGAATAAAAACAAGAGAATTTGAAAATTATTACCGTGTTCTTATACATATATGTGTGTGTGTATATATATATATATATATATATATATTGTATTTTATTTTCCAAAAAAACAAATCAAAAAAATAAAGAGGAGAGATCTAGGGTTTAGATTTTTTACTTTTTTTTGCTTTTTCCTTCGCCGTTGAGGGTATTTAGAGGTCTTGAATTCAATTTTTTAGGAAAGATAGTCTCAATTTAGGCGTTTGGGGTCAAAGGGTTTAAAAGGGCCAAAAAAGGAACTTTCAAAGTTCTCCGGCCACTGTAGGAGATGATCACTGCCGACGACGATGGTGGTCGACGGTGGAGTGTGCAGAGGACCCTTAGGTCTGGTCATAAGGAGGTTGAGAGCCAAGAGAGAAAAAAAAAAAGGCTTGAGAGGTTTTTTTTTTAAGTTTTTTAAACTTATATAAGGGTTTAAAACGATGTCGTTTTGGAAGGGCTTAAAATGCCCCAAAATGATGTCGTTTTGAGTTAGTACCCGAAATCCAACCCGACCCGATGGAGGATTCGCATGTTTTTTACTAGTGGATTATTTACGCCTCTGGTCCTTCCGCCTTTTAAACCTATTCGATTTGGTCCTTTTTTTGTTTTTCGAGTTTTTTAATTTTCCCCATTAATTTCCTTGGTTTTCAATCTGGTCCTTTGATCAGTGGTTTTTGAAATGGAGGCATAAGCTTGGGAAAATTTCCCATTTGGTCCATTGTTTTTAAAACTATTTTAATATAGTTTTTTTTTATTTTTAAATCTTTTAATTTTTTTAAAATTTGGATCATTGTTTTTGTTTTGTTTTAATTTAACCCCACTGTTTTATTTTCTAAAATTGACCTTTAAATTCTGTTTTGTTTATTTAAGTCCTTTTTATATTCTTTTAAAAAATTAAATCCTTTTAAAATTTAATCCTTCTTTTTTTTACTTAATGAATTTTATATTGAGTTTGCACATATTTTTTTTTTTACGTTATTCATCTATTTGTTTTCATTTTAGTCTTTTTTTTAATGCATATTTATTAATGTTTTGTAAAATATTTTAGTAAAATGATTTTTTTTATTTCAAAAATCGAAGCAATGGTCATTATTTCGGGATTTGAAAAATAGTGCCATAACATACGAGGTGCAGGATTTTTTCTTCAAACCGAAATAATTGAATATCATTCTGTTTTTAAAATAATAATTTGAGATTTGGAATAAAAGGAAGGCTCGTTATTTGCGTAGATTCGAGGTGTCGTCCCCTAACTTACTAGACATGAATTCCTTTCTTAATTATTTCAAAGTTATAAGCCTTTCTCGCAAAATTAAATTTTTTTATTAAACCTATTAATCATGCATTTAAGGATCGCATTTTAACTTTTACCCGAGTTTTCAAAATTTTAAAAATTAAGACCTTTAAAAATCGACTAGGTACCAATTTTGGGTGTGTGGGACGTAATCGACTCCCGGACCTATTTTATGGATTTCGAAAACCAAATTGTTTTTTTTTTTATAAAATTAAAATGTTTTAAGGTGCTCCAATCACATCGAATAAAAAAATTGGTGGCGACTCCGTTTCGGCTTTAAAATAAAATCCGAGACCTTTTTAAAAAAAAAAACCGTTTTGACAGCTTGACGACTCCGCTGAGGACAAATAAGAGAGTCAAGCCACAAGTCGATTATTTTTGGTCTTTTTGTTAAAAATTTAAAACTCAGTTTAAATTAATTTGCGATCCTTTGCATTTCATTCTTCATGTGTTGCTTTGTTAATAATGTTTGTGTTAATATTGCTAGAACATAATATTATTCTTCACATGCATTGCATAATTGTTCCATTACACCTTTTAAGTGGAAGTGAGAAACAGTTCCTTCATGAGGTCTTCACCTCCGTGCAGGATAGTGAATCACTTTTGGGATATTTTCGTACCTATGTTTTCGTGAAGTTTTCACTTTCATGCAAACATACGAGAAATGTATCCCCCTGAATTAAACTTGTCCGTATGAGCCTATAATGGGTGAGGATTGAGGAACCTGCTAGTTTGGGTACCTTTACTTTAGGACCCAACCTCATGTAACGAGCCCTAAGAGTCAACCTTAAGTAGAACTGTGCCGACCCTTTAGTTGTTACCCAAATAAGGTGTAATAGATTCGATTATATTATTGTTTTTTTCTTTTAATTGCAATTTGTTTTCAAGTTTTACTATTGTATTAATCATATTGACATGTTTCTTTTGAATCTGTTTGCACTGCATTTTCATCCCAAAAACGTGTTGATTTGTGTTCAATTACTAAATAGTCTGGTCATAAGAAAACGGGTTCCTTGATAAGATAGAAAACAACGTGGCTATGCGTATGTGGTCAAAGGAAAAACAACGTGAAAAAGTGATTGCCTATCAAGCACATATCAAAGCTTTGGGATTACAATTGGATAAAAGTAACTCAGAATAGCTTGCAAGAGTTGAAAGAAATATGGACGATAACGAGTTAGATGTTCTACTACAAATATGGTGATCTGTTTTACCTACTCAAGGCTAAAGTGGATATGCATCTCTCTCGAGCCCTAACACAGCATTGGGATCCAGCTTGAGGTTGCTTCGCTTTTGGAAACATGTGCTCACAATAAAAGAGTACACTACTTTACTTCATTGCCCGAAGATTCTGGTCGATAAAGCATACACTAGAGTCGTCAATGTCCCAACTTTCTTAAAGTGGTTGATGAGTATAATAGGGATGAGTGAAAATGGATTGCAGCCTAGATTAAGGTATAAAGAGATAATAAGTACATCACTTGGAAGAGTCTGCAATATTTAATTTGGGTACACCCTGACGCAAGGAAAAAAAATCGACGTTTTCACCTTAAGCTCTAATAAGTTAATAATTTTCACTAAGGCATTAGGGCATATAGATGATGCGGTCTCGAATTTGCAACTGAGCTGAAAGGTAAGCCAGGCCAAACATGAGAAGTTAAAAGGTAGAAGAAATTGAGGCCTCACTGTGAAGTTGTGAACTACGAGTTAAGCTTCTCAAAGAAAAACGGAAACAAACGAGGAATAACTCAAATGCTCTCAAGGGCATGTCAAACATAAGGGCCATGTCACGAGCGAGGCTTTGGCCAAAGTACGAGAAACGGCTAACCACTTGCGAGACCTAACCATCTAAGCCGATGTTTTGAGCCTTAAATCAGAGTTGAATCAAGGCAAAAATTAGCTTAGCTTCTTAGAAAGATTAAGGCTTTGAGCATTAAGGCACGATCATATATGTATCTGCTTTATGTAAAGGAATTTGTTTTCTAGTAAAGTTGTTCTAACATAATTGAACCAAGAATCAATGCCTTTTTGCATGCATTTACCATTCATTTGCATTGCATTTCATTACACATTAAATTTCAAAAACAAACAAAAAAAAGAAAAGAAAAAGAAAAAATCCCATATATCTAAAACGTTTATGTTAATGGGGAGTGTTATCAATTCTGAATAGAAATTGAGAGAAAACGTGATAAATCAAGATAATGTAGGAATGTTGAAAAAAATTGAGCGAAAGTCATCCGAAGAAGAGAACGGGGAGTGAAACCCATCGAGAGTTCGTCCTTATACCCTTGGAAGTGTTGGACAACTAGACTGTGAAGGAGCTTCCTGTAGTTTTTAAGAATTTTTCAGAGAAATATTCAAAACACACTTATCACTTTAAGTCTGAGAGTAATAGAGATCCTTTTGTAAAGGGCACATGACCATTGTCTTTTATTTAAATGAAAACGATGCATTTTGGTGTCTCACATGGTAAACATTTTGCTACTCTTTTTCAATCATACTCATACAATACGGTTAATCATTCTTAAATTCATTTGTTCTTTGAGTTTCTCTTATCCATATACCAGGTCCCTTGATATTAAGGATACGAGCGACACTGCTGTTGAATCAGAGCCCCTTTTGAGAAGGACATGTGTCTAAAAAAACTTCAAGACTTTGAAGATGATAAAAAATGTAACTTGTCTCCCGATCTAGTACAGATGTTTAAGCAAGATAAAAATCAAATATTACCTCACAAAGAATCAGCTGAAATTGCGAGTTTAGAGAACAAAAATGAAAAAGAGATAAAAAGGTGAAAATTAGATCTTTGAAAATAAAACGAGATCCCGTTGAGTTGCTTTGAGAATTCGAAAAGGTCTTCGCATGGTCTTATCAAAGCATGCCGGGTTAAGGAACTGATGTCATGACTAATAGTGCTAGAAAGAACCCTTGTTTTCTCCCTACTTATTGGTTAAGTTATTCCCATTTAGTTATCTTTAGCACATATTTTAGCATTTTTTAGTTTAGTAAATTGTATTTTCTAACTCAATCGACCTTAGCCTAGTTACCCTTAATTTTGTCATGTTTTGGTACTAATGTCGTTGCATGAGTATTTTTAGATTGTGTCTAAGATTTTCGTCGCACCTGACAGTTGTCCGAATAAGAACAAAAATGTGTGAGTTGTCCAATCTAGTATAACCAACTTGTACGACCAGCAACAGCTTGATTCTAATGAAATGACACCTGCACAATTTGGAAGGATATAGATACACACAAGGAAAGAGAAAAATGAGGTCTTTTTAGGGGGTTCCATATTCTTCTTCAACTTATTTTTGAAGCTTTCAGCTATGGAGGCTTAAGCTCCTATGGGTGAACTGACGTGAAGAGATGTAGACTAGCTCCTGACGAGGAGCCCTAAGTGCGGTACAAGAGGAAAGTGAGAGAGCAAGTTGATTTGTCTAGGAATAGTATTCTCTACTTGTTTATTTTACATTTCTTCTCCAAACTCTAATGATTACAGTTTATTTCATGTTTCTATGGAAGTACACATGATTTTTGGACTAAATGTTATTTTATTCAATCTTGCTTCTACTGTTTAATCTTTGGGTTTGAATGTTTTTAGCACGAAAGTGTTATTGGGATCACTGTCACTGGAAGGTGTAGCGATAGTTTAAGCTAACAAGCATTGACAACAAAAGTTGCTTGGGGATTAGAGGAATTTAATCCACTTGTTCTTAAATGTGTTGCATTGCCATCATCGGAAGGTGTGGTTAATATGCATGTTTAAGTCTTAGATCAAATGTTAAGCTAGGTAAAATATTCATTACACTTCTTTGTAGCGACAATCACCTATCCTTTCATATCTTATAAGCAACACTTAGTATTCTATTGAATATTCACGTTGGGGATCCCATTTTACCATTATTATATTTATTTTTATTTTTTAGTTATTACTCCGACAACTATTCTCACAATTTATCTTGCTTTTATTTGTTCATTACACTGACATTAATAAACAAAGGACAACCATCCTCGTGGGATCGATATCCGATAGACTCACATCTCTCTATTATACTTGCATCGACAATGTACACTTTCACAACATTGTTGTGACGTTAAGCATCCAATCAAGTTTTGGCACTGTTGCCGGCGATGACGTTTGTTTGATGTTTATTTTTATTTTTGTTTTTGTAGTTTATTTTTATTATCTAATATTTAGTTGTTACTAACTTGTGTTTTTTTTGTCGCTATTTGAACATTTTATTTTAGGTGTTTTATGACTAGAAGCAATTCGGAGTTTATTGCTGATTTTGATCCAGAGATTGAAAGAACCGTTTGGACGAGACTTCAAGAACAAAGGAATATGGCTTTACAAAGAAATGATGCAGCTATACCCCCGATGCAGTGACAAAATCCTACTATACCTCCGATACCACCACAAAAACTAATGACCCACTGTTACCGCAAGACATTCAGATACAAAACAAGACTATACGAGATATTGTAGTACTTGTTTTGGATGAATTACAACCGGGAGTTGTTAGGCCAGCAATCCAAGTTGGGAATTTCGAACTCAAACCAGTAATGTTTTGAATGTTGAATTCTGATGGACAGTATGCTGGACTGCCACATGAAGATGCACGAGAACATCTTAAATCATTTTTTTATTTGTGCTTCCTTTAGTCAACAAGGCATTCTTGATGACGCTTTAAAAATGCAGTTATTTCCTTATTCTTTGAAAGGAAGAGCTCATTCTTGGTTCCTTGGACTACCTGCAGGCTCAATTACTTCTTGGAATGACTAGCAACACAGTTTGCTCTGTGCTTTAACCCACTAACAATGAATGCTCGTCTCCGAAATGACATTACAGCTTATCATCAGTTAGATAATGAAAATCTTCACAACACATGGGAACATTATAAATCTTTGCTTTGACATTGCCCCATGCACAACATTCAACAGGAAACACAGATTGATATTTTCTATAATAGGTTGAATTCACAAACAAGGAATCTTTTCGACGCATCAGCCAATGGTCCTTTGTTGGATTGTACGTATGATGAAGTTGTTAGAATTATTGAGAGAATTGCTCAGAATGATTATCAATATCCTATCTCTAGAGCTGCACAAACAAAAGATACTCTAGGAGTTATTGAATTGGAAGCAATATCTGCACTTAGTGCTCAAGTTCTTCTCTTGCAAATATGATAAAAATAATGGAAAGGACTAGTAACGTTGCACCTATACAAGTCGCTCAACAAGTTGATGTTCCTACCTTTTGTTGTGAGATTTACGGTGACAACCATAACTCTGAAGATTATCCACAACATGCAGAGAATGCCTTCTATGTCAATAATATTTGCAGCAATTCTTATGGTAACTCTTATAATAATTCTGCACGCAATCAATAGTCTTGGGGAACTCAAAGTGCTGGACAAAATGCTACGACATTCAGATATGGGAATACATCTACTCAAAGCACTTATAATCCAAGACAAGGGAATTACAATTAACAATAGTAGAGCTACAATCAACGCACTAGAATCAGATGCAGCCACAACACTCTTCAATTCAAAATCATCATGTTCAAGGACATCGACAACAACAATACACACAAGCTTCCCCGTTTTATCTATTAGCAGCTCTTGAAGCTTTAATACGAGAGCATATTACTCGCATGGAGGCTATTGTGCAAGGGGATTCATCTTCTATTCGGGCGTTAGAGGCACAATTAGGACAACATGCTTCGAATTTGAATACTTAACCACCGAACACACTACCTAATGACACAAAAAATCCCAATCTAAAAGGAAAGAACAGTGTAAAGCTATCACTCTTAGGAGTGGTAAACAAACTGGCGAGCCAACTACTAACTCTACTGTAGCACCTCAAGATACTAGTGAAGTGATTCCTGGTGAGAAGAGAAGTTCCACAAATTGTCACTCATATGCCTAATATTCGACCCTTGAAACTGTCGACGCAACTAAAGATGTCGACGCAACCTGAGGTATCTCCACCTTTACCTTTTCCAAAAAGATTCGAAGAGAATGAGCATGATAAGCAGTATCAGCATTTCTTGAACACACTAAAATAACTTCATGTCAATATACCTTTAGTGGACGCTCTTGTGCAAATTTCTAATTATGGGAAATTTATGAAGGAGCTCTTGTCCAAGAAGAAGAAGCTCAGTGATATTAAAACTATTGCATTCACAGAAGGCTGTAGTGCCATTTTGACAAATAAGTTGCCACCTAAAATGAAAGATCCTGAGAGTTTTACTATCCCATGTTCAATTGACAACCATTATTTTGGGCAAGACTTTATGCGATTTGAGAGCTAGCATCAACCTAATGGCACTCTCTACTTTCAAAAAGTTGGGAATTGGTCACATGAAACCTGCTGCAGTGACTTTGCAACTAGCGGATCGATCCTTGGCTTAACCTGAGGGGCAAATCAAAGATGTCTTAGTTCAAGTGGATAATTTCATTTATCCAACTGATTTTATTATACTTGACTGCCAGGTAGACAAGGAGGTTCCAATAAGCTTGGGACGACCATTTTTAGCTACCGGATGAACTCTTATTAATGTTTACAAAGGTGAACTAACCATGCGAGTCAATGATTAGCACGTTACCTTTAATGTTTTTGAATATATTCAAGGCAAGGATAAAGAAGACTACCATATTGTCGATGTGTTAGAGGATCTAAATATGTCTTTCTTGGCGATAACAATACTGTCCCAGTTATTGTCTACGCAACACAGGATGTGACTCAAGAAGAGAAATTAGTTCATATTCTTAAGAAATATAAACGAGCTATTGCTTGGAGTATTATCAATATTCGAGGCATTAGCCCATCTTTTCGCATGCACAAGATCAAGTTGGAAGATAAAGGCAAGCAATCAATTGAGAGAAAAGAAGATTAAACGAGAAGATGAAGGAATTTGTTAAGAAGGAAATTATAAAATGGCTTGATGCTGGAATTATTTACCCTATTTTTCTGGTAGCAATTGGGTAAGTCCAGTGAATGCGTACCTTAAAAGATTGGCATCACTGTGGTTAGAAACAACGAAGATGAGTTAATTCCTACACGCATTCTTAAGGGATGGTGAGTTTGTATGGATTATCGCAAACTTAATGCTGCCACAAGGAAGGACCATTTCCCACTTCCTTTCATTGACTAGATGTTGAATAGGCTTGCTGGAAGAGCCTACTATTGCTTTTTAGACGACTAGTCTATGTACAATCAAATTGTCATTTTGCCAGAGGATCAGGTGAAAACAACTTTCACCTGTCCCTCTGGTACTTTTGCTTTTCACCGCATGGCTTTCGGTCTTTGCAACGCACTGGTCACATCTCAAAGGTGCATGATGGCAATATTCTCAGATATGATTGAAGATTCTCTAGAGGTTTTTATGGATGATTTCTCAGTCTATGGGAATGATTTTGATTATTGCACTGCAATTTTGATAAAGTATTGAAGCGGTGTAAAGACACACATCTTGTCTTAAATTGGGAAAAATGTCATTTCATGGCAACTAAAGGCATTGTGTTAGGTCATCGCATCTCTGGTCAAGTCATTGAAGTAGATAAAGCTAAAGTGGAAATCATTGAGAAATTACCTCCGCTGACAAATGTGAAAGCCATTCGCAGTTTTCTTGGGCATGCGGGGTTTTACCAAAGATTTAGTAGAGATTTTTCGAAAATTGCTAAACCCTTATGTTCATTGCTGAAACAAAATAAAAAATTCCTCTTCGATGATGCATGTTTGAATGCATTTATTCAAATAAAGAAGCAGTTAGTAAATGCACCCAATGTCGTTGCACTAGATTGGTCTCAACCTTTTGAAGTTATATGCGATGCAAGCGACTTTGCTGTGGGTGTTGTTCTAGAACAACGCAAAGGAAAAATATTTCATGCCATCGCCAGCAAAACTGTTACAGAGGCTTAAATCAGTTTTACCACTACTGAGAAAGAACTATTGGCTATAGTCTTTGCTTTTAACAAGTTCTGTTCATATCTTGTCAGTGTAAAGATTACTATATTTACTAATCACTTAGTGTTGAGATATCTTTTTGTGAAGAAGGATGCAAAACTAAGATTGATACACTAGATCCCGCTGTTGCAAGAATTTGATATTGAAATAAAAGACCACAAGGGTTCAGAGAATCAAGTTGTAGACCATCTATCTCTATTGGAAGTTGGCAGCGAAGATGGTAACATACTTCAGATTATCGATGTATTCCCAGATGAGAAGTTATTTGCTGTAGGTGTAACACCTTGGTATGCGGATTTGGTTAATTATCCAGTGTGTGGAAAACACCCATTGAGTGTTACAAGCCATAAAAAGGAAAGATTTCTTTGTGAAGTAGTGAAGCACCATTGGAACGAGTCATATTTATTCAAGGTATGCAATGAAAACATCATTTGACATTGTGTTCCGAAAGAAGAGATGCTTTTAATCTTGAAGCATTATCATGATGCTCCTTATGGAGGTCATTTTGGTGGCATGAGAACTGTTGCTAAGGTTCTTGATAGCATTGAAAGAATCATTGATTTCTCCTTACTTATAGTATAATTTGTTCTCATTTGATCATTTTTAGCATACATTTTTAGTATTTTTAACTTAGTTATTACATTTTCTAACTTAGTGAACTTAGCCTAATTTCCTTTAAATTTATCATGTTTTTATTACTGATGTCGCTGCATAAGTCTGTTTAATATTGCGCCCAAAAATGTCATTGCAAGAACCTTTCCAGAAGTATTAATGCATGAATGTGTCCAGAGTTGTCGTTGCATAAGAGGATCCAAATTTGCGCCCAAAACTATCGCTGCACCTGACAGTTGTCTGGTTAACACATCATAAATGTGTGAGTTATACAGCTGGTATAACCAACTTGTACAACCAGAGAATGTTAGATCTAGAAGGTAGGACACTTGTACTGTGAAGTTGCTATTAAATATTGAAAAGAAGGAGAGAGAAAGGGGCTTCTTCTTGGCTTTTCGACAAATTAAATTTGTTCTTCAACATTTTTTCAAGTTTGCATCTATGGTAGCTTAAATTGCTGAGGGTAACCTGACGTTGATGAGAAGGCAATCCTGCTCCTGACGAGGAGCATCCTAAGTGCGATCCAAAAGGAGTGTAAGAGAGCGATTCAAGTAAACTAGGAATAGGATACTTCAATTTATTCAATTATTTCTCTTACTTAACATTGATAAGTTTTGATACTTTGAATTGTATGGAAGTACAATTTCATTTCAAATCTGAATGATATCTATTTCAATCTTTCCTTTATTGTTTATCTTTGGATTTAATTATTTGATCACCGAAGTGTGATTACAGTCACTGTCATTGGAAAGTGCAGCGACAAATTAAGTTAACAAGCAATATAACGGAAGTTGCTTGAGGATCAAAGGAATTCAGTCCACTTGTTCTTGAGTTTATTGCATTGCCAACATTGGAAGGTGTGGTTAGTGTGATTACTTAAGTCTAATAAACAGAGAAGTTAAGGTTGGTAAGATTTGATTGTGCTTATTTGTAGCAACAATTTATCTGTTATTAACCTTGTGATCACATTTAGCTTTATGCCAACTCTTCAACTCAGGAAACCCCATTTTATTTTCATTATATTACTTCTTAATTTTTTCAATATTGCTTTGACAAATTAATCTCATTCTTTTACTGCATTTCTTATTTTATTGCTTCGACACTTAACATCACAATCTCTCTTGATTTAAAATTTCATTGCATTGACAATTATAAACACAAATTGCTGTGATGTTCATAGCGAGACCAAGTTTTGGCGACATTGCCGAGGATGACGTTGGTTTGATGTTTATTTTTGTATTTGTAATTATTCTTTATTTTATGATCTTTACTTGTTACTAACTTGTTCTTGTTTTTGGTCGACTATTTTTCAAATTTCTTTCTAGGTGTTTATGACCAAGAACAATCCTGAATTTGTAGTTGGCTTAGATCCTGAAATTGAGAGAACCATTAGGAGGAGAAAACAAGAACAAAGGAGTATGACTTTACCTAGAAATGAGGCAGCCATACCAAATCTTGTCCCTCCTATACAACCACAAAATATAAATAATCAACCGCTGCAATAAGAAGCACTTATGCAGAGTAGAACTATTCGAGACTTTTTTGTTCCTGTGTTGGACGATTTGCAGCCAGGGGTTGTTCGACCAGCTATTCAAGTTGGAAATTTTGAATTAAAGTCGATTATGTTTCAGATATTGAATTCGAATGCGCAGTATGTTGGATTGCCTCATAAGGATGCGAGAGAGCACCTTAAATCTTTTCTATTAATTTGTGCTTCTTTTAGTTAGCATGGTGTTCCTGATGACGTCTTGAAGATGCAACTATTTGCTTACTCATTACAAGGATATGCTTGTACCTGGTTCCTTGGATTGCTTATTGGATTGATTAGATCATGGAATGCGCTTGCAACTCAATTCACTTTGCGATTTAATCCACCAACGATGAATGCTCGACTTAGGAATGATATTACTGCATATCATCAACTGAATGATAAAAATTTGCACACTACATGGGAGCATTACAAAACTTTGCTTTGACGCTGCCCCATGCATGAAATTCAACAAGAGACGCAGATTGAAATTATTACAATGGGTTAAATGCACAGACAAGAAATCTTGTCGACGCATCTACAAATGGTCCTTTGTTGGATTGCACTTATGATGAAGTTGTAAGAATTTTAGAGAGAATCACTTAGAATGACTACCAATATTAGATCTCTCGTGTTGTGCAAGTCAAAGAGAATCTCGAAGTTATCGAATTAGATGCTATATTAGCTCTGAGTGCACTAGTATCTTCGTTAGCAAATTTGATAAAGAACATGAAGGGGACCAGTGAAGTTTCACCCATTCAGGTTGCCCAACAAATGAATGTCCTTACATTTTGTTGCGAAATTTGCGATGACAATCATAACTACAAGGATTGTCCTCAGCATGCCGAGAATACTTTCTATGTTAATAATATCCGAGGAAATTCTTATGGTAATTCCTACAACAAATCTGCTCGAAATCAACAGCTCTGCTCGAAATCAACAGCCTTGAGGAAGTCAAAATGCGACATTATTTAGATATGACATTTCCTCTATTCAAGGTAATTTTCGACAAGGGAATTACAATCATTAGTAGCAAAATTTCAATCAGAGTCCTCAGATGCATGCACATAAAAATCAATTGCAGTCACACACTAGTGTGCAGCCACAACAATCTTCAATGCCACATCTGAATATGTAAGGACAACAACAACCACGAGCTGATCCATTAACAACCATTGAAGCCTTGATACGTGAGCATGTAATGCGAACAAAAGCTATTATGCAAGTAAATTCCTGTTCCATCCAAGCATTGAAAGCATAGTTAGGGCAATTAGCTTCAAATTTGAGCACAAGACCACCAGATACTTTACCCAGTGACATCAAGAATCCAAATAAAAAAGGGAAGGAGCATTGTAAAGTTATTACTCTTCGGAATAGGAAAAAAACTACCGAGCTAGCTACCAACCCTAATGTAACACCTATAGACACAACTGAAGCGGATCAAGGGCAGAAAGAGTTATATCTGAAGAAGTTATAGAAGAAGCAATGAAAGAGGTTCCACTAATTGTTACTCCCATGCCTACTATCAGACCGAAAAAATTGTCGACGCAACTGCAAATGTTGACACAACCAATTTGGTCACGACAACCTAATGTATCAATACCTTTGCCATTTCCATAGCGATTCAAAGAGAAGGAGAATGATAGAGAATAACAAAAGTTTCTGACCAAATTGAAACAATTGCATGTTAATATACCTTTTGTGGATGCTCTGTACAGATTCCTAGCTATGGGAAATTCATAAAGGAACTCCTATGCAAGAAGAAGAAGTTAACTGATATTGAGACAATTGCACTCATAGAGGGATGCAACGTAGTCCTGACAAATAAATTACCACCAAAGATGAAGGATCTTGACAGTTTTACAATTCCATGTTCCATTGGAAATCATTACTTGGGAAAAATCTATGTGATTTAGGAGCAAGTGTCAACCAAATGCCATTATCAACATTTAGAACATTGGGGATTGGTCACATGAAGGCCATTACAGTGGCACTATAGTTGGTGGATAGATCATTAGCATAACCTAAAGGACAAATTAAAGATGTTCTCGTCAGCGTAGATAAGTTTGTGTTCCCTACGAACTTCATTATCATTAATTATGAAGCAGATAAAGAGGTGCCCATAATCTTGGGATGCCCATTCCTTACCACTAGTCACACTCTTATTGACGTATTCAAAGGCAAACTGATAATGTGACGTAACGATGAACATGTCGCATTCAGTGTTTTCGAAGCAAGTCCCTGTAAAAGCGAAAAAGAATGTCACCACATTGATGTGCTAGACAAATTAATTGAAGAGGAATTTAATGAGCACAGCATAGCAGTCCTAGAAGAATTTGTAGTGATAACAGAAGAAGATTTTCTAGTTGATTGTGACTGCAAGGTTGAGGCAAATAATGTTGAGTTTAAGCACTGATGGAAAATGGAATCTTTAGATTTGACAAATAGAACGGCTCCAGTATTTAAGCCAACTATTGAGGAAGCTCCTACTCTGGAGTTGAAGCCTTTACCTACCCATTTGAAGTATGTTTTCCTTGGTGAGAACAGTACATTGCTAGTAATTGTCTCTACAACTCTCAATGCAAGTTAGGAGGAAAAATTAATCCATATACTAAAGCAACACAAGCGTGCGATTAGATGAAGTATTGCGGATATTAAAGGCATTAGCCCCTCTTTCTGCATGCACAAAATTCAGTTAGAAGATGAGCGAAAGTAGTCCATTGAATAGAAGAGAAGATCAAATGAAAAAAGTGAAGGAGGTTGTTAAAAAGGAAATAATTAAGTGGTTGAATGCGGGCATTATCTACTCAATTTTTGATAGCACGTAGGTAAGCCCAGTCCAATGTGTTCCTAAAAAGAGTGATATCACTGTGATATGTAACGACAAGGATGAACTAATCCTTACTCGCATTCCTAGGGCTAGCGAGTGTGCAATGGATTATCGTCGTTTGAATGCAGCCACAAAGAAGGATCACTTCCCATTTCCCTTCATTGATTAAATGTTATGCAAAAGCCTATTATTGATTTCTCGATGGCTATTTTGGCTACAATTAAATAGTGCTTGCGCTGGAGGATCAAGTAGAAATGACCTTTACTTGTCCTTTTGACACTTTTGCCTTCCGTCGAATGCCATTTAGTCTCTGCAATGCATCAGCCACATTTCAAAGGTGCATGATGGCAATCTTCTCAAACATGATTGAAGACTCATTGGAGGTTTTTATGGATAATTTTTCTATCTATGGCAATACTTTTGATAAATGCGCTGACAATTTGGCTAAAGTTCTAAAGTGATGTAAGGACACAAATCTAGTGTTGAATTGGGAGAAATTCCACTTCATGGAAACAGAAGGCATTGTTCTTGGTCATCAAATTTCATGTTAGGGCATTGAAGTGGATAAAGCAAACGTTAAAATTATTGAGAAGTGACCCTCTCTAACCAATGTAAAAGGTATTCAAAGTTTTCTCGATCATACAGGTTTTTATCAAAGATTTATCTGTGATTTCTCCAAGATTACAAAACCTCTCTGCTCCTTGTTAAAGCAAAATAAAAAATTTCTGTTTGATGATGCATGTTTGGATGCATTTATGCAAGTAAAGTAGCAGCTTGTGAAGGCACTTATTGTTGTTGCACCAGATTGGTCGCAACCATTTGAAGTAATGTGTGATGCGAGTGATTATGCAGTAGGTGTCGTGTTAGGACAACGTAAAGAAAGAGTGTTTCACACGATATACTGTGGTAGTAAAACTCTCACTGAAGTGCAGATTAATTATACAACCATAGGGAAGGAGCAATTGGTAGTAGTATTTTCCTTCAACAAATTTCGCTCATATGTTGTTGGCGCAAAGGTTACAGTGTTCACTAATCATTATTCATTTAGATACCTCTTTGCAAAGAAGGATGCCAAACCAAGATTGATATGATGGATCTTGTTATTACAAGAATTTGACATAGAGATAAAGGATCGCAAAGGATCGGAGAACCAAGTGGTAGATCACTTGTCTCGTCTTGAAGTAGGAAGTGAAAATGGAAATACATTCCAAATTGTCGACGCATTTCCTAACAAGAAATTGTTTGTTGTTGACGCATCCCCATGGTATGCAGATGTAGTCAATTACTTGGTATGTGAAAGGTTACCCTTGGGTGCAACAGGCCACAAGAAGGAAATGTTTCTTCGCGACATCGAGAAATATTACTAGAATGAGCCATACCTATTCAAGGAATGCAACGACAATATTATTAGGCATTGTGTTCCAGAAAAAGAAATGCTTTCAATCTTGAAGCATTGCCATAATGCCTCTTATGGAGGTCATTTTGGTGGCGTAAGAACTGTTACTAAGGTGCTTAAATTAGGATTTTATTGGCCTTCGTTGTTTAAAGATGCCCACAATTTTGTGCAATAATGTAACAAATCTCAACGCACTGGATCAATATCTTGATGTAATGAGATGCTGCAACAACCAATTGTGGAGGTTGAGCTCTTTGATGTTTGGGGTATGGATTTTATGAGACCATTTCCAAGTTTGTTTGGAAATATTTATATCCTAATTGCTGTTGACTATGTGTCAAAATGGGTGGAGGCCGTAATTGTCCCAATGGATGATGCTAGGACAGTGCTGAAATTTTTCCACAAGCACATACTCACTTGTTTCGGCACACCTAAGGCATTGATTAGTGATCAAGACACTCACTTCCACTGTAATCAAATTACAACTGCACTGAAGCGATATGAAGTTAACCATCAAATGGAAACCACATACCATCTAAAACCCAATGGCCAAGATGAAGTCTCTAATCGACAAATAAAAAATATTCTTGAAAAGGTGGTGAATCCATCAAGGAAGGATTGGTCTTCTAGGCTGGATGATGCACTGTGGGCGTTACGCATAGCATATAAAATTCCACTTGGAATGTCACCATATCAACTTGTGTTTTGTAAAGCATGTCACTTGCTTGTGGAATTAGAACATAAAGCCATGTGAGCAATCAAGCAAGTAAACATGGACTATGAAGCTGCTAGAAAGAAAAGGTTGGTGGACATTACTGAACTGGAGGAAATTCGACTCAATGCTTATTAAAATGCTGCAATCTATAAGGAAAAGCTAAGAGCTGGCATGAAAAAATTATTTTGCGGCGGCAATTTACAATAGGTCAACTAGTGTTATTATTTAATTCGCGACTAAAATTGCACCCAGGTAAATTGTACTCACGATGGTCTGGTCCATTCGAGGTTGTCGAAACATTTCCTCATGGTGCGGTCACAATCGAAGACATAAATAATGGGCACAAATTTAAGGTGAATGACCAACGACTGAAGCATTACTTTAGCCATAATGATTACAAATAGAAGGAGACCATTAATCTGGTCACTTTTTTCTAACCTGTCTTTACATTTTTATCATGTACTTTTAGTTTATTTTGTTATGTTTCAGTTATCTTCCTTAGTATTTTTGCAGGAATAAAATCCTTTCTTTTGTCGATGCATGAAAAACTCCTTGTCGATGTAACTTATTTGCTGACTCATCATAAAATTGAAATAGATCAGGAAACAAATCGTTACATTTCAAGTACCTATTCCCCAATTGTTGGATCGATTTAAAAAAGGGCAATCCGAGTGGATGCATTTATTGGATGTAGACTGACTATCCTCTCTCTGTAATGTAAAAGAGCACGACTCTCTATCTCCACTTTCCATTCCCTATAAAGCAATCCATTATGCCAACGGTGTTTCTCAAAAAAACCTCCATTGCTACTAAAACTTTTCTTCAAAGCTCTCATTTTTTCCTGCTTTCTACTACCTTTGCTACAAAAAAGATACGACCAGAACTCGAGGCGCAAAAACACCATCAAAATCTGTTGCAGAACCCTCTTTCGTTGCTATGGTACGAGAAACAAAGCATCACCCATTTAGGGAGTGGTGTTTCTAACCAAGGATGCGAAGGACTACTTTCAAGACAACATGCTGAAGCGCAACTATTATCTTGAGCAGGGTTTTTTGCTGTCGAAGCATCAAGACCTGGGGAAGCAAGTCAATAAAACTATTGTGAGAATGGGTTGGGAAACATTTTGCACCCATCTTGGAGGCTATTCACCATGTCTTGGGAGAGAGTTCTACGTAAACCTGATTGATAGCAAACAAGAGTTCGTCTTCATTCGTGAAGGGTTGATACCTTGGTGTGCCTCCCACATTAATGCTCTCTACAACACCACCGTGGAAGAGGATGAGCACATAGCCTTTCCAGAAGAACTCATAGAGGAAGGGGCTGACATTTTGATGCAAGACCTCTGCATCAAAGGAGCGGTGTGGACGAGCAATAATCCGAACAACTACACCATGCGCTGCTGCATCCTAACATTCTAGAGTAAGGTCTAGTTTCACCTCATTAACTGTCATCTCATGCCTTTTACTCACAACACAACAGTCACTTTGGATTGGATGTGTTTAATCCACTCGATCATGAAGGGGAGAAAAATTGATGTAGGTGCAATTTTGCACCAAGAAATTGCGAACTATGATGCTAGGCAGACAGGTATTCTAGCGTTCCCTTCATTTATCATGTAGTTGTGTCAACAACGAGGAGTGATGCCTCATGAGGGAGAAGAAATGTTGGACAACAAAGGACCTATTAATGATGCTTCCATTGAGCGCATGACTCGGGGGAAGGACACTCCTGTTATGAAGGAATTTGAAGCCAGGAAGAAGAAAGGCAAGGCAAAGATTGAAGAAAAGAAGACTAATGTCACCATAGATCCCACTTTATGACGAAATTTCAAAGAGGTAGAAAAGATTGCTGACACAATTAACATTCAACAGATAAAACCTATCGGTGCAATTGAGGATATGGAAAGGTCATAGATCCTAATTTATGCCTATACTAGGGCATGGAATAGTGCCATTGTCACTACATTGCACCGTATGAGCAAAGTGCCTTTACCAGAGTTCTTTGTCTTCCCTCTGATCATCAGAAAAGCTACGCCTTCAACTGAAAAGGTTGCATCAGAAGGAAGGGACCAATCAATATCATCTTCGCAAATGGTCCATATTTTTTATGATGAACGCGAGGTGAATTTGACGGAAGTAAAAGACTGCCTCCGGAACATTACCAGCCTATTTGAGGATTTTTTTTTACCAGCCCAGAGGCTACTATGGCTAAGAAGGAGACCAATGTTGATGAAGGGAACACTCTATTAGAACTTATGGAGACAGAAGAGGAAAAAGAAGAGGAAGAAAAAGAAGAGAAGGACCTAATGTCACGACAAATTTGGTTGAGGAATTTGTCACCACACCTTAGTTGTGAGTGCATCTTTGGATGATTTGGCACCACCTTATGCGAGTCAGGCGGAGGCTATGACTGTCAGTAATGAGGATTACAATCCTCTAGCCATGGTACTTTATATTGCACCACTTACTGAAATACACCTATTTGATGTCACGGTCGATGATGCTGGGGCGCAGCCTAAAGCTGAGGAACAATACGAAGAATTGACTAAGCCAAAGGAACGAAAGAGGAAGTGTGCCAAAGACAACAAGTGCCGCAAAGAGGAGCGCAAGTGCAAGACGAAGAAGACCCATGCAGCACATTGAGTTGGTTTTTTATTTTTGGTATTGAGTTTAGTTTTCATGCATATCATGTAGTTGTCATCACATTTCGTTTGTCATTGCATTTTTCTTGTCACTTGCATCTTCATTGTCATTGCATTTCCATATATATATTTGTAAATTAATGACAATGCATTGGGGACAATGCAGACTTTAAGTTTAGGGGGAATGTATATGGGATGGAAATGAAAATGCACCCACATTTTAAAAATTTGTCCTTTTGAGTTTAATGAAAGCATACAAAGTTATTGAAAATGTGCTTGAAATTATTTTTCATTTGATGCTTAATTCTTGAATCATGTGAATTGCTAATGAATGAGTTGGATGAATGTGATTGAATGTTATATCTTCAACTTTTGGATGAATGATTTAGATTACATTAGTAATGGATTAATAGTATCATTATTTGAATCTTGAATCAATTTTCCATTTATAACTGCTTGTATATAAGTATAGTTATAAATAAAAAACTCCAACGTGGGTGTATTATGAACTATCAAGGGGGAACACTCCAATGCAAGTGTTAGAAAAAGTAATCTAGCCAAAGGCTGTCACTACAAGAGTGTTTGTCGACGCAATTACATACTCCCTAGGGGTTTGTTGCACCCCATCGTTACTTCCCAAGAACAAGAGTATAGTAATGCAACGACATCCTTCAGTCACATAAAAAAAAAAGAAAAATATATAATTGTATATACTACTATACAATAAATGTTGTTTTGGTAGAAAGAGTTTAAGATTTAAAGCATGATGCTAGCATTAATGAAGTTGCAATCTTAATTATTCATGATTATGAATTGTCGGCGCAATATTCTGTCATTTAAATGTGAATCATTCATTAAGATTTTAGATGATTCAAGTTGCTAGAATGATCATTACTTTGATAAAAGTTTTGCTATTACCTTGCTAGTTCTTGTTTTACTTGAGGACAAGTAAAAACTCAAGTTTGGGGGTGTGATAGCATTAGAAAGAACCATTGATTTCTTCTTACTTATAGTATAATTTGTTCCCATTTGATCATCTTTAGCATACATTTTTAGTATTTTTAACTTAGTTATTACATTTTCTAACTTAATTAAGCTTAGCCTAATTTCCTTTAAATCTGTCATGTTTTTATTATTGATGTCGCTCCATTAGTCTGTTTAATATTGCACCCAAAAATGTCACTACAGGAACCTGTCCAGAAGTATCAATGCATGAAGGTGTCCAGAGTTGTCGTTGCATAAGAGGATCCAAATTTGCGCCCAGAACTGTCGCTACACCTAACAGTTGTCTGTTTAACACACCAACAATGTGTGAGTTGTACAGCTGGTATAACCAACTTGTATAGCCAGAGGATGTTAGATTCGGAAGGTAGGACACCTGTATTGTGAAGTTGCTATTAAATACTGAAGAGAAGGAGAGAGAAAGGGGTTTTTTCTTGGCTTTTTGGCATATTAAATTTCTTCTTCAACATTTTTCAAGCTTCATCCATTGCAGCTTAAATTCCTGAGGAAAACCTGACATTGACGAGAAGGCAGCCTTGCTCCTGACGAGGAGCATCCTAAGTACGATCCAAGAGGAGTGTAAGAGAGTGATTCAAGTAAACTAGGAATAGGATACTTCAATTTATTCTGTTATTTCTCTTCCTTAACGCTGATAAGTTTTGACAATTTGAGTTGTATGGAAGTACAATTTCATTTAAGATATCTATTTCAATCTTTCCTTTACTGTTTATTTATGGATTTAATTTTTTGACCACAAAAGTGTAATTGCAATCACTGTCACTGGAAAGTGCAGTGACAAATTAAGTTAACAAGCAAGACAACATAAGTTGCTTGAGGATCGAAGGAATTCAATCCACTTATTCTTGAGTTTATTGCATTGCCAACATTGGAAGGTATGGTTAGTGTGATTATTTGAGTCTTTGATAAACAGGGAAGTTAAGGTTGGTAAGATTTCATTGTGCTTATTTGCAACGACAATTTCTCTATTATTAACCTTATGATCACATTTAGCTTTATGTCAACTCTTCAACTCAGGAAACACCATTTTATTATCATTACTTTACTTCCTAATTTTTTTCAATATTGCTTCGACAAATTAATCTCATTCTTTTACTTCATTTCTTGTTTTATTGCTTCGACACTTAACATCGTAATCTCTCTTGTTTTAAATTTTCTTTACATTGACAACTAGAAACATAAACAACCATCCCTATGGGATCGATATCCGATAGACTTTTATCTATCTGTTATACTTGCATCGACAGTGTTCGCTTGCAAAAATTGTTGTGACGTTCATAGCGCGACCAGTTCTTCAATCAAGATTCTATTGGCCTTCACTATTTAAGGATGCCCACAATTTTGTGAACTAATGCCATAGGTGTCAGTAGTTCTATATCCCAATACAATGAAATGTTGCAATAGGCGATTATGGAGGTTGAATTGTTTGATGTTTGGGGTATGAATTTTATAGAACCATTTTCAAGTTCATTTGGAAATCTTTATATATTAGTAGCTATTGACTACGTCTCGAAGTGGGTTGAAGCTGTTGCAGTCCCAAGAGATGATGTAAAGACAGTGTTTAAATTTTTTCACAAGCATATACTCACTTGCTTTGGCACCCCAAGGGCATTGATCAGTGATCAGGGTACACACTTTCATTGCAACCAAGTGGCAGTCGCATTGAAAAGATATGAAGATAATCATAGAATGGCTACTACTTATCATTCACAAACCAATGGACAGGCCAAAGTGTCAAATCGACAAATTAAAAACATTCTTGAGAAGGTTGTGAAGCCTTCGAGGAAAGATTGGTCTTCTAGACTTGATGATGCTTTATGGGCATTGTGGACAACATACAAAACTCCATTAGGCATTACGGACAACATACAAAACTCCATTAGGGATGTTACCGTATCAATTAGTTTTTGGGAAAGCATGTCACTTGCCATTTGAATTGGAGTATAAGGTAATGTGAGCAATTAAGCAAGTAAGCATGGACTATAAAGCTGCTGGAAAGAAAAGGCTGTTGGATATCACAGAACTAAAGGAAATTAGGCGAAATGCCTATGAAAATGTTACAATTTACAAGGAAAAGACCAAATGATGGCATGACATAATTATTTTGTAACGATAATTTATCGCGAGTCAACAAGTTTTATTATTCAATTCTAAGTTAGAATTGCATCCATGTAAATTACGCTCAAGTTGGTCTGGACCTTTTGAAGTTGTCAAAGCATTTCCTCATGGTACAGTCACAATCAAAGATTTACATGATGGACACCAATTTAAATTGAATGGACAACGATTGAAGCATTATTTTGGGAAATTAATCAAAAAGCAGGAAGAGACCATTGAATTGGTTAAATTTTTTAAATTTTTATTGAAATTTTTATTATGCGATTTTATGTTCTTTTATTTTTGTTTTTATTCAAGCTTGTTTCACTTCGTGTTTTTTGCAGAATAAATAGGTAACATTGTCGACGCATTTGGACTTCATTGTCAACGTAATTCTTACTATTGTACTGCCATTGCTGACTCATAAAAAAATCAAGGCATATCAGGGATTCAGATCCTACTGTTTCATTATAAGTCACCTAGCCGTTGGATCTGTCTGAGCGAGCGTAATTCTCATTGAAAGCATTTATTCTCGCCAGACTTTATGTCCTTTCATTTAATTATAGAAAAGTCATGCCTTTCCATCTTCCTCTTTCACTCGTTATAAACCCTCTCCTCTGTGCCTACTGTAACAATCGCAAAGCAACCATTTTTATTCACACTCTTTTTCCATGCTCGCACCTTTACACCTTGAAACCTTCTTCACTCACAAAAATATGACAAGAATTAGAGGAGCAGTCAAGAAAGCCACTAAATCTGTCGAAGAACACTCATCCTTTGCCACTGCAGTTCGTGAAGTAGAGCCCTCCATGCCAAGAAAGAAAAAAGATCCAGTGTTATTCTTAATGAAAGCGGCCAAAGATCGATTTCAAGACAACATGTTGAAGCGAAATTTTTACCCAGAACAGGGCTTTCTCCTATCGCAACAGCAAGATTTAGGTAAGCAAGTCTATAAGACCATCTCAAGGCTGAAGTGGGAAACCTTCTGCACCCATCCTGGTAGTTACTCTCCTTCAATGGTACATGAGTTTTAAGCTAATCTTATTGACCATGAGGCAGAGTTTGTCTTTGTTTGCGAAGGTTTAATCTCGTGGGATGCTGGAAGAATCAAAGAGTTGTGCAACACCAAGGTGGATAAGGGTGAACACTCTGCGTTCATTGAAGATGTCACAGATGACAAGACAATCCTCTTGGTGAAGGATCTATGTGTCGAAGGAGCAATGTGGACAGGTTCAAATCACAAAAATTATAGCATGCACCGACGCTTCTTAAAGTTGCAAGGCAAAATCTAGTTCCATTTTGTCAACTATAGACTGAAGCCCTCTACCCACAGTACCACAATCACCCTTGATAGAATGTGTCTGATACATTCTATTTTCAAGGGTAAGAAGATTGATTTTGAGGTAATACTTCATCAGAAAATTACTGACTGCGTTGCAAGGCAAATGGGAATTTTGGTTTTCCTATCGTTGGTAATACAACTGTGCCAGCAAAAGGGAATCGTACCTCGTGATGTTGAAGAAATCCTGAAGGATAAAGCCCCGATCAATGAAGTCTCAATTGAGAGAATGACTCATGACAAAGATACACCCATAGTGAAAGAGACAGAAGCAAGTAAAAGGAAGGGCAAAGCAAAAGCAAAAATCAAGGGAACAACCTTGACTGTAGAGACATCCTTGTTGCGTAAAGTGAAGGATGTCGAGAAATTAGCCAATTCCATCAGTAATAGGCAGATCAAGCTTGTTGCTGCAATAGAAGACATGGGCAGATCACAAAATTTGTTCTACGCCTATACCAGGGCTTGGAACAGTTCTATTATAGCCACATTAAGGCAGCTGAGCCCAGCCCCACTCCCAGAATTCCTAGTGTTTCCTCTAATCATCCGAGACTATGAGCTATCGTTAGAGGATGCTAACTTAGGGGTCCAAGACCAATCGGTGGCATCCCTTCCCATTGTGCATGTCTCTAATGATGAAAAAGAAGCAGAATCAAGGGACGTCAAGGAGTGCTTACGAAAAATTGAGAGCCTATTCGAAGATGATTTCACTATTGGTCACGAGAAACATGCTATTGAAGAGGAAATTCCTGTTAGAGAAGAGGAAACCCATGTTGATATTGAGAACGAGAAGGAAAAAGATTTTAAGAAAGAATTAACTGAAGACACTATCAATGTACTCGAAGATGTGGGTGCAATAACTGATGATTTGGAGTGAGATGAAGCAAGTCAGGCAGAAGCTGTGGAGAGTGAGGAACACCACAACCCTTTTGTGACAGTGGTCTACACCGGACCACTCAAGGTGGAAACTCCAACACAAGAAGCAGCCGATGATGCTGGGGTAGAGATGAAACCTGAGAAGTGATCTGAGGACTGTGCGAAGCTCAAAGAAAAGAAGCAAAAGCACTCCAAGGATAAAAAGCGCAAGGAGGAGAAGAAGAGGAGCAAGAAGGAGTACCGTACAGCCACATCTATGGCTGAGGAAAACTGAGTTAGTTTATTTTAAGTTTTTAGCTGTAGTATTCATGCATTACATATAGCTGTATTTTTTATTTTGTTTGTAAGCATTCTCATTGCATTTTCATTGTCATTACATTTAAATGTTAGTGCATTGGGGACAATGCAAACTTTAAGTTTGGGGGAATGCATATGGGGTTTGGAAATGCACCTACATTTCTAAATTTTTCTTTTTGAGTTAATGAAGCATGCAAGGTTTATGAATGGTTAATGCAAATGTGTTTAAATTTTTTTGTCACATTCGATGGTTAATTCTTGAACCATGTGAATTATCAATGAATGAGTTGGATAAATTTGACTGAATGTTGTATCTTCAATTATTTGATGAATTATTTATATTGCATTAGTAATGGATGACTAGTAGCATTCCTTGAATCTTGAATGATTCTTCCTTTTACAGTTGCTAATATATATTGTATTAAATAATAAACAATCCAATGTGGGTGTATTTTGAACTGTTCAAGGGGGAACACTCCAATGCAAGTGTTAGAAAGATGAATCTGGCCAAAGGTTGTCGTTACATGAATGTGTGTCAGTGCAATTACGTACTCTCTGGGATTTATTACACTCCATCGATACTTCTCAAGAATAAGGGTATGATAATGCAACGATATCCCTTGTTCACATAAAAAATGAAAAGAAAAGGAAAGAGATATATAGATACTTAGTATTGTATAATAAATGATGTATTGGTAGATGAAATTTAAGATTTGAGGCATGATGTTAGCTTTGATGAAGTTACAGTCTTAGTTATTCATACTAATGAGTTGTCGATGCAATATTTTGTCATTTGAATGGGATTCATTCATTGGGATTTTAGATGAATCAAGTTACTAGAATGATCATTTGCCTTGGTGATTTTTTTTGTGTAGCCTTGCTAGTTTCTGTTTTACTTGAGGACAAGTAAAAACTCAAGTTTGGGGGTGTGATAGTGCTAGAAAGAACCATTGTTTTCTCCCTACTTATTGGTTAAGTTGTTGCCATTTAGTTATCTTTAGCACATATTTTAGCATTTTTTAGTTTAGTAAATTGCATTTTCTAACTCAATGGACCTTAGCCTAGTTACACTTAATTTTGTCATGTTTTGGTACTAATATCGCTGCATGAATATTTTCAGATTGCATCCAGGATTTTCGTCCCACCTGACAGTTGTCCTGATAAGAACAAAAATGTGTGAGCTGTCCAGTGTGGTATGACTAACTTGTACGACAAGTGATAGCTTGATTCTGATGAAAGGACACCTGCACAATTTGGAAGGATATAAATACTCATAAGGAAAGAGAAAAAAGAGGTCTTTTGGGGGGTGCCATATTTTTCTTCAACTTATCTTTGAAGCTTTCGACTATGGAGGGTTAAGCTCCCACGGGTGAACTTACGTGAAGAGATGCAAACTAGCTCTTGACGAGGAGCCCTAAGTGCGACACAAGAGGGAAGTGAGAGAGCAAGTCGAGTTGTCTAGGAATAGTATTCTCCACTTGTTTCTTTTACATTTCTTCTCTAAACGTTGGTGATTACTGTTTATTTCATGTTTGTATGGAAGTACACATGATTTTTAGATTAAATGTTATTCTATTCAAGCTTACTTCTACTGTTAGATCTTTGGGTTTGAATGTTTTTAGCACGGAAGTGTTATTGCGATCACTGTCACTGGAAGATGCAGCGACAGTTTAAGCTAACAAGCATTGACAACGGAAATTGCTTGGGGATTGGAGGAATTTAATCCACTTGTTCTTAACTGTGTTGCGTTGTCATCATCGAAAGGTGTGGTTAATGTGCTTGTTTAAGTCTTAGATCAAATATAAAAGTTAAGCTTGGTAAGATATTCATTGCACTTCTTTGCAATGACAATCACCTATCCTTTCATATCTTGTGAGCATCACTTAGTATTCTGTTGAATATTCACGTTGAGGATCCCATTTTACCATTATTATATTTCATCTTTATTTTTTAGTTATTGCTCTGACAACTATTCTCACAATTTATCTTGCTTTTATTTGTTCATTGGACTGATATTAATAAACAAAAGATAACCATCCTCATGGGATCCATATCCGACAGACTCACATCTATCTACTACACTTACATCGATAGTGTATGCTTGCACAATTTTGTTGTGACATTAAGCAGTCGATCAATGATGCACAGGCTCCCATAAAAGAGGAAATCAATCTAGTTTAAATAGAAACTTCGAAGAATGAGCCCTAACATGTTATCAAAAAGGAAGTCCAAAAAAAAAGAAAAAGGGTCGAGATAAAAAAACCCGCAAAGGGCATCTCGAAACCTAAGAAAAAAGAGAGAAAAAAAAAAGTCAAGTTGAAAACCCGTAAAGAGTATCTTCAAAATCGATGTATCGCCTTTACCTCTTCATAGTCATGGGCTTCTTTTTTATGTGAGGCACGAACGTCATTGGGGTAATTTATCTAATAAGAGGATTAAGAAGATTCATTGGAAGATCAACTTCACCATTTCCCTCGATGTTTATCGAACCTCTGTCAGAACATCCACCGGGGCAACATCTTTCTCACTAGTTTATGGAATTAAAGCAGTATTACCCATCAGACTCGAGTTTCCTTCCCTCTTAATTTTGTTAGAACTGATGAAGCGGAATGGATCCAATCCAAATGCGATTAGCTAAACTTGATTGAAGAAAAGATACTAAAAGCTATCCGTCATGATCAAATGTACCAAAAATGAATGACACGGGCTGATGACAAAGAAGGATCTGCTCTAGAGAATTCTACAAGGGAGCTCTGGTTTTGAAAATAATCTTACCTACAAAAGGATTTCCAAGGAAAATGATTGCCAAATTAAGAAGAGCCCCATGAAATGAAGAAAGTCTTTTCTAGTGGAGCTTTGATTTTGATCGAGATGGAAGGCAAAGATCTACCAAACCCTGTGAACTCGAATTTGATGAAGAAGGAATTTCACCTAAAAAAAGAAAGAAAAAGAAAAAAGAAAGAAAAAAGAAAAAAGGAAAAAAAGAGAAAAAAAGAAAGAAGAAAGAAAAAAGAGAAAAAGAAAAAGGAGTGGTCAAGGTGAAAACCCGTAAAAGACATCTCAAAACCTAAGGAGATTTGAGTTGAAAACCCGAAAGGGCGGCTCAAATTTGAATCAAATAAAGGGAATGAAACAGTCTTCTCTTTCAAAAGTAACAAGGTGGAGAAACTTTACACCTTGAGGCATCAACGAAGTACTCCAGGTTCATGGACACATATTAAGCTCAGAATGGTCCTCATCAAGTTTGCTCTGTAACAACCCGTTTTTCAGTGGTATCGAAAATAGTGATTTTGGGATCACAAACCCGACAAGAAAATTTTTATAATGAGTGATTAAATTAAATAAGTCAATATTAATTTTATATGGAATTTTGAATTGAGAAATTTTAGTTAAAAGTCAAATAGTTTTAGAAAATGAAGTATCGAGACCTCGTTTCTAAAATTTAGGGCCGTACATATTTTTATTAAATATTTACAGAGTCTTATTATATGTGAATTGAAGTTTGGTTGGGTAATTTTGATGATTAATTGCTTAATTAAGGAAAGGGGAGTAAATTGTAAAAGAGGTAAAAGTTAATTGCTATAGATTAAAAAATAGTAAAGGGACCAAAACTTTTGGGTTATTTGTTCATTTAGTCCTAATTAGTTTAGGACTAAATTGAAAATAAGTTTGTTTAATCGAAATTTAATATAATTGAAGGACCAATTATGAAATTGGACCCTCTCTAAATGGCCTAATAATATAAATGATGTGAAAATCTTTAGATTTTGGTAAATTTCAATTAAATCCTAATAAAATGGGGATTTACTAATTAGTTTATTTTTAGTATGATCGGGAAGGGTGATTTTGAGGTCACGACTTCGATATGTTAGACCGTAAATATTAATTATTTGATATTTACGAGGTCATTAGTATTGTATTAAAATTTGGTTATGAAATTTAATCGTTTAGATAGTTAATTAAACGAAAAGGATTAAATTGTAAAAGGTGCAAAAGTTGAATTTTTTTCTAATTAAAAGTAATAGGTATCAATTGAAGGTTTAGTTAAGGCACCTAATTGGTAATTAAATGATCTATAAGGCATGTGGATGGTTTTGACTTCTTATATGGCTAAATTTCGTGTAATTTAAAAGGGGTAAATAAGTAATTTTGCAAGTTAAGTAATTAAATTAAAAAAAAGTTAAATTTCATCATTTTTCTTTCCTTCTTCTTCAACAAGCCGAATAGCCATTTTTGGGAAGGAAAAAGCTTTGGTTAGTTAGGGTTCATCAAATAGGTATGTAAACCTTGCCCGTTTTTAGTGATTTTTACGTTTTTGAGTCCGTATAAGCTTGATCTAGCTAACCCGGGTACTTATTTGTAAAACTGTTAAACATTCTGGTTTATGCCATTGATGAGTTCAGTGTGTTTTTTAAGTGTAATGATAAAATATTAAGTTTGGTTGTTAAATATGACTATTTTGTAAAGTAATTTTTAGTAATTTTCATGTTAAATGACTCAAATATAATAGTAAAAGTACAAGAACTTGTTTTTAAATAAAACAAATATGGGAAGTATTAGATTTCTATAATATTCAACTAAACTTTTTTTTAAGGAAAAATGGTTAATTTGCAAGTTTTGAGCTAAATGACTAAATTGAATAAAAGTGAAAAGTTAAGGATAATTTTGTAAAAATACCAAAAAGGCTTATTTGCATAAAATGATTAAAAATTCATGTTGATTTAAATAATTGAATGAAATTATTGTAATAGATCGAGATCATGTCTTGATCATGAAAAAGGAAAATTATGTATTTGCCCCTAGAGTTCACTTTAACTGCAATTTCATCCTGTAAGTTCGTAATGTTAAATTCTTATTAATAATTGCTTATAACTGCCTTTCTAACGATTGTTGGAAATGAGAAACGACGATTAGAAACGTGAAAAATAGAAACGACGAGATGAGGATTTCCAGGCCTTGTGCCAAAGATAGAAAATGGTTTGATGGTTGAGATCCTACATTTGTTGCGGATTCTCTACAGCATCATGAGTCACCGTAAGGTGAATAGAATCCAAGAATGGATTATAAGCCCTACGATGGTTGAGATTTATGCTTGTTTGCATCTTCTCGTCAGCTTAGTGTGAGCAGCATCGTAGGGAACAAATATACCATATCAATGGCTAAGACAAGCATCGTATATTGGTAACAAGCATGACCTTTGGGTCAATAGGGAGTAAAATGAGCATAATGACCTTTGGGTCAATAAGGAGTAAGCATGACCTTTGGGTCAATAAGGAGTAAATCGAATATCGATCATCGAAGTATAGTTTTGATTTGGCTCGATTGATTTACGGATTTGTTCAACACATGTTATTCGATAAATTGATAAACCTTGCAAACTTATTAAGCTATGAAAGCTTACCAGTGAATTTGTTGTTGTCTTGTATATTTTATTTTGCTTCTTGAAGATCAGATCACCTCGAAAAAATCACACCATCTCAGGAGCTCGTTCGATAGTATTTACATCACTTGGTTATATGGCATGTACTAGGATGATATTACCTTTGAAATGCTTGATTTTGGTTCGTTGGTTCTTTGTTGAACTAAACTTGCATGCTCGCTTGATGTTGAAACTAAGCAAATGTGTTTGTAATGAATTGACATGTGAATTTAAGAGTCATGTGTTGAATGATGGTAGATAAACTTGAGGACTTGTGTAATTAATTGAATTCTGCATACTTGTTTTGGTAGAACCCTTGCATGTACCGGTAGAAGTACAAGGCAGGAGAGGGGTTGTTCACTGACTTGAGTTGTATCTGTAGTTGCATATAAGTATCGGTAGTTCTGCCCATAGGAGTATCGATAGTTTATGTACTTGTAATGGTATAAGCTGCAGGGTAGAACATCTTAGCTCTCTAGAATTTTTAGTACTAGTAGAAGCATGATTTGTTTCGGTAGAAGTTTCACTTGTATCGGTAGAAGTCTGCACTATTTCATGAATTGTTTACTGACTTGACAACTATCGATACTTGTCCAACAAGTACCAGTAGAAGTATCCAAAAATCATGGAAATGACCATTTTTCCCTTGTTGAGTTATGATTATAATTAATTGATGATCTATGAAATGATATTAAAAGATGAATAGTGATAAATGAATAGAAAGACACCAGGACCTTGATCGGCGACGATTTTCGAGTTTTGGGTATTACAAACATGAAAAATGGATGTCTTGATATGTGATATGAAATATTGATTCCTGATTGATTGAAACGTTGTAAATGAATGTCTAAGATTAAATGGAATTAGTATTATGAGTTTCAAGTTGGTAAAATGTATAAATTGTGATTGATTTGTATGTAAAAAAACTCGTAAATTTTCGTAAACCCTAAGACCTTAGGCCGAAGATGGTTACGGTTTTTGGGTGTTACATGCTCAGTGAAACTCATACTTTGATATCTAGGGCACCTAACTCCATTCTTTGCTCAACTTATATTTGGCAACTTTTGACCAATATGGGTCAGTTTTAATCTTTTCATTCATGCGAGCTTTGCCTCCAATAAAATTCAATTTTATCAGCCTTGCAACCCTGTTCAAGTATTTTTGCATCGAAATAACGGTTAGTGGACCAATGATTTTTAATCTTTTCATTCATACGAGCTTTGCCTCCAATAAAATTCAATTTTATCCACCTTACAATCTTGTTCAAGCATTTTTGAATTGAAATAGCGGTTAGTGGTCTAACGATATAAGGAATAAAATGATTTTTGCATATCACTTTGAAAAATTTCTAAATAGTACAAGGACTTGAAATAGGACCACTGTTGGAAATAACCAAACCTTAGGGTTAGAAGGGTCCTGAAGCAAATAGTTCAGATTATGACTACCTCTTTGGGTTTCATGTCAAAAGCACCAAACCAGAAAACGAAAAATGGTGACACACTAGTGATAGAACTTGGACAAATGACAAACCATGCCAATCTAAGGACAAAGAAAATCATTTTTTAATCTGACATTCATGCCAATATCATGCACACTCATTTAGTTAAGAGCATTTGATTCATTTTGATCATGGCATCATAAAAATCTAGCATGCATAAAGGTCAATAGAAGCATATTCTATAGGTTTCATTCCCACAAAATGGCGAGATGAACTGAGGAAACATTAAATCCTATATCCTAAGGACGTGAAGGGAAAGATTGAAGCTGCGACGACGAATCTCGTGCCCTAGAGATGTGAAGAGAAAGTTTGAAGCCAACGGTGAATCTCGTGCCTTAGAGATGTGAAGGGAAAGATTGAAGCCACAATGGCGAATATTGTACTCTAGAAATGTTGAGGGAAAGACTGAAGTCGCAACGATAAATCTTATACCCTTGATATTTGGAGGGAAAGGTTGAAGTCGTAATGACAAACCTTATAACCTAGAGATGTGGAGGGAAAGGTTGAAGCCGTAATGGTGAACCTTATACCTTAGAGATGTGAAGGGAAAGATTGAAGCCGTAATGACGAATCTTATACCCTGGAGATAAGGAGAAGCAAATTGAAGCCGTAAAGGTGAATCTTAAGACTACAGAGAAGTAGATTGAAGCCACAAAGGTGAATCTCAAAGCTGTAAAGGGCTAGATTGAAGCTGCAAAGGCGAATCTTACGTCCCTAAAGCTGAAGAAGAGTAGATTAAAGCCGCAAGGGTAAATCTTATACCTTAAAGTTGCAGTGGAGCAAAACGAGACCACAATACCAAATCTTATACCCCTGAGTTGTAGTGGGTCAGATTAAAATAACGAAGCAGATATCAATGTCCGTGAGGTTACAATGGAATGGAGTGCGGCACCAAATCCTATCTTCCTAAAGTTGTAGTGAAGGGGATTAAAATTATAATAGCGGATCTTAATCTCCCTGAAGTTACAGTGGAATGGAGTGAAGTTTCATCACCACCCAATCTTTTACCCCTAACCTAGAGGGGTAGATTGAAGCCATCTAATCTTTTACCCTAATCTAGAGGGGTAAATTAGAGTCATTCGATCTTTTACCCCTAAACTAGAAGGGCAGATCGAAGCCACACACATAACTCCTATACCCTTAAAATTGTAGAAGGGCGGAGTAACACAAATAGCGAATCTAAATTTCCCTGAAGTTGTAGTGGAATAAAGTGAAGCTACGAAAACAAATATAATCTCTTTTAAGTTGCCATGAGGCAAGACGAAGTCATGACACTAAATCCATCTTCTTGAGTTGTACAGAAGCGGATACAGTGAAGTGAGCAACCAATGAAAGAAAGAGCGAATTACTGAGAAAGTGAAACACCAGAGGATGAAATTCAATAAGACCGGACGAAATTGGTCTTCTTTTGAGTCTTTACTCCATTCTCGTTACACGATAACGAGCAAAGAGGGGCAACTGTACAAGCCCAATTTCGTCCAGGCCTTTACAAAACCCAATTTTTTTTATATTTTATTTATTTATTTACTATTTTATAATATAAATAAATAAATAAAATATAAATTAAAATTAAAATCCAAAATAAAATTCCATTTACAAAATAAACTACCCAAATAGCCAAGCCCAATTTTTTACAAGCCCAAATCTAAACACAAAAAAGAAACCCTAAACTTAACCCTAGCTGCTAACATTTCTGCCGTCAATGCCAAAGCCACGTCATCCATGCCGTCATCGCTGTTGTCGTTGTCGTTGCCCTTGGATCCGAGACACCACGATCTACAAGTAACTTAGATTCACACACAACCGAAAAATTAGAAAAGAAGATCGTAAACTATGTTATGAAAACACAAAAAAATCAAATTTGAAAAAGTTCTAAGTTTTTATTTTAAACTGAAAACGGAGTCCCAACCAATCTTATTTTTATTTGGTGTAATTGGAGCACCTTAAAACATTTTAATTCATTTAAAAAACATTTTAGTCTTTGAAATCTATAAAATAGGTTAGGGAGTTGGTTACGTGTGAGGAATGATTAGCACCCTCACACGCCCAAAATTGATACCTAATCGATTTTTTTAAAGGTCTTAATTGTTAAAATTTTGAAAACTCGAGTAAAAGTTAAAATGCGATCCCTAAATGCATGATTAATATGTTTAATATTATTTAAAAAAATAGAATTTTGTGAGGAAGGCTTTTTACTTCGAAATAATTGAGAAGGGAAGTCATGTCCAATAAGTTAGGGCACGACACCTCGAATCTACGCAAATAACGAGCCTTCCTTTTATTCTAAATCTCAAGTTTTATTTTAAAAAAAAGACGAATATTCGATTATTTTAGCTCGAAGAAAAAAACTGTACCTAGTAAATTAAAGCACGACTTTTCTCAAGCCCCAAAATAAGAAACATTGCTTTAATTTTGAAACCATTTATTTTATCAAAACACTTTACAAAAATCGTATGAGCATAATTTAAAAATTATTAATAATGGCATAACATAGAAAATGAAAGACAAGTATATACAATAATATAAACAATAAAATATATGAATTTAAGAATGTAAAATAAATAAAATAATACTAATATGTGTGTGTGTGTATATATATATATATATAATTAGGAGGGATTAAATTGAAAACAAAACGAAAACAATGATCTAATTTTAAAATATTAAAAGTAAAAAAAATAAAATAAAAAGGCTATATTAAAATAATTTTAAAAGATAGGGATTAAATTAAAAAAACAAAACAGAAGTAATGGGTGAAATTTAATAAAAAAAAGTGGAGGGATTAAATTAGAAATCAAAATAGAATAGAGAGCCAATTTAAAAAATAAAATCAATGGGAGGAATAAATTAAAACTAAAATAAAATTTTAAGCTAAAATAAAAAAAATAGAATAAATGGGGTCAAATCTGAATTTTTAAAAATAAATTCCCCAAACCCTGACACATGTCACCTTCCCACAGATCAGTGATCAGTGGACCAAATTATAAACAGATTTAAATTACAGAGAAATTAAAATTAAATTAAAAGATAAAAAAAGATGAAATAAAAAAGATAAAAAATACGAAAGGACCAAATCCATAAATTCCCCACAGATCAGGGGTTATTCGGGTCGAACTAGGCATGGGAGGGAAACGGCATCGTTTTAAGGCTTATTGAATTAAGCCAAAACGATGTCCTTTTAAGGGCTTTATAAAAGTCAAAATCTAAAAGGAAATTCATTTTCATTCCCCTTCTAAAAAAAAAAAAAAATCCTTTTTCCTCTCAAATGTTTCTCTGTAGGGTTCTCCCATCCGGCCATGGGTGTCCGCCCTTCTCCGTCACGACCATCGATTGCCTGCAACGACGACCACCGTCTTCAATGGTTGAAATTCCAAAAAAACCCTTTTTAGGTTTTCTATGTCTTCAAATGCAAATATGTGATCGAAATCACACAAAATTGATTTAGAAGGGAAAAAAACCTTAGAAACTTTACGATTTCTCAACCTTTTTTCTTAAACAAAAGGCCCTTCGCCTTATCTAATGAATTTAAGAGGCGTCCGTTGGATTTGATGCCCCAATGGTGACGAATAGGGGTGACCAAAGGTAAAAACCTAGATCTCCTTTCCTTTTTTTTTAATTTTTTTTGTATTTGCCATTTTTTTCAAGATAGGAATAAAAATAAAATAAAATAGAAATAGAAATAAAAATATATGTATATGTATATGAATAAATAGTATACTCTGAATTTTTTTTTTTTATTTCTTTATTCTTCGTTCTTTGTAAAACTGAAGAGAGAAAAGAGGTACAACAATAGATTTTTCATGGCTTTATAGTCGAAATACAATCATTTGCTTTTGTTTTTTCTACTTGTTTCTTGTCCTTTGTCCTCATTCTTTCTCTGTTTTGCAGGTACTTTCGACAGTGGCAGATGGCTTTCAGTAACCCAATGGCGCGGTGATGTCGAAAGCATGGTGGTAACCTCAAGAACGTGCACAGACGTGGCACGAGGGTTGGTGGTAGCGATGACAGAAGAGGAAATTAGGGTTTCTATTAGGTGTTTAGATTTTGGGCTCATTGGGCTTGGTTTGTAATTGGGCTTTAGTAGTTTAGGTTATGGGGTTGTAAAGGGACTTGGATCTTGATTTTGTTTTGTAAATTAAAATGATTTTGTATATTAAAATGAACTTTATTTTATGTGGTTTATTTGTTTTATTTTTGTTAGGCCCAGACAAATTTGGCTTCAACAACTGCCCCTCTTTGCTCGTACAGGAACAAAGCAGAGACTAAAAGGAGGACCAATTTCATCCAATCCCACTGAATTTGGCTTCTTCTGTAGTTCTTCTTCAAGTAACCCACTTTTCACTTCGTTGGTTGCTTAACTTTTCTGTATCTACTTCTCTATACTTTAGAAAGATAGGATTTAGTGTTGTGACTTCAATCGACCCTTTTGGATTTGGGGTATACGATTTGATCTGATAGCTTCAATCTGCCCCTCTAGATTTGAGGTATAAGATTAGATGTGATGACTTCAATCTACCCCTCTGATAGCTTCAATCTGCCCATCTAGATTTGAGGTATAAGATTAGATGTGATGACTTCAATCTACCCCTCTAGATTTGGGATATGAGATTGGATGGTGGCTTCAATTTGCCCTCTAGTTGGGGTAAAAGATTGGATGATCTTCAATCTGCCCTCTAGTTAGGGTAAAAGATTGGATGGTCTTCAATATGCCTTTTGGTTAAGGTCAAAGATTGGATGATGTCTTTAATATGCCCTCTTGTTAGGGTAAAAGATTGGATGATTTTCAATCTACCGTTTGGTTAGGATACAAGATTGGATGGCTTCAATTTGCCACAGGGTTGAGGTAAGAGATTGGATGGTGTCTTCAATCTGCCCTCTAGTTAGGGTAAAAGATTGGATGACTTCAATCAACCCTTTGGTTAGGGTAAAAGATTGGATGGCTTCAATCTGCCCTTCAATCTGCCCCATGGTTAGGGTAAGAGATTGGATGGTCTGATGTAACTTCACTCCATTTTGCTGCAACTTCAGGGAGATTGAGACCTGCTACTGTAGTTTTAATCCACTTCACTACAACTTCAGGAAGATAGGATTTGGTGTGGTAACTTCAATTCATTCGACTGCAACTTCAGGAAGATAGGATTTGGTGTGGTAACTTCTCTTCATTCCACTGCAACTTCAGGGAGATTGAGGTCCGTTACTTGTTTTAACTCGATCCACTGTAACTTCAGGGATATAAGATTTGAGGTTGTTATTTTGTCTTGCTCTACTGTAACCTTAGGGTATAAGATTTGCTTTTGTAGCTTCAATTTGCCCCTCTATAGCTTTAGGGGTGTAAGATTTTCCTTTGCAGCTTCAATCTAACCCTCTACAACTTTGAGATTCGCTTTTGCATCTTTAATATGCTTCTTCTCATCTTCAGGGTATAAAATTTACCGTTGCGACTTCAATTTTTCCCCTCACATCTCTAGGGTATAAAGTTCGCCATTGTGGCTTAAACCTTTCCCTCCACATCTCTAGGATATAAAGTTCACCGTTGCGGCTTCAACCTTTCCCTTCATATCTCTAGGGTATAAGATTTGCCGTTACAACTTCAATCTTTCCCTCCACATCACTAGGGTACAAGATTCACAATTGTGGCTTCATTTTTTCCCTCCACATTTCTAGGGTACAAGATTCGCCATTGCGGCTTCAATCTTTCCCTTCACATTTCCAGGGTACAAAATTCGTCATTACAAATTTAATCTTTCCCTCCACATCTTTATGGTACAAGATTCGCCATTGTGGCTTTAATCTTTCCCTTCATGTCTTCTAGGGTATTTGATTCAACGATTCCTCGGTTCATCTCACCATTTCGTGGGAATGAAACCTATAGAATATGCTTCTATGAAAATCTATGCAGGCCAAATTATTAGGATGCCATAATCGAAATGAGTCAAATGCTCCTAACCAATTGGGTATGAATGATGCAAAAAAAAATGTTATCTTTGAGAATGATTTTGTTTTTTTTAGTCTTTAGGTCGATATTGTTCGTCATTTGTCTAAGTCCTATCACTGATGTGTTATCATGTACATCTTTTGATATGATATCTTTGACATGAAACCTAAAGAGGTAGTCGTAATTTGAACTATTTATTTTAGGACCCCTCTAATCCTCGAATTTTCTTATTTCCAACTAATTGTCCTGTTTCAAGTCTATGTACTATTTAGATATTCTCCAAAGTGATGTGAAAAAATCCTTTTATTCCTTATATCGTTAGACCACTAACCGTTATTTCAATGCAAAAATGCTTGAACATGATTGTAAGGTGGATAAAATTGAATTTTATTGGAGGCAAAGCTCGAAAGAATGAAAAGATTAAAAATCATTGGTCTACTAATCGTTATTTCGATGCAAAAATGCTTGAACAGGGTCATAAGACGAACAAAATTGAATTTTATTGGAGGCAAAACTCTCATGAATGAAAATATTAAAAATGACCCATATTGGTCAAAAGTTGTCAAACATAAGTGAGCAAAGAATGGAGTTAGATGCCCTAGATATAAAAGTATGAGCTTCGTTAAGCAAACTTGATAAGGATCATTCTGAGCTTAATATGTGTTAAAGCTGGAGTACTTCGTCGATGCCTTAAGGTGTAAAGTTTCTCTACCTTGTTACTTTTGAGAGAGAAGACCGTTTCATGCCCCTTCTTTGATCCAAATTTAAGCCGCCCTTTCAAGTCTTCGACTTAAATCTCCTTAGGCTTCGAGATGCCTTTTACAGGTTTTCATCTCGACTTCTCCTTCTTCTTTTTTTCTTTTCTTTTATTTTCCTTTCTTTCTTTCTTTTTCTTTTTTTTTTCTTTCTTTTCTTTTCTTTTTTTTTTTGGTGAAATTTCTTCTTCCCCGAATTCGAGTTCATGGGGTTGAGCAGATATTTGTTATCCATCATGGTCAAGATCAAAGCTTCTCGAGATAAGGTTTTCTTTAACACATAAGGCCCTTCCTAATTTGACATTCATTTTCCTTGGAAGTCTTTTTGTATAGGGACAATCCTTTTGAAAATCAAAGCTCCCTCATGGAATTCTCTAGGGCAGACATTCTTGTCATAAGTCCAAATCATTCATTTGTAATACATCTGACCGTGACGGATAACTCTTAATCTCTTTTCTTCGATTAAGTTCAATTGACCATATTTGGACTAGATCTATTCTGCCTTATCCAAATTCACTTCTACCAAAATTCGAAACTTTAATGGGTAAAACTACCTCCATTTCATAAACCAATGGGAAAGGTGTTACCCCGACATAGTCTTGATAGATGTTTGATAAGCGTAGAGAACAAATGATAACTTCTCATACCCATCTTTGTAGGTTTTGATCTTCTTGATATTCTTATTAACTGCCTCTATGATCCCATTCACTTATGGGCGATATGGTGTTGAATTGTGATGTTTGATCCTAAATTGACTGCAGTCCTTTATCATTGTTCTATTGTTCAAATCTAGTGTGTTATCAGATATGATCCTTTTTAGCATTCCATATTGACATGGACTCTCTTTCTTGTCGACTTTGTGACATTGGCATAAGAAGCAACTTCTACCCACTTGGTGAAGTAATCAATGGTCACGAAGACGAATTGATGCCCACTAGAAACCTTCAGCAAAATTGGCCTAATGACGTCCATGTCCCACATAAAAAAAGGTTATGACGTGAAGAGGTGAAGGAGATACATAGATTTTCAAGATGCCCTTTGCAGGTTTTCATCTCGAACTTTTCTTTTTTTCTTTCTTCTTTTTTTTGGGTTCCAAAATTCCCTTTGTGGTTTTCTTTAAACCCTTTTTCTTTTCCTTTTTCCTTCTTTTTTTTCTTGACCTCCTTTTTAATAGCATGTCAGGCCTCATTCTTCAAAGTTTCTGTTGAACTTGGATTGCATTCTTCTTTTTTAGGGAGCTGTGTGTCATGACATCAGTTCCTTAACTCGATATGCTTTGATAGGACCATGCAAAGACCTTTTCGAATTCTCGAAGCAGCTCTACGGGATCTCACTTTATTTTTGCAGAGATACATGTCCCAATTTTAACCTTTTTATCTCTTTTTCATTTTCGTTCTCCAAACTAATAATTTCTGCTGATTCTTTGTGAGGTAATATTTGATTCTTGTCTTGCTCAAACATCTGTAGTAGATCAGAAGACAAGTTACATTCTTCAAACATTCTTCTTCATCTTTGAAGTCTTGAAGTTTTTCTAGACACATATCCTTTTCAAAAGGGGCTCTAAGTCAACAGCAGTGTTGCTCGTATCTTTGATATCAAGGTACCCCGTGTATGGACATAAGGGAATCCAAAGCATGAATTAATTTACGATGGATGATTAATTGTGGTGTGAAACCAATGGAAATAATAATAAAATGTTTGTCAAATTGGACAAAAATGCATTATTTTTATTGAAATAAAAGACAATGGTCATGTGCCCTTTACAAAAAGATCCCTATTACTCTCGGACTTAGAGTGATAAGTGTGTTATGAATATTTCTCTAGAAAAGTCCTAAAAAGTACAAGAAGCTCCTCTATAGTCTACTTGTCCAAAACACTTCCAAGGGCATAAAGACGAACTCTCGATGGGTTCCACTCTCTGTTCTCTTCTTCAGATATGACTTTAGCTCAAATATTTTCAACATTCCCACATTATCTTGATTTATCATGTTTTCTCTCAATTTTTATTCAGAGTTGTTAACACCTCCCCTGATACGATTGTTTTAAATATGTGGGATTTTTATTTTTATTTTTGAAATTTAATGCATGCAATGAAATGTGATTGATCGCGCTATGAACGTCATAGCAATTTGTGCAAGCGAACACAATCGATGCAAGTATAATAGATAGATGTAAATCTATCGGATATTGATCCCACAGGGATGGTTGTTTATGTTTATAATTTTCAATGCAATGAAAGTTAAAACAAAAGAGATTGTAATGAATAATGTTGGAGCAATAAAATAAAAAAAATGTAGTAGAAGTATGAGAATAATTTGTCGAAGCAATTTAAGAAAATTTAAGAAGTAAAATAGTGATAATGAGATGGGGTTCCCTGACTTGAAAAGTTGGCAAAAAGCTAAATGTGATCACAAGGTTAATAATAGATAAATTGTCGCCACAATTAAGAACAATGAAATCTTACCAACCTTGACTTCCTTGTTTATCAAAGACTCAAATACTCACACTAACTACAACCTTCCAGTGTTGGCAATACTATATATTCAAGAACAAGTTTACTGAATTCCTTCAATCCTCAAGCAACTTCCATTGACTTGTTTGTTAACTTAATTTGTTGCTGCACTTTCTAGTGACAGTGATCGCGATCACACTTTTATGGTCAAACAATTAAATCCACAGATAAACAATGAAAGAAAGATTGAAATAGTTATCAAACTTGATCTGAAATTAAATTGTATTTCCATAGAACAAATTATCAAAACTTATCAACGTTTAAGCAAGAGAATAACAGAATAAAATGAAGTATCCTATTCCTAGTCTACTTGAATCACTCCCTTATACTCCTCTTGCATCGCATTTAAGATGCTCCACATCAGGAGCAGGGTTGCCTTCTCATCAATGTCAAGTTGCCCTCAGGAATTTAAGTTGTCATGGATGCAAGCTTGGAAAAATGTTCAAGAAGAAATTTATCCACCGAAAAGTCAAGAAGAAGATAAAGAAAATTTTTTCTCTTCAGTATTTAACATCCAATGCACAGTATAGGTGTCCTCCCTTTCAGCTCTAACTTTCTCTAGCTGTACAAGTTAGTTATGTCAGCTGTACACTAATGCAAATATGGTGTGCTCAATAGATAGTTGTCACTTACGGCGACAGTTATGGGCGCAAATTTGGATGTAATTTTGCAGTGATAACTCTTTACACCTTCATGCATTGATCCTTCAGGACAAATTCCTGCAATGACATCTTTGGGCGCAATATTGAACAACTAATTTAGCGACATTATTAGGAAAAACATGATAAAATTAAAGAAAATTAGGTCAAGCTTCACTAAGTTAGAAAATTCAATAACTAAGTTAAAAAAAAAGACTAAAAATGCATGCGAAAGATGATTAAATGGGAACAAATTATCTCATAAGTAAGGAGAAATCAATGGTCTTTTCTAATGCTATCAGCGATGCTAATGGATCCATGTATGCATATGAAAGAAAAGTATTGATTCATAGTTCAATTAAGTTAGAACAACTTTATTAGAAAACGAATTTCTTTACATAAGGTAGATGCATATATGGTAGTGCCTTAATGCTTAAAGCCTTAGTTTTCTTAAGAAGCCCAACAAATTTTTGTCCCGATTCGACTCTAATTTCAAGCTCAAAACGTTGGCTTCAATTGCTAAGGCTAGCAAGTTGTTAGCCGCTTCTCGTACTTGGGTTAAAGCCTCGCTCGTGATATGGCCCCTATCTCTGACCTGCCCCTGAGAGCGTTGGAATCATTCCTCGTTTGTTTCCACCTTGAAAAGCTTAACTCGTAGTTTACAACTTCGCAGTGAGACCTCAAGTTCTTCTACCTCCTCATTTTTGGTCTGGCTTGCTTTCAGCTTAGTCACAAGTCTAAGACTGCATCCTCTTTACACCCCCAATACCTTGGGGAAGGTGACTGATCCATAAACACTTAAGTAGAAGATGTCAAGCAAGCTCTTCTAAGTGGTCCATTTATTATCTCATTTTCCTCTAATTTGAGTCGTCACCCATTTCTCGCTTATCCCGATTATGTTCATCAACCTCTTTAAAAAGAGTTGGGAAATTGGCGACTCTAGAGTAGGCTACATCGACTTGAATCCTCAGGCAACAGAGTAAAGTTGTGTACTCGTCTACCGTGGGCACATGTTTCCAAAAGCGAAGCAACTACAAGTTGGATCCCAATGCTGTGTTAGAGTTTGAAAGAGATGCGTATCCACTTTAGCCTTGAGTAGGTAAAACAGATCACCATATTCGCAGTAGAACATCTGCCTCATTTTGTCGCCCATATTTCTTTTAGCTCTTCCAAACTGTTATGGGTTACGTTTATTTGGGTGTAATCCTAAAACTCTTATATGTGCCCTTCCGATATGCTACTACTTTTTCGCTTTGTTTTTCCTTTGACCATATACGCACAGCCACGTTGTCTTCTACCTTATCAAGGAACCCGTTTTCTTATTACCAGTTCTTTATTTAGTAATCGAACACGAATCAACACTTCTTTAAGATGAAAATGCAATGCAAACAGATTCAAAAGAAACAAGTTAGTATGATTAATATAAGAATAAAAATTGAAAGCAAATTGCAATTAAAAGCAAAGAACAAAAATAAAATTGTATCTCTTACACCTTATTTGGGTAACCACTAAAGGTTCGGCAAAATTCTACTTAAGGTTGGCTCTTAGGGCTCGTTACATGTGGTTAGGTCCTAAAGTAAGGGCACCCGAACTAGCAAATTCCTCAATCCTCACCCATTATAGGCTCATACAGACGAGTTCAGTTCAGGGGATACATTTCTCATATGTTTGCACGGAAGTGAAAACTTCACGAAAACATAAGTACAGATGTATCCCGAAAGTGATCCACTATCCTGCACGGAGGTGAAGACCTCACGAACAAGTAGTTTCTCACATCCACTTAAGGGGTGTAACAATAAATGCAAATTAATGTGAATAATTCTATGCTAGCAATATTAATACAAACATTATTAACAAAGCAACACATGAAGAATGAAATGCAAAGGATCGCAAATTAATTTAAACCGAGTTTTTACATTTTTAAAAAGAAGACCAGAAAATAATCAACTTGTGGCTTGACTCTCTTATTAGTCCCCAGTGGAGTCGCCAAGCTGTCGAAACGTTTTTTTTTAAAAAGTCCCGAATTTTTATTTTAAAACCGAAAACGAAGTCGCCACCAATCTTTTTTTTATTCGGTGTGATTGGAGCACCTTAGAACATTTTAATTCTTTAAAAAAAACATTTTGGTCTTTGAAATCTAGAAAATAGGTTCGGGAGTCGATTACATGTGAGGAAGGATTAGAACCCTCACACGCCTAAAATTGATATCTAGCCGATTTTTAAAGGTCTTAATTGTTAAAATTTTGAAACCTCGGGTAAAAGTTAAAATGCGATCCCTAAATGCATGATTAATAGGTTTAATATTATTTTTTTAAAAATCAAATTTTGCGAGGAAGGCTTGTTACTTTGAAATAATCGACAAAGAAAGTCATGTCCAGTAAGTTAGGGCATGACAGGGCACGACACCTCGAATCTACGCAAATAATGAGCCTTCCTTTTATTCTAAATCTCAAATTTTATTTCTACGAAAAAAAGAAGGGTATTCGATTATTTCGACTCAAAGAAAAAAAATCACACCTAATAAGTTAAGGCACGACTTTTCTCAAACCCTGAAATAAGGAACATTGCCTTCATTTTGAAATCATTTATTTAATCAAAACACAAATATTTTTTTACAAAAATCGTATGAGCATAATTTACAAATTAATAATGATGGCATGGCATAAATATGAAATACAAGTAAATACAATAATATAAACAATAATAGATGCGAATTTAAGAACGTAAAATAAATAAAATAATACTAATGTACTAATGTATAAAAAAAAAAATATATATATATATATATATATATATAATTAGGAGGATTAAATTGAAAACAAAACGAAAATAATGATCTAATTTTAAAATATTAAAAGATTAAAAAAACAAATAAAAAGGCTATATTAGAATAATTTTAAAAGGCAGGGATTAAATTAAAAAACAAAACAGAAGTAATGGGTGAAATTTAAAAAAAAATGTGGTGGGATTAAATTAGAAATCAAAACAGAAAAGAGAGCCAATTTAAAAAATAAATCAATGGGAGAGTAAATTAAAACTAAAATTAAATTTTAAGCAAAAAAAAAAAGAAAAAGAAAAGACAAGGACAAATTCAAATATTTAAAAAAAAAGGGATTGCATGAGCAATTTACCCTAACACGTGTCACCTTCCCACAAGTCAGTAGTCAAAGTACTGAATTATAACTAGACATAAATTACAGGGTAAAACTAAAAATAAATTAAAAGATAAAAAATGATGCAATTAAAAAGATAAAAAATGCGGAAGGACCAAATCCTCAAATACCCCATTTTATGAAACCACGCGGATCCCATGAGTTATTCGAGTCGAATCTGGGCATGCGAGCAAACAACATCGTTTTAAGGCTTACTGAATTAAGCCAAAACGACGTCGTTTTGAGGGCTTTATAAAAGTCAAAATCTACAAAAAAAATCATTTCCATTCCCCTTTTCAAAAAAAAAATCCTTTTTCCTCTCAAAATTTTCTCTCTAGGGTCCTCCCATCCAGCCATGGGTGTTTGCCCTCCTCCACCGCAGCCACCGATCGCCTGCGACGAGGACCACCTTCTCCGGTGGTTGAAATTCCAAAAAAACCCTTTTTCGATTTTTTAAGTCTTCGAATCCAAATCTGTGATCGAAATCACACAAAAATTTATTCAAAAGGGAAAAAACCCTAGAAACCTTACGGTTTCTCAACCTTTTTTCTTAAACAAAAGGCCCTTCGCCTTCTCTAATGAAGTTCAGAGGAGTCCGTTAGATTCGAGGCCTCAACGGCGACGAATGGGGGCAACCAAAGGTAAGAACCTAGATCCCCTTTCCTTTTTTTATTTTTTTTTGTATTTGCTATTTATTTTCGAAATAGGAAAAAATAAAATAAAATAGAAATAAAAATATATGTATATGAATAAACAGTATACACTGAAATTTTTGCATTTTTTTTTATTTCTTTGTGCTTCATTCTTCGTAAAATCGAAGAGAGAAGAGAGGTACAATAATGGATTTTTCATGGCTTTATAGTCGAAATACAATCATTTGCTTTTGTTTTTTCTACTTATTTCTTGTCCTTTGTCCTTGTTTTTTCTCTGTTTTGCAAGTACTTTCGGCGGTGGCAGATGGTTTTCGGCAACCCAATGACGAGGTGGTGTCAGAAGCGTGGTGGTGACCTCAGGAACGTGAACTAACGTGGCACAAGGGTTGGTGGCAGTGGCGGTAGAAGAGGAAATTAGGGTTTCTGTTAGGTGTTTAGGGATTTGGGCTCATTGGGTTTGGTTTGTAATTTGTTTTGGGTAGTTTAGGTTATGGGGTTGTAAAGGGAATTAGATTTTGGTTTTTTTTTGTAAATTAAAATGAATTTTTTATTTGGTTTATTTGTTTTTTTTTTGGGCCCGAACAAATTGGGCTCCAAGAATAAAAATTACAATTTAACTTCGACCCCCTAAAAAAATTTCTAGCTTCGCCCTTGATTATCATGGTTTTGTCTATAGTTTTGTGGTTTTTTTTTGTTCACTTTATTTATTTTTAAGTAGATGTGGTTTTATTTTTAGTTTTTAGTCATGTTCTGACATATATATGAGATCAGCTAATATAAGGTTGTCGTCAAATTTATTAGAAACCATTCTCGAAGGGCTTTATCATGATAAGTCATAGTAATGGTGATAGATCCGAGAAGATGAAAAGGAGAATAAGCTATCTAAGACTTGGCATTTTGTGCATCATTAATGCGAAGGATCTCTTGTGGCTTTTAGTAAGTTTTTCTTGGTTGATCGACATGTAGATTTTATGATGGACGGGCTAGGATAAAAAGTTTAATGATTTGATCAAATTGATGCATCTCTAATTTGTTTCTGAATTATTCTAATGCTACGATTACTATTAATTTGTCCTTTAACATTTCAAGGCTTAAAAAGAAACTCACTCCCTTATACAAAAATGATTTATTTAAACAAGAAAGGCCTCCCTATTAAACTATTAGAAATACAAATAAACACTAGATTAAAAAAAGAAACTCTACCCAAGAAGTGTTTATGTAAAAAATATGAGAAAAATAAAAGAACAAATCTTGAAATATATGCTCTTTGATCTTTGAAACTTGTTTCTTATTTTCATTAGAGTTTTTGGAGGCTCTATTTGTAAGTTTCCATTAATTTCTAATTCCTTAAGATTGTTGGAGGGAGGAAATAACCGTTTGAAATATTAATATGTAAGATTTTACAACCCTGCACGTTAGAGGATCGATCCCTCTAATTCAAAAGAAATATGGCCATTAGACTGGAGGGAGATCGATCCTCTTAAAAGATTTTGGCTACTGACTTAAGGGAGATCGATCCCATGAAGTGGGGAGAGGGATCTCTCTATACCAAAATGCCTAAAATGAACCCGAATGAATTTAAAATATATTTAAAGACATTTGATTAACTTAAGAACATAATATATGATTAATATCAATTTAAACAAGTGTTATTGAGTTTGTTTTGAACTTTAAAACCTTTTTTTAATATATGTCTTTCTTTTCAAGACAAACAACTTAAAGGAATAATATGGAAAAATTATCTGAAATGTTATTATATCGAAAACTTTATAAATCAAAGCTAACAAATTTAAGCTATTTTTTTTGAGAGAATTCATTGTCTAAAATGCCCTGGGAATTAAATAATGGTATTTCATATTTTTTTTCAAATGAGTTGGTGTCGAATTAATTTGTGGCACTAATTTACTCAACTCTTTCATTATTGTAAATATATTTGAAAATATTTTCACTATCTTTCAGGAATTTAAGTTTTTAAAAATAATATTATATTAATTATAGTAATATATTGTACATGAAATAATATAAATTTTAAATAAATGATTTAGATAAATCATGTAATATATAGAATGAATTTAAATATGATATGAGAAAATAATTAAAATGATTAATTAGTTTTTGACATTATTGGTAAAGGCAAAGAGATGTTGGATCGTTCAAGTTTCACCATGTGTAATTGTGTTTTTTGGGTTACGAGTTCCATTATGGTGCAATATGTCATGTGTAAATTTTATTCAATTATAAGCTGGTTCTTTGTCCATTAGTATTTTGTATTAATTATAAGTTAGTATCACTTTCAATTAGGTCATCATTTCCATAACGAAATTATGAAAATATCTATATGTAATTAAAAAAAATTATTATTTAAGGGTATTTAATTTTTTTATTTTAATAAAAACTAATTAAAATATTATATGGTGGTATTTGAATCCGTACCAATTAGATTACCTGATTGAACCCGCACGAAAATATCTATATGTAATTAAAATAATTTAATTAAAAAGATTGGTTGGCAGTACTCGCACAGGGTTGAGGCATGTGGGTTTTCGAGAGGTATATGAATGTTGTGGAAAGGTGATAGTTCTGTGTGTATTGAGGGAAATGATTTTCAGTTTGTGAATATGAAAGTGAAGTTGTCTTCGCTTGATTACTGGGTTCAGTTTACTGCTGTGAATGGTAGTCCGAGTCTGTCTTCAAGAAAGGAGCTTTGGCCTACTTTGGGGAATATTGCGTAATATGTTACTGACCCTTGGTTATTAGCCGGGGATTTTAATGCGCTTTTAAATGACGATGAGAAGAAAGGGGTATCAAGGAGAGTAAGGGCTTCATGTCCGTTGTTCCAACATTTTTGCTTTGATAGCGGCTTGAAGGATGTTGGATTTACTGGTCCTGAATATACCTGGAGTAGGGGGAGGGTGTTTCAAAGGTTGGATAGAGTGTTATGTAATGAATGGAGGGATAATTTGATGTCGAGTACGATGGTGTATCACGTTCACAGGATCATATCGGACCACCGTCCATTAGTTATCAGATTTGATAATCTTCAGCCTGTAAGGACTCCCAAGCCTTTCCGGTTTTTGAGTTGCTGGTTGGACCATAAAGATTTCAGTCGTCTTGTGAATGATAGTTGGAAACGGGGTGACTGTTTGGGGAGTAAGATCAGGAGCTTTGTTGAGAATTGTAAAGAATGGAATTAGGAGGTATTCGGCAAAATCATCTCGAAGAAACATAATTTTATTGCTAGACTTACTAGGGTTTTAAGATCGATTGAGAGATTTCGAACTCGCATAATGATTGACTTAGAGAAGAATTTGCTAGCTGAGCTTGAAAGGGTTTTAGATGATGAAGAGATTCTTTGGAAGCAAAAGTCAAGAACGGATTGGCTTATGCTTGGGGATAGAAATACTAAATATTTTCATTCTCAGGCTAGTCGTAGAAGGAAGGTGAATCAAATTAAGGCATTGCGTTTGAAAGATGGAGAGTGATCGTATGATGAGGACAAAATTAAGAGTATGGTAGTAGATTATTTTAAGAAATTATATGAAGAGAATGGGAGCAATATCGGTCGGTTTCCTATCCAGAATGGTTTTCCGGTGATTGATTTTAAGTTGTTAACAAGTATGGAGTGTGGTTTGACTAAACAGGAGGTTCGGTGCGCTTTGTTTGAGATGGCTCCCTTGAAGGTGCCAAGAGTAGACAGGTTACACGCTCAGTTCTACCAGGCTAATTGGGATTTTGTGGGGGAGTCGATTTTTGATATGGTGTTGAAGGCTTTCAAAGATGGGCAGTTGGACGACTTTTTTTACTAGAACCCTTCTTCTTCTAATTCCCAAAGTCTCGGTTCCCGAATTTTTTACACAACTTAGACCTATAAGTTTGTGTATTGTACCTTACAAGATCTTGTCTAAGGTGATTGTAAACCGTTTGAAGCCAATGATGCCGTTGTTGGTTGCGGAGAATCAGACCAATTTCGTTACTGGAAGACACATAATGGACAATGTGGTTGTAGCTCAGGAAGTCATTCACTCTATGCAAAGGAAAGAGCGAGTGGATGGCTTTGAATATTCACATGGAAAAGGCATATGACAGGATTAGGTGGGATTTCATTCGGGATTCATTAGTGGATGCTCAGTTACTGACTAAACTCATTGGTGTGATTATGCAATGTGTGACAAGTCCTTCGTTACAGGTCCTTTGGAATAGTGGCTTCACTAAGAAATTTAAACCTTCGCGAGGTATAAGGCAAGGTGATCCAATTTTGCCATATCTTTTTGTACTGAAAATGGAAAAATTGGGTCATGCTATAAGGAGGGAAAGTGTTGAACGGACTTGGAAATTGATAGTCTTAGGAAGAGGGGGCCCTTAGCTATCTCATCTATTTTTTGCAGATGATTTAGTTTTGTTTGGGGAAGCTACTGTGGAGAATGCAAGGGTCATGGAGGGGGTTCCTGATCAATTTTGTGTTTTCTCAGGGCATAAAGTGAATTCCAGTAAATCGATGATTCACTTTTCTATGAATACAGCTGTTAAGACAAGGAAATCGATCTTGGATGTCTTGAAATTTCAGCATACTGATGATTAGGAAGATATGTGGGGGTTCTAGTTTTTCATGGTAGAGTGAAAAAGAGCACTTTTCAATTCATAGTGGATAAGGTACAGGCTAAGCTTAATGGTTTCGATGCGAAAATGTTGTCCATGGCGGGTAGAATATTGTCGGCCAAGTTAGTTCTTTTGGCAATCCCAGGATACTTTATGCAAGTTGCTATGATCCCTATTAGGATTTGTGAAAAGATCGAAGCAATTATTAGATAGTTTGTATAGGGTTGTACTAGTAGTGGTAGAAAGGTTTCATTGGTTAATTGGGAGGAATGTTGCCACTCAATTCAGCATAGGGGACTCAGGATTAGGAAGCTTGTGCCTCAAAATGTATCTTTCTTGATGAAATTAGCTTATAATGTTGTTATGAAAGGAGAATAGCTCTGGGTTAAAGTGCTGAGAACTAAATATAAGATGTTTGAGATATGTCCTCAAGATATTTCAAGGAGAAGATGTTCCTATGTGTGGTGGTCATTAGCAAGAATATGGACAGATTTTCTTGCTCGGTGATGGTCGAACAATTAGCTTTGAATTTGACGAATGAATTCCAGGTTTGGGGATTCTTCATGAACATATTGTTCGTGGTAAGCATCTCCCATCAAATGCGAAAGTTAGGGATTTTGTGGATGGGTATGGATGCTAGAAGCTGGCCGAGTTATCTGATTGTTTCAATAAAAACATTTTGGAACATATTGTGCCTTGTCACCCTCCGAGGGATGAATTTGGTGCTGATTTGTGTCGATGGAAATCGACGATGGACGAGAAATTTTCGGTAAAATCTGTGTATGGTTCTTTAATGGAGTCTGTTAATTTACAACATTGCATTGATTGGAATTTAATATGGAAGGCTGCATTACCACCGAGAATTAAGCACTTCTTGTGGTTGGTTACTAAAAGGAGGATCCTCACGAATTTTGAAAGAGCTAGGAGGCACATGATAGCCTCAAGAATATGTGTAGCATGTGCTTCGAGATTACAAGTTTGCAAAGGAGGTATGGTTGAAATTCCTTTCTTTTCACTCAGTTAAGCGATTCTTTGAGATGGACTTACATGAATGGTTGCTGTCAAACTTGAAAGGGCATTTAAAATTGGGTAGAACAAATGTGGAGTCAGGTATTCTCTTTGCTTTTGTTGGTGGAAATTGTGGAGGAATCGAAATGAATATATTTTCCAGCAGACAAGGGTGGGAGTGGATCAGTTTGTTTCAGCTGTAGGGAGTTATGCACAATATGTAAGTGATGCTGCAAACAGGCGTACTAAGGTGCAGCATACCCGGTTGCATTTAGAGAGGTGGCAGGCTCCAAGGGATGGGTGGATGAAACTAAATTTCGATGGAGCTGCTAGTAATAATGGGGAGCGGTCTGCTGTTGGAGGGGTGTTTCGTGATTCAAGTGGTAATTGGGTGGAAGGTTATCAAAGGTATATAGGTCGAGGATCGGTTCTTAATGCTGAGCTTTGGACAATGCTGAATGGTTTGCAAATAGCCAAGGTTAGAGGCTTTTGAAAGGTAATGGTTGAGAGCGATTGTAAGATGGCGATGGTTATGATCAATGAGTATGAGCCAGGGACTTCAACAAATACCTTAGTTCTTTCCATTATTGCTAGCTTGAGATCTTTCGAAGTAGTTATCTTCCAATTCGTGAGAAGAGAAGGCAACTTGGTGGCAGATTGGTTAGCTCCAACAACTTCCACTAGATATGAATCTACTTGTATTATTGATATTCCTAACTTTCATTTAAGACAACTGTTATTAGAGGATAAACTTGGTAAACCTCGAGTAAGAGTGACCTGATAAAAGGCAATTTGTTGCCTTCTTTTAATTATCAAAAAAAAAAAAAGATTGCTAATCTAATAAATTTACTACTCAACCAAAACTTCTTTTAATATGTTTTATGCATTTTTGTTTTAATATACATAATTTATTATCTCCATCAATTATATATACACTAATAATATTGTTCATTTAGTTGGTTGCACAAGTCAATTCAATACTAACTCATAATTTATGATAAAATCGTGATAAATAATTATAGTGCATTTAATATTGGTTATATGATGTATTTATGTATTTAAATTTTTTTTACTCATAATTTATTGTATTTTTTACTTTAGGGTAAACTACAAAAATAGTCATTTTTGTTTGCCTCAGGTTACATTTTAATCATTTATCTTTGAAATGTTTTGTTTTAGTCACTTATGTTATTGCGTTGTAACATTTTAGTCGTCGAGTCGTAAATTGTCGTTAACAGCGTAACGGTAAGCTAACGTGACACATTAAATTCTACAATTTAATTCTACAATTGATCCCTATATAATTTTTTCACTTTGAGCAATTCAATTTTTTTATTTTATGTTCTTTTAACTTTTTTTTATTTTTCATTCTCTTATGCTTCTCCCTCTGTTTTCCTCCCTTCTTCATTTCTTTTAATGTAGTTTTCTATGTTTTTCATTTGTTAAAACTAGTCCACAAGCTCGCGTCACTTGAAAAAATTGAATTGTTTTAAAAAATAGAAGTATAGAAACTAGTTTTAATAAATGAAAAACATAGAAAACCTACATTAAAAAAATGGAGGAGGAAAATAGAGGGAGAAGCAGAAGAGATTAAAAAATAAACAACAAAAAAGGAAAGTTAAAAAAACATAAAAGAAAAAATAAATTGCTTAAAATGAAAAAAATATGGAGACCGAATGTATAAATTAACCTAAAATCTTTGTTCAAAATGATGATTTAACAAGCCACATTAACTTACAATTACATCGTTTGTAATCCCCTTTACCCGGTCCAAGAGATATGATCGGATCTAGAAGGTTATTTACGTAATTATTCCCACATGCAATCCAAAAGATCACAATTATTCACATACATTCAAATATATATATATATATATATATAGTTTATAATGATAAAATAATTAATTCCAAAAATAAATATCAAAATCCCCAAAATAAAATTTGACTTACAACCCAAATAAATAATAATTAACAAAATATAATAAAAACCTCAAATGTAAAATAATAAGGTAAAGTAAAATGAAATAAATCTATAATTATGCCTCCGAGTACTAAGTCTCCTATATCTCGAGTATTTGTAAGGGAAACTGTAGGAAAGTGAGCTATAGAGCCCAGTGTGTCTGTAAAGTACATACAAACTTGTATATTATCACAACAGCTTATAACATGAAAAGTAACCACAAATCATGATACAATCACAAGCACAATGTAATGCACCCATACTCTAACACACCAACACAATGAAAAGGTTCCCCAGAACCATTTCCCAACAAAACGTCACCAATAGCAGTGTGGTTTTAGTATCAATCGTTTAAAGGAATGATAACCACTTCTTCCTCCGTACAATCCCACCCCATGAATACACAATGATATGATTACATAATTATCACAATTAATCTCAGTCTCAATCTCATTGTATTTCTCATATATCACAATTCACAGTAGAATAATCACCATATATATATATATATATATATATATATATATATATATATATATATATATGCATGACATTAACAACATGCATTCACAACTTCACAGCAATCATGCTATTCTCTCATCTCCGCAAAATCATCATATTAACAAAATATCACAATACAACATACAATCACTTATAACACAACATCATATACATTGGGTTATGTTACAGTTAGAAACACACCTCTAGGAAGCAGAAAACTCTAATGACGAGGAGGTCGTCCACCACGCACTGGTCAAGTACCCAGTCTAACAAGATTAGATCCTACAAACACAACTAATATTAATACTATCCTAGCCACCACTTAAACATAAAACTTAACTAAAATAACTTAGGAGTAGCTCATGGAACCGATGCAAGAGTAGGTTGTACAAGTGGAGGAGAAGGTAAATTGTCAGCCTCAGAGTCGTGATCACCTAAACACAAAAATCTCACATTAGACTTCCCAAACTAAATCTCTAAATCGAGGCTTTCGGGTTTGAATTTGGCAAAACAGATAGCGGAATCAGACTTAGGACATCGAAAAAGGGTAGGGTTCCTCGGAAAAAGTCAACGATCTAAGTCAATGATCAATGGGTCCGCGTTGGGTCAATAGGTTAGGGTCGGGTCGATCGGGCTTGGCTTGACTTGGTTTGGGTTTGGGCTTGGTTCAATTGGGTTTTGGTTTCCCCCACTTGGGTTACATAATCGAGCTCTAAAGTTTCTAAAATTTGGGTTAAGGCATGATTTGGTAATTTCTCTATTGGGCTTGCAACAAATGACCCACTTCACATTATATCACAAATCAAATTAGGGTTTGTGCTTCCCCTTCCCCAAATTGACGCCGATGACACCCTCACCACGGCAATTGGTGTCCCACCATCGAGTTCAACATGCAAACAACCCAAACAAAGCCACAACACACATCCAACCACTTACCAACTTCCAAAACGATGAAACACGAAAGAACAACCAAAGAGCAAATGACCGAATGGTTTTGCTATTGAAACTAACGAGCGGCGACGGCTATAGTGATGTCAGTTGAGGGGTTTTGATGGTGAGGGCACGAGGAAGGTTTTGATGATGGCGATGTTTGACACGCACGACCGGAGGCTGTTCGTTGGAGGTTGGCCGGATTGAAGAGAAAAAAGAGAGAGATCTTTAGGGAAGAAAAATTCGACAGTAGTAACAAATGGGAGAGGAAAAGACAACCCCAAATTTTAAAGGTGTTTAAGTACTTGAGAAAATATGGGTATTTACTCAGAGGTCCCTAAAAAATTCTAAGGTTTCTAATTTGACCCAAAAGTTTCACACGCATACAAATCAGTCCTAAAGTTCCCAAATAACAAAATAGCCCCTTTAATTTATCAATTTCCCAAATATGTCCTTTTAAAAAAACAAGAGTGTTACAACTCTCCCCCTTAAGAGAAATTTCATCCTTGAAATTTACCTAGACCAAAAATATGTGGATACTAGGCCTTGATGACGGTTTTGGGCTCCCAAGTAGCCTCCTCATAACCGTGATTGCGTCACAAGACCTTAACCATCTTAATGGTCTTCCTTCTAAGAACCTTCTCATCCAGAGCAATGATTTTAATCAGTTCTTCTTCAAAACTCAAATCAAGATGAACCTCAATCTCCTTAACAGACACAACATGAGATGGGTCCGAATGATAACACCTCAACATAGAGACATGAAAAACATCACGAATTCGCTCAAGCTTAGGCGGTAACTCAAGCTGATAGGCAACTGGTCCCATTCAACGAAGTACCTGATAAGGACCCATAAAACGAGGGTTGAACTTGCCTTTCCATCCAAATCTAAGCACCTTCTTCCACGAAGATACTTTTAAGAAGACCTCATCACCCACACTAAACTCAATATCCTGACGCTTTAGATCGACATAAGACTTCTACCTGTCAAACGTAGCCTTAAGCCTCTCACGAATCAATCTAACATTCTCCTCAAACTTGTGAACAATATCTGGTCCCAATAGTCGATGCTTAGTTAACTCTGTCCAACTAATAGGAGTGCGACACTTACGCCCATACAAAGCCTCGTAAGGAGCCATCTTAATGCTGGCTTGATAACTGTTATTGTAAGAGAACTCTGCTAGTGGTAATAAGTCCTCTCAACTACCTTGATACTCATCAAGTAACCTCTCAACATATCTTCCAAAACTTGAATCACACGCTCAGACTGACCATCAATCTGCGAATGGTAAGCAATACTGAAGTTTATCCGAGTACCCAAAGCAGGATGTAAAGATTCCTAAAATCTCAAAGTAAACCTCGGATCTCGATCAGAAATGATAGACAATGGTACCTCATGAAGTCGAACTATCTCAGAAATGTAACGTCGAACTAACTTGCTCAAAGGGTAGTCGACCCTAACTAGAATAAAGTGTGTGGACTTAGTGAGTCGATCCACAATCACCCAAATTGAATCTTTCTTGGATGATATTAAGGGAAGACCACTCATAAAATCCATAGTCACACGTTTCCATTTCCACTGCAGTATCTCAATCGGTTGAAGTAACCTAGAAGGACATTGATGCTCAGCCTTGACTTTCTGACAAGTCAAACACTTCGACACAAAGTCAACAATATCTCTCTTTAAACCCTTCCACTAGTACCTATCACAAAGATTCTTATACGTCTTATCTCTGCCAGGATGCATGGAATAAGGGTTACCATGTGCCACACAGAGAATAGTCTGCTTAATTCCAGAATTCTTTAAAACACAATATCGACCTCTGAAGCATAGAATACCATTCTGATCCATGAAAAAGTCTATAGATGTACCTTCCCACCTCTCTCATATGATGCTTTAAATATGGATCATTAGCCTGCTCAGCCTTAATCTACAAGAGTAAAGTGGGAACAACTCGGAGTTCAGCTAACAGACTGCCATCCTTAAACAAGCTCATTCTGGAAAATAAAGCCCTCAGTTCAGTCATAACACTACGACTTAAGGCGTCAGCAACCACATTAGCCTTACTAGGGTGATACTCAATCTCACAGTCGTAATCCATGAGTAGCTCCATCTAACGACGTTGCCTCAAGTTAAGCTCTTTCTGAGTGAGAAAATACTCTAAACTCTTATGATCATTGAAGATGTAACACTTCTCCCCATAGACATAGTGTCTCAAAATTTTAAGAGCGAAGATTACAGCAGCAAGCTCAAGATCATGGGTAGGGTAATTAGTTTCATGTGGTTTCAACTGACGAGATGCATAAGCCACAACCTTCCCTTCTTGCATTAGCACACACCCAATCCAGTATGAAAAGCATCATTGTAAACAGTATAAGTGATGGTATTACAAATGACATATTTTTTCCTCAATTTAGTGTTTTAATTGTCTTTTTTATATCTCATTTAGCATGCATCATAAGCATTTTATACTCAGTTTTCATATTTTCTAATTCATTTCTAGTTAGTTTAAATTCTTGTTATTTTTATCTATATTTATACTAAAGTCGATGCAAGAAGCCGATATATTGCATCTTAGAAATATCAGAGCAAGAGCTCTACCTAAAAGATCAACATTGGTAGAATGCATCCACAAGATCAACTTGGAATTGCGACCAAGAAATGTCGTCACATTGAATTTAAACCTCAAATGAGTAGACTCAAGCTAAATTTATATCTAGAAGCACCAGCACAAGAATATCACAAGTGTCGCCGTAATTACAATCTCAGATTGCGACCAGTAATGCAGCGACAACATGCAGATCTCTGAAGAATACACCAGATCTACGTGAATGCATAGCTGTACTCTAACCAACTTTGATAGCTACAAAAATCTAGATTTGGATCTGAGAATGGAGGTTGAAACCTATAACATTTTGAAGGCTATAGATAGACGAACAAAAAATGAAGAAATCATCAAGAATTAAGGGATTGAATTCTACAAATTTTGTGTGATTTTGGAGATTTAAGTTGGAAATTAGGAAGCTGATGAAGCGAGTCTGCAGCAACTTCTAACGAGATGTACTTGATGCAAGGCAAGAGGAACAATTAGGGAGTAGTCCTAGTACTCTAGAGATAGTAAGCTTCGATTGTACTCTTTAATTCTTCTTAAACGATGATGGATTTTGATAACATTAAATGAATACGAGAGTGTCTTTTAATGCTAGATCATTTTGATTCTTATTTTATGCTGCTTATTTGTTTATTCCTGGATCTAATCGCTTTAAGCGCGAGAGTGAAATTACAGTCTGCCGACATCGAGAGATGCAGTGACAAGTTGGGTTAACAAGTTAGGCAAGAGCTGCTTGAGATTGGACTCCAATCACTTGTTCTTGAATGCACAACATTGCTCACACCAAGAGGTGGAGTGATTATGGGCATTTAAGTCTGGATTAAACAACAAGTTTTTGTTGGTAAGAACTAAAATGAATTTTATTGCTACGACAATCCATCTATACTTTACCTTGTCGACGCATCTAGCATTGCAACTTAGCAGAATCAGTGAACCATTTCTACCCTTTACACTTGATCACTTTTACATTTCATGCATTTAAATATTCAACACTCAACACTCATACATTTGATTTACTTTCAGTTGCTCTGACAATTAACCTTGATTGCATTGATAATATTAACAATTTTAGTGTGCAGATCTGACATAATTGCATTGACATCCTTACTCACATCTTACCTGATTACAGTATTAGTTGTCCCGACATTTAAAAATTAAGAACTCATTCCTCGTGTGATCGATATCCGATGAAATTATCTATCAACTATACTTGCATCGACGTGTGAACGCTTGCACAATCACTGTGACGTTTCAGACGCGATCAAGTTTTGGCGTCGTTGCCAGGGAATGGCGTTTGTTTGATGTTTACTTTTGTAGTTGTAATTAATTCTAATTATTTAACTTTTAATCTCTACTAATTTGTTTATATTTTCTTTTTGATATTTTTAACTATTGCATGTCCACAAGGAAAAATCCTAAGGACATTGTGAGTTTTGATTCAAAGCTTGAGAGGACACTAAGGAGGAGAAGGAAAAAATAAAGGAAAATGACTGGTAATAATAACAACAATTTACCACCATAGCTGCCACAAGACGAAGTTCCTCCAATACTGCCACAAATTGTTAATGATATACTACCACCGTGATCACAACAATAACTAGTACAAAATAGGACAGTAAGTGATTTTGTTGTGCCTATACTCAATGATTTACAACCAGGGGTTGTACAACCAACTATTCAGGCTGGTAACTTTGAATTGAAATCGGTGATGTTTCAGATGTTAAATTCAAATGGGCAATATTCTGGTTTTCCTCATGAAGACACAAGAGAACATTTAAAAACATTTTTTGCTTATTTGTGCATCCTTTAGTCAACATGGTGTCCCTAATGATGCCTTGAAAATGCTATTATTTCTTTATTCGTTACAGGGTAAAGCAAGAACATGGTTTTTAGGATTGTCAGTTGGATCAATCACATCTTGGAATGCGTTAGGAATGCAATTTGTTCTGCATTTCAATCCGTCGACAATGAACGCAAGGTTGGGCAATGATATTACTGCATATCTTCAGCTCGATGATGAGAATTTACATACAACATGGGAGCGTTACAAAACATTGCTTCGATGTTACCCAATGCATGGAATTCAATAAAAGACCCAGATTAAGATTTTTTATAATGGTTTGAATGCTCAGACAAGAAATCTTGTCGACGCATCAGCTAATGGTCCCTTGTTGGATTGTACTTACAATGAAGCTGTAAGAATTCTAGAGAGAATTGCTCAAAACAACTATTAATATCCAATCTCTCGTTTTGCATAGGTAAAAACTAACCCTAGAGTTCTTGAATTAGATGCTATGTCTACGTTGTCTGTGCAGGTATCCTCATTGGCCAACATCATAAATAATATGAAAGGAACAAATGGCATTGCTCCTATTCAAGTAGCCCAATAATTGGATACATCGATATTCTCTTGTGAAATTAACGGCGACAACCATAGCTATGAGGACTACCAACAACATGCAGAAAATGCTTTCTACGTGAACAACATCAGGGGAGGTTCATTTGGTAAGTCATACAACAACAGATCTCAACAACCTTGGGGGAATCAAAATGCTTCCACATTCAGATATGGAAATTCCTCAAATCAAGGGGGTTATAGACAAGGGAGTTACAATAGCAATCCATAGCAGAATTATAATCAGAATTCGTAAATAAATTCTCGTTTTGACCAAATGCAGTCACACAGTCAGATGCAACCACAATCGCGATTACAACCACAACAGTCTGTGCTGCCACATATGTCAGGACAACATCATCAGCATCAACAACAGTAATTTTCTTAACAAAAGGCAAATCCTATGGCTGCTCTTGAAGCAATAATGCGTGAGCATATCATGAGAACTGAAGCTATAGTACAAGGCAACTCTTCTTCCATTCGAGCATTGAAAGCCCAGCTCGGGCAGTTGGCTTCTAATCTCAGCACTAGATCACCAGGCTCTCTGCCTAGTGAACTAAGAATCCAACGCAGAGGGGGAAAGAGCATTGCAAAGCAATCACGCTGAGGAGTGACAAACAAACGGTGAGACTAAGCAGTTTTGAACAAAACCATGTCGATGCATCTAGTTCACAGAAACAAGAAGAGGATGCAGCTGAGGGATGTCAAGCAGAAATCAATGCTGAGGAACCAATTATAGTACCATCTTTGCCTGCAGTTTGCCTAAATAAATTGTCGACGCAACAACTAATGTCAACACCACCGAGTTATCTACAACAACCCACTGCTACAATACCTTCTTCGTTTCCACAACGATTCAAAGAGAAAGTTCATAATAAAGAATACCAAATGTTTGTTTCTACTTTGAAACAATTGCACATTAATATACCTCTTGTAGATGCTCTTGTGCAGATACCCAGTTATCGGAAATACATGAAGGAGCTATTATCGAAGAAAAAGAAATTGTCCGACATTGAGATGATTGCACTCACAGAAAGGTGCAGTGATGTGCTTACAAATAAGTTGCCAACCAAGATGAAAGATCCTGGCAGCTTCACAATCCCATGCTCTATCAGGAATCATTATCTAGGTAAAGCTTTAAGTGATTTGGGAGCAAGTATTAACCGTATGCCTTTATCTACATTTAAGAAATTAGGAATAAGTTCGATGAAGCTCACTACGATGACACTGCAACTTGCAAACAGATCCTTAGCACAATCGGAAGGCCAAATCAAAGATATCCTTGTTCAAGTTAATAAGTTTGTATTCCCCGCTGATTTCATTATCTTAGACTACGAAGTAGATAAAGAGGTGTCCATTATCTTGGGGTGACCATTTTTAGCTACGGGACACACATTTATCGACTATTCAAAGGAGAACTTATCATGCATCTAATGATGAGCATGTGACCTTTAGTGTATTTGAGGCATCTCCGTCCAAAAGTAAAGAGCAATGCCACAACATCTACGTGCTGGATGAAGTCATTTCAGAAGAATTCAATGAAAGAAGTTTAGCATGTTAGATGAAGATACGGGGACATTTACTGAGGAAATCCTAGCTGACTGTAGCGACAAAGAGGAGGTTAACAATTGTAAGCTGAGATAGAATTGACAATTGGAGTCTTTGGATTTGTCTAACAGGATAATCCTGATGTTTAAACCATCTATTAAGTAAGCTCCTACCTTGAAGATGAAGCCATTATCGACGCATTTAAAATATGTCTTCATTGGTGATAACGAGACATTAACTGTAATTGTCAACGCATCCCTCGACGCAATGCAGGAAGATAAACTCATTGCCATTTTAAAAGAGCATAAAAGAGTCATAGCCTGGAGCATTACTAATATCAGAGACATCAGACCCTCTTTTTTCATGCACAAGATCAGGCTAGAAGATGAAAAAAAGTAATCAATTGAGCAATAATGATGACTCAATGAGAAAATGAAAGAAGTGGTGAAAAAGGAAATCATAAAATGGTTAGACACGGGCATCATATACCCTATTTTTTATAGCAATTGGGTGAGCCCTATCCAATGTGTGCCTAAAAAGAGTTGTTTCACAGTTGTGACCAACGACAAGAATGAGATAATATCTACTCACATTGCGACTGGCTGGTGAGTATACATGGATTATCGTCGACTGAATGCGGCCACAAAGAAAGACCATTTCTCACTACCTTTCATTAACCAGATGCTAGATAGGCTAGCTGGTAAAGCCTATTATTACTTTTTAGACGGTTACTCTGGATACAACCAATTGCCATTGCTCTGGAGCATCAAGCAAAGACAACATTCACATGCCCTTTTGGAACTTTTGCTTTCAGACGTATGTCGTTTAGGTTGTGTAATGCGCCAGCAACATTCCAAAGGTGCATGATGGCAATATTCTCGGACATGATCAAGGATTCCTTAGAGGTATTCATGGATGATTTCTCTGTCTATGGACAAAATTTCGACCAATGTGCTGACAATCTGGCGAGGGTTTGGAAGAGATGCGAGGAAACAAATCTAGTTCTGAATTGGGAGAAATGTCACTTCATGGCAACTGAAGGCATTGTCCTCGAGCATCGGATATCTTGTCAGGGAATTGAGGTTGATAAAGCAAAGGTAGAAATCATCGAAAACCTACCACCACCCACCAACGTCAAAACAATAAGAAGCTTTCTTGGACGCGCTGGCTTTTATAGAAGATCTATTCGAGATTTTTCCAAGATAGCTAAACCATTATGCTCATTGCTGGAGCAAAATAAAAAGTTTGTGTTCGATTAAAACTATATGGACGCATTCATGTCAATAAAGAAGCAGCTGGTACAAACCCTGATTGTCGTTCCACCGGACTAGATGCAATCATTTGTACTAATGTGCGATGCAAGCGACTTTTCTGTGGGGATTGTACTGGGCCAACGAAAAGAGAAGGTATTTCATTCTATTTACTATGCTAGTAAAACTTTAACTGAAGCACAGATTAAGTACACATTGAAATATCTTGTCGGTGCAAAGATTACAATATACACAAACCACTCCACATTGAAGTATCTTCTTATAAAAAAAGACGTCAAGCCTAGACTGATACGATGGATCCTACTTCTTAAAGAATTTGATGTTGAAATCAAGGATAGGAAAGGATCTAAAAATCAAGTAGCTAACCACTTGTCTCGATTGGAAGTTGGAAGTGAGGATTGGCAGACATCCCAAATTGTCAAAACATTTCCAGATGAGTAGTTATTCTTTACCAACTCATCACCTTGGTATATCGATATTGTTAATTACCTTGTGTGTGGGAAGCTACCTATAAATACCATTGGTCACAAGAAGATCAGGTTCATATGTGACGCTGCAAAATATCACTGGAACGAGCCATACCTATTCAAGGTATGCGCTGGCAACATTATCCGTCGCTACGTACCTGAAGAAGAAATTACTTCAATCCTGCGGTATTGCCATGATACTCCTTATGGAGGACATTTTGGTGGACCAAAGACTACTACTAAGGTCCTATAGTCAGGATTTTATTGGCCCACATTATTTGGAGACGTCCACAACTTCATACAACAATGTGATCATTGTCAACACACTAGCTCCATATCTCGACATAATGAGATGCTCCAACAAGCTATCGTGGAGATAGAGCTCTTCGATGTTTAGGGTATAAACTTTATGGGACCATTTTCAAATTCTTTTGGAAATGTGTATATCTTAGTGGCGGTTGATTATCTCTCGAAGTGGATCGAGGCAATTGCGGTGCTAAAGGATGATGCTCAAATAGTCTTGAAATTCTTTCACACTTATATTCTTACAAGGTTTGGAACACCGAGAGCATTGATAAGTGACCAAGGAACTCATTTTTATAACAACCAAGTCGCGACAGCATTAAAAAGGTATGGTGTGAAGCATCATATGGCTACTACATATCACCCACAAACCAATGGTCAAGCTGAGGTATCGAATTGACAAATTAAAAGTATCCTTGAGAAGGTGGTTAACCCATCTAGGAAGGATTGGTCACGCGGCTACATGACGCATTGTGAGCGCTTCGCACTGCATATAAAACCCCGCTAGAAATGTCGTCGTATCAGCTAGTATTTGGTAAGTCTTATCACCTACTAGTTGAGCTTAAACATAAGGCCATATGGAGCAGTCAAGTAGGTAAATTTAGATTATGATGCTGCCGGAAAGAAAAGACTATTGGACATCACGGAGTTAGAAGAAATCCGGTACCATGCTTATGAGAATGCCGCAATATACAAGGAAAAGACAAAGAGATGGCACGACAATATCATTTTGCGTCGACAATTTCACTCTGGTCAATTAGTACTTTTATTTAACTCACGTTTAAAGTTGCATATAGGTAAATTGCGATAAAGATGGTCAGGCCCGTTTAGATTTATCGAAGCATTCCAGAGCGGTGTGGTGACAATTGAAAATCTAAAGGATGGACAACAATTCAAAGTGAATGGCCAACGTCTAAAGCATTATGTGAGCCCAGATGTCAAAAAACCAAACGAGGCCTTCAATTTGGTCACATTTAAATAATGTCGATGCATTTTTTATTTACTTTTATTTGTTTCACTTTTACTTTTGTTGTTTCAAATTACTTGCAAAAATAAAAATTGAATTTTGTCGAAGCATCGAAGCACGTACTATCGACGCATTCTGCGATGAGTCAACATTGCTTTTTCAGCAAGAATCGTGCCAATTGATTTCCTTCTCTCCTAGCCGTTGGATCAAAACGAAATAGTAGATCTGCAGCCTGGTAATTAATGGCTACAGATGTAACGTTTCCCCGTAATTTTTCCAATCATCACGCCTAGGTTATAAAACCTTCCTCCTGCAGTTTCTTTTTCTCCTCACATCCTCCATTGTTACTACAACTCATTTTTCTTCATTGCTTTCATCCTTTCTTTTCCGTTCACAAAGCACCTATTTTTGCAAACTTCTCTAACTTTCTTTATCTTTAATAATGGCAAAAACTTGTGCCTCGAGAAACACTTCGAAAACCCCTTCCAAGAACACTCCAACCACTTCTACTGTGGCTCTGCCCATAACACCACCGTCATCTACAGGCCCAGTCTTATTTCTGATGACTGCGGCCAAAGACCGCTACCAAAATACCATGTTGAAACGCAACCTCCACCCCGAACAAGGCCTACAACTTTCTCCACACTAGGTCCTAGGAAAGTATGTTCATCGTACCATAAGCCGCCTTGAGTGGGAATTCTTTTGCGAGCACCCTTCCGGTTACTCCCTTACATTGGATAGGGAGTTTTATGCCAACTTAGTGGATCTGAACCAAGAATTTGTTTTTGTACGGGAGGGGCTCATTCCATTGAGCACTGCACAGGTAAATGTGCTACTAAGGATTCTGGAGAGAGTGGACAACCATGCACCATTTATGCATCGGTTAGACGATGTCGGTATGGCACAGATGATGAAGGACTTATGCATCGATGGAGCCACCTGGACTGGTAATGGCTTCTACAACTACAAAATGCACAGAAGGTACCTTACACCCTTTTGCAAAGTTTGGTTCCATTTTATCAACAACCGCATTATGCCTTCAACCCATAGCACTACGGTGACATTAGACCGTATGTGTCTGACACATCAATATCGGTAAGCTCATACATGCCCAGATCACAGAAGTAGCTGCCAAGCAAACTGTTATACTCTCTTTTCTCTCTCTCATTATGTTATTTTGTAAACAAAAGGGCATTATGCCCAAAGATGGTGAAGAGGTCTTAGACAACAAAGGTTCGATCAATTATATCTCTGTTAAGTGGATGACACATGCTAAGATACACCAGTAGCCAAGGAAGCCTCCAAGAAAAGGGATAAAAGAAAGGGTAAAAAGAAGGTTGATCAACCTGATACGCCGACAGAGTCCCAAGTGGTGAAGAAGCTGGCCTTAATGGAAGTACACTTGGACCGCATTGACATGCGATCAATCCACACTAATAGCATAGTGGTTGACATGGATTTTAGGCTGCACAAATTGTATGCTTATATAAAGATTTTGAACAAGGCCATTGTCGCTGCTTTGAGACAGATCAGCCCTACTCCATTTCTAGATTTCCCAGCCTTCCCATCCATCTATCGACCAATGCAGTACTCATCTTCCGAGCAACCAACCACTGATGGTAGACCTTACCCTGCTTTAACTCAGATTCACATTTTCAATGATGAGAAGGATGACGGGCATCGCAGGCTGATGATGATCATTATCGCAACATCACCCACTTATTCGAGGATGAGTTTTCCAATAGTTTGGGTGTGAATATGGCTGAATGAGAGGCTGTTGTGAAGGAGGATGTCGACACAGTAGAATGCACTAACACTAACCCAATTGAGACTGAGCAGCTTATGTACAAGGATGCGGATCAGGGGGACGATCAGTTGAAGGATCAAGAAGAAAAACGGAAGGAAAGAGAAAATAAAGACAAAGAACCTGTTAATGTGCAGGAAGATAAGGAAACAAATGCGTCGATAATGATTTTTGAGGATGTCGTGGGGGCATCCAGCTCAAACGAGGCTCGACCTGCTGTGAGCCAGGCTAAGGTTGTCATTAGTGAGGTAGAGGAACTAAATCCTCTTTATATCATGCCCTATGTGGCACCACTCGTAGAAATCCACCCATCAGAGGTGACAAGCGATGAGGCCACTACCCAACCCGTCGAGGAGGAGCAATCTGTCGAGCCGGTTGGTCTGAAGGATAAAAAGCGAAAAAGACGCAAGGACAAAAAGAAGAAGCATCATGATGAGGGTGAGCGCCCAAAGAAGAAGAAGAAGAAAAGTAAAGCAGTATATGCATCGGCTACTAATGCCTAAATTGGTACATTTCTTTAGTTAGTTTTATGCATTTTTAATGTCCATGCATTTTATTTTGTCACTTGCATTCATTTTGTTAACTTAGTTGCATTGTAGTCGTATTTCCATTATTTCTATATAATATTGTCAGTGCATTGGGGACAATGCAAACATTAAGTTTGGGGGGAGATAATGTGAAATGGAAATGCAATTACACCCACATATTTAAATTTTATTTGTTTCTTTGGTTAATGAGAATTTACAAGATTTCAACTGAAATGTGCCTACAATTTTTATTTTGATGCGTAATTCTTGAATTGTTTGGATGCTGATGTGTACATTGGATGAATATGAATGAATGATGAGTCTGCTATTTTTGAATGAATGATTGGAATTGTTTCAGTAATAAATGATAGTGTTGATGTTTGAATCTTGAACTAACTGACCAGTTGCAGCGACATTGTATTAATAAAAGACACTGCAATGTGAGTGCATTGTGACTTTTTCAAGGGAGAACACTCCGTTGCAGACTTTAGAAAATTCATCTAGCCAAAGACTGTAGCTGCAAGAGTGTGTGTTGGCATAATTATATACCTTTTAGGGGTTTGTTGCACCCCATCGTTACTGCCCAGGAATAAAGTTAGAGTAATGCAATGACATCTCTCAGTCACTTAGTAAAGGAAAATGAGAAAAAGAAAGAAAAAATAAAAGAGAAAAGAAAAGAAGAAAAAAATTGCTTGCTATGAATGTTGTATTGGTTTAAGCAAGATTAAGATTCAAGGCATAATACTAGCATTAATGAAGTTGTAGTTTTAATTGTTCATACCAATAACTTGTTGGCGCATTATGCTATCATATGAATACAATTTGGGCATTAGGATTCAAGAAAATTCAAGTTGTGAGAATATTGATTGTGGTGACATTTTTTGCTTGTAACTTTGCTAATTTTTTGTTTACTTGAGGACAAGTAAAAACTTAAGTTTGGGGGTGTGGTGGTATTACAAATGACATATATTTTCCCCCAAGTTTAGTGTTTTAATTGTCTCTTTTATATCTTATTTAGCATGCATCATAAGCATTTTACACTCAGTTTTCATATTTTCTAATTCATTGCTAGTTAGTTTAAATTATTGTTATTTTTTATCTATTTTTATACTAATGTCGATGCAAGCAGCCGATATATTGCGTCTTAGAAATATCAGAGCAGGAGCTCAGCCTAGAAGATCAACATTGGGAAAATGTATCCACAAGATCAGCTTGGAATTGCGACCAAGAAATGTCGTTACATTGAATTTGAACCTCAAATGAGTAGACTCAAGCTGAATTTACATCTGGAAGCACCAGCATAGGAATATCACAGGTGTCATCACAATTACAATTTCAGATTGCAACCAGCAATGCAGCGACAACCTGTAGATCTCTGAAGAATACACCAGATCTGCGTGAGTGCACAACTGTACTCTAACTAACTTTGACAGCTGCAAAAATCTAGACCTGGATCTGAGAATGAAGGCTGAAACCTACAACATTTTGAAGGCTATAAATAGACGAACAAAGAAAGAAGAAATCATCAAGAATTAAGGGATTGAATTCTACAAATTCTGTGTGATTTTGGAGATTTAAGCTGGAAATTGGAAAGCTGATGAAGCAATTCTGCAGCCACTTCTGACGAGATGTGCTTGATGCAAGGCAAGAGGAACAATTAAGGAGTAGTCCTAGTAGTCTAGAGATAGTAAGCTTCGATTGTACTCTATAATTCTTCTTAAATGATGATGGATTTTGATAACATTAAATGAATAAGAGAGTGTCTTTTAATGCTAGACCATTTTGATTCTTATTTTATGCTGCTTATTTGTTTATTCTTGGATCTAACCGCTTTAAGCACGAAAGTGAAATTGCAGTTTGCTGATATTGAGACATGCAGTGACAAGTTGGGTTAACAAGTAAGTTAGGCGAGAGCTGCTTGAGATTGGACTCCAATCACTTGTTCTTGAATGCACAACATTACTCACACCAAGAGGTGGAGTGATTACGGGCATTTAAGTCTGGATTAAATAGAGAGCTGTTGTTGGTAAGAACTCAAAAGAAATTTATTGTTGCAACAATTCATCTATACTTTACCTTGTCGACGCATCCAACGTTACAACTTAAAAGAATCAGTGAACCATTTCTACCCTTTACACTTGATCACTTTTATATTTCATGCATTTAAACATTCAACACTCAACGCTCAACACATTTGATTTACTTTCAGTTGCTCCGACAATTAACTTTGATTGCATTGATAGTATTAATAATTTTAGTGTGCAGATCTAACATAATTGCACTAACATCCTTACTCACATCTTACCTGATTACAATATTAGTTGCCCCGACATTTAAACATCAAGAACTCATTCCTCGTGGGATCGATATCCGATAGAATTATCTATCAACTATACTTGCATTGACATGTGTACGCTTACACAATTACTGTGACGTTACAGACACGATCAATAAGCTTTCCTAGATTCAAGTTGGATTAGAACCGGTGCTTGAGTCAATACAAACTTCAAATTCTCAAAACTAGAATCTTGAGCCTCGATCCAAACAAATGGGATGCTCTTCCTCAGAAGCTTAGTTAAAGGTGCCGCAATAATCAAAAAACCCTCAACAAACCTCCGATAATAGCCAGCTAAACCCAAGAAGCTATGAACCTCAGAAACATTCTTAGGCTTCTTCCAGCTCATAATAGCTTCAATCTTTTGAGGATCTACATGAATACCCTCAGCAGAAACTATATGTCCCAAAAACATAATCTCAAAGAGCCAAAATTTACACTTGCTGACCTTAGCATAAAGCTGATTCTCTCTCACGGTTTGCAGAACAACTCTAAGATGTTCCTTATGCTCAGCCTCAGATTTAGAGTAAACCAAGATATCATCTATAAACACCACCACAAACTGATCCAAGTAGGGTTAAAACACCCTATTCATCATGTCCATGAAAGCAGTAAGAGCATTAACCCAAAGGGCATCACCAAAAATTTATAATGCCCATAACAAGTATGAAAGTTGTCTTGAACATATCAGCATCTTTCACCTTAAGCTGATAATACCAAGATCTCAAGCCTATCTTCAAAAACATAGTAGCTCCTCGAAAATGATCGAATAAGTCATCAATACGAGGTAATGGGTATTTATTCTTAATCGTCATCTTATTCAGCTTCCGATAATCAATACACAACCAAAGTGTCCCATCTTTCTTCTTTACAAACAAAACTGGTGCTCCCCAAGGTGAAACACTAGGTCGAATAAAACCCCTATCCAATAACTCTTGCAATTGCACCTTTAACTCCTTGAGTTCCTTAGGTGCTATTAGATAAGGTGCCATGGACACAAGAGTCATACCGAGATAGACCTCAATGCCAAACTCAAAATCGTCACGTTTAGGTGGCACACCAAGTAACTTTTCTGGGAATACATCAGGAAAGCCCTCACTACTCGAATCTTTTGAATCCTAGAGTCTGATTGCCTTGGATCAAAGATGTAAGCCAGATAAGCCATGGACCCCTTTCTAATTATCTTTTCGGCTTTAAGGGCTGAGATTACATTAGATAGAAACCCTTTACGTTCACTAATTAGGGTTATCTCTCGATTATCAGGAGTTCTCAAAATCGCCCTTTTTTCTCACAATTCAAATAAACTCGACGCTCAAAAAGCCAATCCATCCCAAGTATGAGATCAAACTCACTAAATGATAACTCCAATAAATTGGCAAGAAAGATTCCCCCTTGGATTTCTAAGGGACAATTGTAATATATCTTATTAATCTCTACAACAATACCTACAGGACTTTGAACAAAAATCATAGACTCAACATTTTCGATAGAAATTTTAAGACCCCAAGATACTGCACTAGCCATATAAGAATGCGTCGAACCATTATCAAGTAATGTAAAGGAATAGAGTGAATGGAAAAAGTACCCGCTATAACGTCAGGCTCATCATTATCTTCATGCCTCCTAGTCGCATACACTAACCCAGGCTGTCTTGCCCCAGATCTAGCTACTCCACCACTCTGAACCGGTCTACCTCTAGTAGCTGAACTCGAAGCAAACAATCTAACATGCCCTTTACCTCCAGTAAGAGCCTGAACTGCACCTAAAATAAGCCCCGATCTTTCTCCAACACTCGTCCCCATGCTTTTTATTATAGTAAGAATAGAGATGCAAGGGACGAGGTCTAGTAAAACCACCAATACTACATTTAAGAGCTATCGAAATCGGCCTACCTCTAGTAGCAGATCCGAAGCAACAGGTCTAAGTTTCCCTCTGCCCCTAGTAGGAGCTTGAACCAAAGTTTGAGACTGACTCTGCACAAATGAACCTGTAGGAGGATAGAGACAATCTCTAAAGAAGTGACCCTGTAAACTGTACCTAAAACATGCCCTAATCTTCCTCCAACACTCGCCCATATGTCTTTTATTACAGTAAGAACAAAGATGTAAGAGATAAGGACCAGTAGAACCACTAACACAACCCACAAGAGCTGTCGAAACTGCAGGCCTCACCCTTGGATAACTAGGCTAAATTGCCTCCTCTCTAGGCCTCTTAACAGAAGGACCACCAGAAAACAGGCTGAACTGGTGTGCCTATTGGCTTCTTACTACGCTCCCTATCTTGAGCCTTTTGAGCCTTAGTACGAGCCTCAAAACTTTCAGCAGATCTAGCCCTACTAACGAAATCACTGAATACTCTATCATGGTACATATTGACCCCAACTTGGAGCGAGAGTCGCAGTCCCTTCCTAACCCAATCGCACTTCTGTTTCTCATTAGTAACCAACCTAGATGCATAACGAACTAGCCTCAAGAACTTAATCTCATAGTCATTAACAAACATGTTTCCCTGTCTTAAGTTCATGAAATCATCCTTACACTTATCAAGAAACTCCTCACCCATATAGTGATCTTGGAAGACCTCTCTAAAATAATCCCAAGTGATTTGACCAGCAAGAGTAGACTCTTCCACAGTTTCCCACCAATTTTGGGCCTCACCTTTCAGTAAAGAAACAGTAGCCCTAACCTTTTGACCAGTAGGATAATTCATCTCCACAAATAATCTCTATTGATCCTTCAACCAAAACTCAGCAACAGAAGGATCCGTACCAGTCCTACCCTCAAAGACCTTTATCCCAACAGCTATAAAATTGGCAAAAATGAGCCTCCTCTGACACTCAAACTGACTCCCAACAGATCCACGGAGTAATCTCAATAATTCTCGACGAACCGTAGCACTATCCAACTCTACGGTCTCGCTATCCCCAGTGCCAAGCACATCCTTAACAGGAGCTTCCTCAGCAAGTAAGTCTCCTCAGCAGCTTGCTGACCCTCAGCACCTACGAGCAGCTCATCCTCCTCAACATGTGGCAATTCATCCACATTCACCTCAGGTTCAAACTAAGGAGTAGGGTCACTAACGGGCCTAGTAGTACGGCTCTGGCCTCGACCTTGGCTACGACCAATCGTAATTCAAGCACTCTTACATGGTGGCTGGTCAGTGTTTTTACGACATAATGATTGTGCAAGCGTACACACGCCGATGTAAGTATAGTTGATAGATAAATCTATCGAATATCAATCCCACGAGGAATGGGTTCTTGATGTCTAAATGTCGGAGCAATCAGTACTGAAATTAAATGTAATGTGAGTACTAATGTCAGTGCAATACGTTAATTCTGCACACTAAAATAATTAATAATGTCAATGCAATTATAAAAGTTAATTGTCAGAGCAATTGAAAGTAAATCAAAGTTTTGTTTAAGTGTTTAGAATTTAAATGCATGAAAGTAAAGGTGTGATCAAGTGTAAAGAACTGGAGTGGATCACTGACTTCGCTAAGTAGCAATGTTGGATGCACCGGCAAGGTAAAATATAGATGGAATGTCGCTGCAATGAAGTCCCTTTAAGTTCTTACCAACAACAGCTCCCTACTTAATCCAGACTCAAATACAATCACTCCACCTCTCGGTGCGAGTAACGATGTGTATCTAAGAACAAGTAACTGGAGTTTGTCTCAGTCCCGAGCAACTCTCGCCTAACCCACTTGTTAACTTAACCTATCACCACGTCTCTCGATGTCAGTGTACTGCAATTTCACTTTCGTGTTTAAAGCGGTTAGATCCAAGAATAAACGGATAAGCAATGTAAAGTAAGAATCAAAATGATCTAACATCAAAAGATACTCTCGTATTCATTTAATATCATCAAAATCCATCATCGTTTAAGAAGAATTAAAGAGTACAACGAAGCTTACTATCTCTAGACTATTAGGCCTACTCCTTAATTGTTCCTCTTGTTCAGCATCAAGTGCTCCTCATCAGAAGTTGTTACATACTTACTCCATCAGCTCACCCTCCTCCAACGTCAAGCTTTCATGGTAGCTTGCTTGAAGATTTGAGAGATTTTTGGATTTAAATTCTTCACTCCTTGATATTTACCTCCTTCTTCTTTCCTCTATTTATAAGCTCAAGAAATTTTAGATTTTCTCCATTCTCAGATCCAACAACTTTGTACAGTTGTAAAAGTTTGTTATTGATAGATATGCAATTCTTATTTGCTTACTGGACTGTTGTCGACAATTTGTCAGTAGAATGTTGCCACAATTCTAGACATCTCTTCTCAGATCTAGGTCTAATTACAGCTATCACGGTTAGTTAAATTCCAGCTGTGCACTCACACAAATCTGGTGTGATCTTTATAACTTTGTAGATTGTCGCCGCATCTCTGGTCGCGATCTGAAATCTTTAATTGCGACGACAACGTGTGAAATTCCTGCACTGGTACTTCCAGATGTGCTTGTGGCTTGAATTCACTCAAACAAAGTAAAGATTTCAATGCGTCAACATCTCTGGTCACAATTCCCAGCTATACTTATGGCTGCTTTCTTCTTCCATAATTGAGCTGCTAGGCTGATTCCTGTGCTAACAATTCTAAGGCGCAATATATCAGCTAATTGCGATGACATTAGTACAAAAAGAGGTAAAAATAAAAAGAATTTAAACCAAAAAAATAATGAATTAGAAAACATAAAAACTAAGTATGAAATGCCTAATATGCATACTAAATATTACACAAAAGAGATAATTAATAAACAAATTTAGGGAGAAAATCCATGTCATTTGTAATACCATCACACCCCCAAACTTGAGTTTTTACTTGTCCTTAAGTAAACAAAAATTAACAGTCACAAGCAGAAATGTCGCCGCAATCATTAGTTATACAACTTGAATTCTCTGAAGTCCTAATGTACAAATTGTATTCACATGATAGAATAATGCGCCTACAATTAATAGGCATGAATAATTAAAACTGCAACTTCACTAATGTTAGTAACATGCTTTGAATCTTAACCCTTCCTTAACCAATACAGCATTTATTGGAAGATAGCATTATAATTTTTTTCTTTCTTTTTATGTGACCAAGAGATGTCATTGCATTACTATACCCTTGTTACTAGGCAGTAATGATGGGGTGCAACAAACCCTCAGGAAGTATGTAATTACGCCGACCCACACTATTGCAATAACAGTCTTTGGCTAGATGATTTTTCTAACACATGCAGCGGAGTGTTCTCCCTTGATAAGTCACAATGCACTCACATTGGAGTGTTCTTTATTAATACAATGTCGCTGTAATTGGAATGTTAATTCAAGATTCAAAGATTGATACTACCCATTCATTACTAATGCAATCCCATGATTCATCCAAAAATAGAAGGACTTAATATTCATTCACATTCATCCAATTTACACATCAGCATTCCAAGCAAATCAAGATTTAAGCATAAAAAAATTTGTGGGCACATTTTTGTTGAAATTCTACATATTTTCATTGACATAAGAAACAAGTAAAATTCAAAAATTTGGGTGCAATTGCATTTCCATTTCACATAAATTCCCCCCAAACTTAAAGTGTGCATTGTCCCCAATGCACTGACATTAATAAATATATATATGGAAATGCAATGACAATGTAGATGCAGTGACAATAAAAATGCAATGACATTAATAATGCAGGGACAAATATACTACAGCTACATGATAAGCATGAAAACTAAACTAAGTGCTAAAAAAATAAAAACTAACTCAGTGTGCCGCAGCTAAAGATGTGATTGCATTGGTCTTTTTCTTGTTGTGCTTTCGTTCCTCCTTGTGCCTCATTTTCTTAACTTTACGCTTCCTCTTTTTATCCTTCGTACCAGTCGGATCAGCGGATTGCTCCTCTTCAGTTGGTTAGGTGGCAGCTTCATCGATAGTTACATCTAATGGGTGGACTTCTGCAAGTGGTGCTATATAAGGCACTATGGCCAAATGATTACAATCTTCAGCACTGTTAGTAATTACCTCAACTTGGCTTGCCTCAAGTGGAGCCATGTTTACATTGGATGCCCTTACATTTATGGGTGCTTCGACAATATCCTCAGCGATATCTGTCGAGGCATCGTCTTGCTTTTCCTCCTACTTCTCTGTAGGGTCCTTTAAATTCTTCCTCTCTTTCCTTCTCCTTCTTTTGGCCTTTTTCTTATTCTACTTCTCCTTCTTCAGGTTGTTTCTACTCAATGGTGTCTTTGTCGACGCCTTCCTCTACGTCCACACCCATGGATATAATTGGAGTATGCACCTCCTCACCCATAGTTACCCACTCTACCATATTAACCCCAAGGCTGTTCAAGAACTCTTCTTCAAACAAGCTGGCTATAGTTCTGTAGCAATCCTCCATATCATTATAATGCCCCTCGTGCTCCTCATCATTTGAAATGTGGATTCTTGTTGAAGAACATGTTGCGGCCTACCATCAAGAGTAGGCTGGTCGGACAATGAGGTAGCTTCCTTAATAATAGGTAGGAAGACAGGGAACTCTGGTAGGGGATTTGGGCTCAGACTTCTCAATGCGTTGATAATAGATTTGCTTCATATTCTTGTGTATGCATAAAATAGATTTTTTTGTAGTCCATGTCTTTCAATGCGCTGACAATACGAATCTGGCGCATGTCGATGCGATTAATGTTTAGCTCTATTGCAGTCAATCTCTTCCCCAACTAAGCATTATCATATTTTTCCTTCTTCTTCCCCTTTCTCCTTCTTCTTGGGTGCTTCTTTCACTATCGGTGTTTCTTGGCCTCGAGTCATTCTTTCTACGGAGATATCGTTGATAGGACTCTTGTTTTCTAGTACTTCCTCACTATCTCTAGACACAATACACCGTTGTTTGCATAGCAGCATGATTAAAAAAGGGAAAGGTAGTATACCTGTCTGCTTGGATGCTGCCTCAGCAATCTGGTTGTGGATGATTACGTTGACATAGATGTAATGGCCCTTTAAAATGGAATGCATAATGCACATGCGATCTAATGTCGCCGTAGTGCTGTGTATAGAAGGTAGGATGCGGCTATTGATAAAATGGAACCATACCTTACTATAGGTTGTCAGATAGCAATGATGCATGGTATAGTTGTGTGGACCATGGCTCGTCCATGTAGCACCATCAACACAGAGGTCTCTCAGCACCTCATCAGTTCCTTCCTCGTTCAGCTCTTCCAAAAATGGAGTGCTGCAGATCGTACCTTTTCAATTGATCCAATGGCTAGGGATAAATGAAGATCAACCGGCGCGATCCTTGCTAAAAAAGCTTTGCTGAGTCATTCTATAATACGTCAACAAGTTGTGCTTTATGATGCATCGACAAAAAAATGATTTTTTTATTCTTACGTAAAACTTAAAGAAAACTAGTAAAAGTAAAAAGTTAAAAGAAAATGTAAAAATGCATTGACAGTGGAATCCTAATACACCGGCAATAGTGTTTACTTATTCCTTAATTGTGCAAACACAGTATTCATTCCTTCTTCTTCAAGTGCTTCATACTCTTTTATTCTCCACACTGTCCCGAAAAATTTCCACTCTTTCTTACGTTTTTTTCAATTCCGTAATTTCTTAATTACGGATATAGGCATCAAAATTATGCTTTCATTGAAATCACAAAATGCCTTTCCAATATATCGATCACCAATGGAATAGGGTATTGAGAAGCTCTTGGGATCCTTAAATTCTTGGAGCAATTTAATTGTCACGACAGTACACCCTTCAGTAAGTGCGATTACTTCGACATCTCCTAATCTTCTCTTCTTTGACAATGTGTCTTCAAGTTTCTGAGGTTATTTTGTTGTAGCATTTATGGCGACAAAGTGATCTAATTCTATCACCGTAATATTTTGTTTAACCTCTTCAATTGCAGTTTGCTTTTCAGATTGCGCTGACATCTTCCCATTATTGAGATTTGAATTATCTTCTTTTGCTGTAGCATCTCTAACAACTTCATTTAGTTTATTTTCACTTCTAGGAATGATTTCCTCATCATGCTCTTGCCCTTGTGATATCGAATTCTCAATATCAACCGACAAATTTTCTTGTGGTCGTAAATTCATTGCACCCACAATCTGGCCAAATTGATATTCTAGAGCTCATATGGATTCAGCTTGACTTTGAAGCAAAACGTCAGTCTTGGCAATATATTATCTCAGTAAATTATCAATTGATGAAAACTTTGATGCTTTGTCTTGCTGGATATTTTTGCCTTGATAAAGGTTGATCATAATTGGGCAATTTCCACTCGGATCTAACATCATTATCTATACTTCTAGGGTCTTGATTGTTCCAACAAAAATTTGGATTGTTGCTCCCACACTGGTGTGTAGGTGTTGGAATATGGATTTTCATTTCGATAGAAATTTCCCATATGGTACACATTTGCTGGATTTGATGCGCATTGTTCAAACTCATGGTTCTTCCACAGTAATCGCAACTTGTCGCAGCAAATTTCCATTCTGCAATTGTTGTAGCATTCTGCATTGAATTACTCATATTAGTCAAAGAAGATACCTCGGCGTTTAAGGCATCGAGCTCCATTTCTATAGCATCACTCAACCAACATCTTGAGGTTCTATATACCTTGTTCCTAGCCATATTTCACTAAAAAATGTAAAAGTAAACAACAAAAAGGAAACAAGTTAGTGACAAATAAAATTTAGATAATAAAAAATAAATGCAACGACAAAAATAAACATCAAACAAACGTCAATTCCCCGGTAACGACGCCAAAAATTTGATTGGTGTTTTTACGACACAACGATTGTACAAGCATACACACGTCGATGCAAGTATAGTTAATAGATAAATCTATCAGATATCAATCCCACGAGGAATGGTTTCTTGATGTCTAAATGTCGGAGCAATCAATACCGAAATTAAATGTAATGTTAGTACTAATGTCAGTGCAATACGTTAATTCTACACACTAAAATAATCAGTAATGTCAATGCAATTATAAAAGTTAATTGTCAGAGCAATTGAAAGTAAATCAAAGTTTTGTTGAAATATTGAGAATTTAAATGCATAAAAGTAAATGTGTGATCAAGTGAGAAGAATTGGAGTGGATCACTGACTTCACTAAGTAGCAACGATGGATGCGTCGACAAGGTAAAATATAGATGGAATGTCGCTGCAATGAAGTCCCTTTGAGTTCTTACCAACAACAGCTCCCTACTTAATCCCGACTCAAATACAATCACTCCACCTCTCGGTGCGACTAACGATGTGTATCCAAGAACAAGTAACTGGAGTTTGTCCCAATCCCGAGTAGCTCTCGCCTAACCCACTTGTTAATCTAACCTGTCACCGCATCTCTCGATGTCGGTGTACTGCAATTTCACTTTCGTGTTTAGAGCAGTTAGATCCAAGAATAAACGAATAAGCAATGTAAAGTAAAAATCAAAATGATCTAACATCAAAAGATACTCTCGTATTCATTTAATATCATCAAAATCCATCATCATTTAAGAAGAATTAAAGAGTACAACGAAGCTTACTATCTCTAGACTACTAGGCCTACTCCCTAATTGTTCCTCTTGTTCAGCATCAAGCACTCCTCATCAAAAGTTGCTGCACACTTGCTCCATCAGCTCACCCTCCTCCGACGTCAAGCTTCCATGGTAGCTTACTTGAAGATTTGAGAGATTTTTGGATTTAAATTCTTCACTCCTTGATATTTATCTCCTTCTTCTTTCCTCTATTTATAAGCTCAAGAAATTTCAGATTTTCTCCATTCTCAGATCCAACAACTTTGTACAGCTGTAAAAGTTTGTTATTGACAGCTATGCAATTCTTATTTGTTTACTAGACTATTGCAGAATGTCGGCGTAATTTATAAATTGCGCAGACAATTTGTCAGTAGAATGTCGCCACAATTCTGGACATCTCTTCTCAGATCTAGATCTAATTACAACTGTCACGATTAGTTAAATTTCAGTTGTGCACTCACGCATATCTGGTGTGATCTTTATAACTCTACAGATTGTCGCCGCGTCTCTGGTCACGATCTGAAATCTTTAATTGCAGCGACAAAGTGTGAAATTCCTGCGCTGATGCTTCCAGATGTGCTTGTGGCTTGAATTCACTCAACAAAGTAAAGCTTTCAATGCGTCGACATCTCTGATCGCAATTGCCAGCTATACTTGTGGCTGCATTCTTCTTCCATAATTGAGCTCCTAGGTTGATTCCTGCATTGACAATTCTAAGGCGCAATATATTAGCTGATTGCGACGACATTAGTACAAAAAGAGGTAAAAATAACAATAATTTAAACCAAACAGCATTGAATTATAAAACATAAAAACTAAGTATGAAATGCCTAATATGCATGCTAAATATTACACAAAAGAGATAATTAATACACAAATTTAGGGAGAAAATCTATGTCATTTGTAATACCATCAGTGGCATACTATCTATCTACATAAGTAAAAATTACTAAGGTAAGAATTGGTACCGGAGATTTAGAATAAATCACAATTTTATATAAATATATCAAAAATTATTTATAACATATTAATTTATTTAAAATCATCATTTAACCACAAATATTTTAAAAACCAAGTCTGAAGAGTCTCATAGTCCTTGGGTTGAACTTAGCTCTGATATCACTAAATGTAACTCTTTTACTCGGCCCAAGAGATATGACCGGATCCAGAAGGTTATTTACGTAATTATTCCCACACGCAATCCGAAAGATCGCAATTATTCACATACATTCAAATATATATATATATGTAGTTTATAATGATAAAAAATTTAATTCCAAAAATAAATACCAAAATCCCTAAAATAAAATCTGACTTACAACCCAAATAAATAGTAATTAACAAAATATAATAAAAACCCCAAAACTAAAATAATAAGGTAAAATAAAATGAAATAAATCTATAATTATACCTTCGAGTACCAAATCTCCTATGTCTCGAGTATCTGTAAAGGAAACTGTAAGAAAGTGAGCATAGAGCCTAGTGTGTCTATAAAGTATATACAACCTAGTATATTATCACAACAGCTTATAGCATGAAAACTAACCACAAATCATGATACAATCACAAGCATAATGTAATGCACCTATACTCCAACACACCAACACAGTGAAAAGGTTCCTCGGAACCCTTTCCCAACCAAAAGTTACCAATCACAGTGTGGTTTTAGTATCAACGGTTTAAAGGAATGATAATCACTTCTTCCTCCGTACAATCCCACCCCATGAACACACAATGATATGATTAAATAATTATCACAATTAATCTTAGTCTCAATCTCATTGTATTTTTCATGTATCACAATTCACAGTAGAATAATCACCATAATTATTCAGCCGCATGCTTGATATATATATATGCATGACATTAACAACATGCATTCACAACTCCACAACAATCAAACCATTCTCTCATCTCCACAAAATCATCATATTAATAAAATATCACAATACAACATACAATCACACATTACACAACATCACATACATTGGGTTATGTTACATTTAGAAACACACCTCTAGGAAGCAAAAAACTCTAATGATGAGGAGGTCGTCCACCATGCACTGATCGAGTACCCGGTCTAACAGGATTACATCCTACAAACACAACTAATATGAATATTATCCTAGCCACCACTTAAACACAAAACTTAACTAAAATAACTTAGGAGTAGCTCTCGAAACCAATGCAGGAGTAGATTACACAGGTGGAGGAGGTAAATCGTCAGCCTTGGAGTCGTTATCACCTAAACACAAAAATCTCACATTAGACTTCCTCAGCTAAATCTCTAAATAACTCAAAGTATAGAATTAAAGATAAAACGATCAAAACGAGGCTTTCAGATTTGAATTTGGCAAAACGAACAGCGAAATCGAACTCAGGACAACGAAATTTCTTGGAAAAAGTCAACAGTCAAAGTCAACGTTCAACGGTCAGTCAACGGGTCCGGGTTGGGTCAATGGGTCCGGGTCGGGCCGATCAAGCTTGGCTTAACTTGGTTTGGGTTTGGCCTTGGTTCAATTGGGTTTTTGTTTCCTCCACTTGGGTCACATAATTGGGCTCTAAAGTTTCCAAAATTTGGGTCAAGGCATGATTTGGTAATTTCTCTATTGGGCTTACAACAAATGACCCACTTCACATCATATCACAAATCAAATTAGGGTTTTTGCTTCCCCTTCCCCAAATCAGTGCCGACGACACCCTTACCACCGTAATCGGCATCCCACAGTCAAGTTCAACACGCAAACAACCCAAACAAAGCCACAACACACATCCAACCACTTACCAACTTCAAAAACGATGAAACACGAAAGAAACACCAAAGAGCAAACGGTCGAATGGTTTTGCTATTAAAACTCACGAACGACGATGACTATAGTGATGTGGGTTGAGGGGTTTTGATGGCGAGGGCATGAGGAAGGTTTTGATAATGGCGGTGTTTGACACGCACGACCGAAGGTCGTTCGTCGGAGGTTGGCCGGATTGAAGAGAAAAAAGAGAGAGAGCTTTGGGGAAGAAAAATTCGACAGCAGCAACAAATGGGAGAGGAAAAGACAACCCCAAAGTTTAAGGGTGTTTAAATACTTGAGAAAATATGGGTATTTACTCGGAGATCCCTAAAAAGTTCTAAGGTTTCTGATTTGACCCAAAAGTTTCACACACATACAAATCAGCCCTAAAGTTCCCAAACAAAAAAATAGCCCCTTTAATTTATCAATTTCCCAAATACGTCCTTTTAAAAAAACAAGTGTTACATCGTTAACGATAATTAACAGCTCGATGACTAGAATGTTACAACGCGATAAAATAAGTGACTAAAATGTAACCTAAGGTAAACAAAAGTGACTATTTTGGTAGTTCACCCTTTATTTTAATATTGTACATATTTCATGTATTATTATGATTAATAAATTTCAAACCATACATTTCATTGTTTATTGTATGTAGTTTTAAATGGGTATTTGTGTTTCAAATCTGTGGTTTCCATACACATACACGTGTGATAAGATTTTTAGTACTAATAATGTATTTGATTGAGTTAAAATCACAAGTTAACTCGACATCGACTTAAAATTGATAACTTAACGATAAATAATTAAATCTAATTTTTTTAATTTTAATATCGTACATATTTTATTTGTTATTATTATTAATTAGTTTCGAGTCGTATGTTTCATTATTGATTGTAAGTTATTTTTAAACACACTCGTGTTCTAAATATGTGGTTCTCACACGCATATGGATGTTATATAATTTCTAGTATATTTTAAGTGTTATATTGAGTTAATGTCACAAGTCAGTCGCATACTACTAAAATACACACTATATACAAATTAATTTATATTTTTATGAGTATGTTTTATCTTTTCATATAATAATTCAATTAAAAATAATCATGATAAAATTAAACCCAAAACACCCAAAACATCATGCATGATAAACAATTAATTTTACTATTATAACCAAAATAGCAATTAAATTTTATGAGACTTTTTAATAGATAAATTTGTTGCATAATTTTTTAACTCATGTCATAGATATGACATTAATAATTAATTTTACTATTACAACCAAAATAGCAATTAAATTTTATGAGACTTTTTAATAGATAAATTTGTTGCATAATTTTTTAACTCATGTCATAGATATGACATTAATCTAGTATATATTAATCTAAGTATATATTAAAATTATATTTACGAGTAAATTATAATATATTTACTAGAATATATATATATATATTGGCTTTACCACGTATATATATATTGCTTTGTTCTTAAGCTCTACTCAAGTTGAGGTCTAAACGGATGGCAGTCTACAAACATTATCATCTTTTCTATTGATTAGGATTTAACACTTCAAAGGCACACTTGTTTCTCATTTGTCTTACAGGATTATGGTTCCGGATCCAGGGATCATCGGAAAGTTGCACTTCTGTTCCCGGATGCCGGAAAAGCTTGTCGTCGCCTAGCTTGAGGAAATTCTTTAGACCCATCGTCTATTTGCAATTTCCCCATTGCTGAACTTTTCTTCTTACCACCAGACTTTGCATGGCTTCCTGATTCTGTCTCTGCATCTTCTCCAAACTTTATCTCTTTCCTGGCTGCTTCATAATCAAATGGCTTTATTAACAAAACACCACTAGCTTCTTTTGATTCCTTCACTTTAACTGCTTTTCTGTTTTGATTCATAGACTCAAAGCACTGTTGGAAGCTCGTAGATAAATCAGATAAAGACATGCTCTCATCTTCTTTCTCCGTTTCAGAGGAAGGTGCCATACAACTCTCCTTCCCAGGTGTATCATTTACTTCCGGACTACCACTACCATCAACTTGTTCATCCTTTTTTGAATTATCTTCTAACATGATAATATCTTCTAATGTTGATGACTCAGTAGCTACCACCACAGAAGGAGGAGGTTCTTTGGGTTGTGGAGCTTCTGGGAATTTAGTTGGCTCATTAACAAGAGGTTTCGACTGCTCTGCTGTGCCCGAGAATGAGTGAAATGAAAGATTTACTGAAGATCTGATCTGTGCCAACTTACTATCTTCCTTCTCCTAGATGACAACAATAAACAAGTTAGCATTGAATTACTTTCCACAATATGCACAAAGGAATCAAAACTAAAGTAATCGCAATGATAGACAAATGCGACTGTCATGGACTGTGATGGAGCATTTACACTGGTTTCAATACTGCAACAAAATCAAAAGCCACAATAGCAAAACAGAGGAATAACTTGACTCACCTTTTTCTCCATATCAAATTTCTTCTTCGTGGAAGCATTCCCTAGAAGTGCTCCAAAGCCACGGCTTGGTTTCTTTAGAACCTGAATAGTTGCTCCAGTTGCCTACAGGTAATAGGTATTTTATCCAGCAGCTACTCGTCAGGAAAAAAAATCACCATCTACAAAAGTATTAACAACTTACCATCTTTGCTGAAGGTGGAATAACTGTACGGGCATTTGCATCTCCACTCTTTCCCGAGATGACAAGATTTTCTCTCGCATACATTGAACTACCATTCACATGTGGCTCAAACGAGAATCCTTCTTGTTTTTTGTCTCTGTCAAATTCAGTAATACTGCTTCCAATATTGATTGATTCATGTTTATGTTGCAGAGAAGCAGATTGTGCACTTATCCCATCAGGTGCTACTACAGCATCATCTATGATTCTTTTTCCATCATTTGCAGTTTTCAAGCCTGTAGGAGTCACAGGAATTAAGACCTCAGCTCCCTCTTTAGCTGCTATCTGTTGTTCTGATGCCTGCACAGTAGAAACTTTACAGTCATTTTAACAGATAGTAACTATAAAATCAACATATTCCAATCAATTGTCAGTTCAATGAAATAAACAGTAATGAGGAAGTAGCACAAAGAATGGAAATCATCTTTGTTTCAACCCATTCTCGGGACTAAGCTAAAGTTTCTAAGGCTTATTCGACGACATTTTATCAGAGATTTCATGTAACTGAATCAATCAATTAGCACACTTCATGTTTGTAGCTTTCCTATGTTAACATTATGATTCACTTGGCTGATTTTGTTTTATAAGTCATACAAACAGCCTACTACAACTCAAAATGCTTTCATTTTACTTCTAGACAATGACCACAATTCACAACCCATTTGATGACTAAAAAAAAATGAGATAATAACACAGAACAGATTTAACAAAGTACATTATAACAATACGATCAAGGTTGTCAAATCAGTGTAATTAATCTTACATTTAGCATATGTCCTTTTTTAAGTTGTTCAGCAGCAGCTTCAAATGCAACAGCATTCTGCATAGCATGCCTGATGATGCTAACAACTGCACCAAGATTTCGCTCCACATATGGGTGTCTAGATATCAACAGTTGACGTAACTTGTGAGCAGCTACAGGCATCTGCTTGGCTTTTAGCAGTAAGAAAAAAAAAGAACTTAAGGAAAAATACCAAGAAGCAGTATGAAAAAAGAAGATAAATATACAGGAAATTGATAAAAAGAAGAGAGTTCCTACCGATTTTAAGAAGCATTTTGTTTGGCAATACATAACCAGTACTTTCATCCTCTGCACGAGCAATAATGTCTCGCCATTCACAAAGCCCCTATAAACCATTTAGGTGAGAAGCAAGATAAAGGGATATCATCTATGTTTTACTAGTAAGGCTATTGTATATCAAATAGTTCTCTGAATCAAAATTAGACATTTCTTATGATTTACCAACCAGTGTGTTATCTTAAAAGTAAACAAAGGGCCAAGTAGATATGAAATCAACAAAAACTTACAGCAACAACTGCTAGCTGCTCAGCATTGAAACCAGCCACCTGCAACCTATATTAAATAGAAGAAAAAACACGGTTATTTAGAAATTATGTAATATATATTTAAATCATGTAGCCTTAGCAAGTAACAAACCCGTGTATATAAAGATACGAATTCTCTGTCAGGAGCTCTTTCTCATACAATTGTGTACATACATCAGAACTTCGCTTGTAGACCTGCTAGCAAGAGAACATTTGCTACTAAGATGATGGTCAATAATAAGAAACAGAAAGCAACAAAGTTCATGAAATCATGCATCCACGTAAACTAATTTTGAAGGAAGATGAAATGGGCAAGAAAAGTAACAAAACATGTACACTGTATACATTTTACTCGATGAAACCAATGAAGGTATCCAAAGAATCGCATTATATTGATATGAATTGTTGATCAACAAATAAATTTTCAACACCTAGCCTTAGCTGTAGGTTATACACTGAAGATTGAACAAAATAGAAGGTCAGAAGCCAGTAGAATGTGGAAAGGAACGCAGCTCTCACATGAATGTAACTAAGATTAAGACTATCAAATCTCTTAGCTTCTGTTAATCTAGAAGGGTTAGCATATGATATGGCATGCTGTTGTAAATGTAGAAAATGTTGTGAAATATCATTTACAGCATCATACCTCTACCAAAGGAGCATCCAAATGTTCACCTTCCTGGGAAATTGATAGCAATTTGATTCTCATTAAATCATAAATGTACAGTAAGTAGTGTGTGTCTTCTCTAGCATATCTGGCATAAAAATGGTAATAAACAGAAACAATTAATAGACAGATAACAATCAATGTTTCCTCTTCAATAATTGCAATCAGAGTGACAGAACCTTGAAACTTTTCTTCAGAGTAATCTGTTAGTTCAAAACATAAATAAAAAGCAATGTGTTTTTACTTCATATTGATTAAAAAGTCAAAATTAACTACTATTCACATCTTCGTGTTTGAAATTCTTCTCATAAAAAAACATAAAAAATATCAGTAATAGTGGTCTTACAGATTTATGATTAAATTTTTTCCTTTTCTGATAAGTTTGATGGGGGGTTAAGTCAGCACTACTTTGAGCACAGAAAAAATAAAGATGTCACGGTTTGCAGAAAATTGATCAAAAGAGATGATGTTGCAGGCAAAACTAAGAAACAACAGTTTGTCATAAAAAGTATGTCAAATTTACAGTTGAAGTAACGCTTTATTTTTTCTCTTTCTATAATTCTTTTTTTAAAAAGGAAGTGGTCAATAGCAATCAATCATTAGCTTTAATGACACATGCAAGTGCAGCAATTAGACATTATTTAACTAGCAAGAAAGAGTCAAGCAGCAGAAAGGTAAAAAAGCAACATTACCTGAGCATTTCATCAGGAAGAGGACGCAATCGCCAATCTGCATTCTGGTACCTACATTGAGTCAACTAATCAACCTTACGGACATAGGATAGATGATGATCAAAGAGGAGAGAACTAGCAAGTATAAAGAAGACGATCAAACAAATTTAAATAAAAACCCACTCTTTGTTGGCTGTAACTCCACAAAATTGTAGCAGAAGATGCTCCAAACTATTTCTTTCCAATTTCAAGACCCTTGAGGCCTGAGAAACATGCAAAATACATATTGGTAGGAGCCCAACACAACAGTTAACTTCAAAATAAAAACAATCAAATCATGTATTTATTAATTGCACTCAAAACTAAGCCTAAGCATATACAATCAAGACATGGCACTTTGCGAATGTCAATTAGGCTCAACAAATCTGTGTGGGTGATAATATTTCTAAGGCTATAACAACTAAAATGGTTAAGATAGTAGGTGGAAACTTTATCAATAAGTTCCTATAAGCTTAGCGCCATTGTCATCAACCATAAAACTAGTTAAGTTAGTTCAATCATTTAAACCCAAGTAAAGAGTTTTCATGTATGATCTTTGTACCAATTTCCTTTCCCCTAAGTCATTGTCACACTGCTAATTAACTAACAAATAATTTCATAAAAAGTGAACTGTTGACAAGGCCCACATAAACTTAACTTCATAAAATATACCAATAAAACCAAGAATTTAACAGAAAATTCTCAAATTAAATCCTCAAGTTCATAGAAGTAGAAACCTGTCCAGTGTCAAAGAGATTGCACACATATATGCCAAAGTCTCGTTGAAGCCACACAATATCCCTGTCTGCTCCATGCATAACCTATGTGAATTAAGGATATCAAACCATGCAATAAGCTAAAAAAAAAAAAAAAAAAAAAAAACTATCAAGGGAACCAACTTTTTTCCTGGTGGGATCCTTGAAAACTTCCCTAAGATATGGGCCAACATGAATTCGAAGCTTCAAAGTATCTACAATAAAATCCTCAGTTCTAGTAGAAATTTGCATCAAGCAAGTTAGTCCTTGAAAAGATCGATATTGGTTATGCTCCAAATCAACCTGAGAATAATTACAGAGAAAATGAACGACAGGCAAAGAGGTAACATATTATGAGAATACAGAAAATTAATCCCATATTTGATGCATACAAAGTCCAGTGTAAGTGGTAACCCTGAAGCCAGAGATGCATACACCCTTCTTCAGACAAGGTGAACATTCTATATCTTACTATGAAGCTAGAGCAAAACATGCATCATCACATAAAGTCATATTATAAGTTGAATTTTTACCGCAAACTCTTCCACACTGCGTAACTTAGCTGCTAAATCCTTCAAATCTTTTACTTCCTCAACCAGCTTAAATGAGGTAGACTCGATTGATGGGAGTTTGATGGGCTGAATATCTGCAATATCTTTATCCACAAAATCCATAACAGAGAGGTTCTCCTGTAATAGGACAATAGAAAAGTTCTCTTATTTCAGCAAGCAACACAAATTAACATTTACAGGAGACAAAACAGAAAGTTTTAGAAGTTATTGTTGAACATAGTTGGATGTGTGTGAGATTTTGAGGTATAATAACAATACAAAAAGAAAAAATTATATCACATCCATATCTAAATATTATTACTAATGTATCTCTCATGAACATGGTAACATTCTTAAAAACAATTGCAGCCTTTCCCATCTTCTAATTACCATTAGCAACGTCACAATTTACCCCAATAAAAAACATAAGAAAGACGACCTAGATTACAAGATACCTTCTACAAACCAATGTAAATCAGAAATACTATCACTTCAATGAACTATTTTACTGAAATTCATTTTTTTCTCTTTTCCTTTTAACAATGCAAGGTGCCTTTAACTCTGGAAAACTTAAAAAAAAAAAAAGTTAATTCTCCTTATAAATCTTTTTTGTCTCCATCGGAAAGATTCTGAGCTATGAGACGTTCAAAATAACAATATTAATCATTCTTGCTACTTCTTGTACAGAAATTCTTTTTTTTTTTTCTTTTCCTTTCAACTATGCAAGTTGCCTAGAAAATTTTAAAAGACAGTTATATTCTCCTTATTCATCTTTGCTGTGTCCATGGGAATTATTTCAGAGATGTGAGAACGTTCAAAACAACCATATTAATCACTCTTGCTACTTCTTGTACAGAAATTCATGCCCCAAAAAAAATACAACTGTGGTATCACTCAAAGAAAATAAAAGCACCAAACCTAATGCCTCAGCAATTCTAATAAAAGCATTTCACTTATGTCCAACTATTCTAATCCTGATCACAAGCATCAAAACTCCCAAACCAGTGTCATTAAGGTATGTGCTTAGGTGCTGTGACTGAGCATCAGAAGAAAATGTGCTAGTGGCCCTTTAGGCCAAGGCTCATTGCTCAGAAGCACTCTTGGTGAGTCTAGGGACTAGAGACACCTTTTTGTAAAGCGGTTAATGCATGAAACCCTGCCTCATTGAAATTCTGTCTAATTCTTTGATAGTAAAGATGAGACAATATCAAAATTCTACATCTTAATGTACAAATATTCAACAACAAACAATGAACAAAAAAATCAACAACAAACATGAGACTGCAAGAAACATGCATATTGGTCAAAAAAGGAAAAAAAACATTTTTGTAAGATAAATTGGACCACCTTTTGAGTTCATTATCAGAATATCTTAAAGCTTATTTTTTTTATATAGACAAAGATACACAAAACACATACATAGACATATTCCTCAGTTTACTCAAGGAAGCGCTTCTTTGCCCTTTCCACCTCGGTATAGAAAAATTATGAAGTTATCCGACAACATATGAAACTCAACACTCATTGAACTAACCAAACAAAAATGAAACACTGTGAGGTTATCCTATAACATAGGTAACCAACTAAAAGCAGAAATGTTGTGAAAGCATTTAGGAAACAGTTATAACATAGCGATTAACCCCAAAAGAAAAGAAAAGACAGAACTCCATAAAAGACGGATTAAACGGGGAAACAAAAACCAACCAGTGGATGAACAAAACGCTGCCCATCCTCACTCCTCTGCAACCAAACATGTTCAAAAGGCTGATTCGAATTATTCACAAGTATATTATACTCTTCCTGAGGCTTCCGTATCGTTGGTATATGAAATGGCACCTTCGCTTTCCCAGTCGTCCCCGTAGCCAATGCCTCTTTCTTCACCTTCACTCCAGAAGAACCCGAAAACCCACCTTCCTTCCCACTCACTGACACACCAACCGAGTCACTCACTAAGCCACCGTTAATTTTCTTCTTTTTCTTCCCGTAAACCAACTGAAACCCATTATTGTCAGGATCCGACCCAATAAACCGACCCGTTCCCTCTTCTTTCTTTCGAATCTTATGAAATTCGTCGATGGAAACGTCAAATCGTTCCAAAAGTTCGTCGTTGATATCAACGAGCCAATCATAAGCGTCATCATCGGCTATGCTGTCAAGGTTGTTAAGGAAATTGATGGCCTTGTTGGCGCCCCAGGTTTTAGCCGAAGCACCAATGGATTCGAGCAAAGAATCGGATGTTTTGGCGATTTGATCGATGGGTAGCTTGAAATCGTAGAAGTTGTTGAAGAAATGAAAGTCTTGATTGGAAGGGAGGGTTGGAGAAGAGGAAGAGAGTGAAGAAAGAGAAGAAGAGAGAGGGCCTAAAGCTAATGTTTGAAGAATTTGAGAATCTTCTGAAGGTTGAGATTGGGCTTCCATTGTTATCTGATCGTCGTAATCGTTCATCGTTGTTTTAGGGTTTTAGGGTAGAAAAAGCATTTTAGGGTTTTAGAGATTTTTGTTTTCTTTTGGTTAAATTATGCTATTAGTCTTTATACTTTATGAAAATTGTGGATTTTGTTTTTATATTTTACTTTGATCAATTCTAGCCCTTAAATTGGTCAATTTGAGTCATTACAATATTCAAAGTTTGAAATGTTACTCCATATTTTTCAACTGAGTTATTCTAAGTCTCTATACTTATTAAATTTTGAAATTTCGGTATTGACAAAAATTACAATCTTTAATCTATTAATATGATTTTTAATGAATTTAATTGTTATCATTTAAAGAGACTAAAATTTTAAATTTTAAAAAGTATAAAAACTAAAAGTTACCAAATTAAAATATAAAGATTAAATACAACTTTTGTAAAATTACATAAATCAATTAGGGAAATAATTTTACATTTTTTTCATATCTGTTTTAAAAAAAATAGTTTAATCAATAAAATACAATCCTCTATTTGATAAATAGAAAAAATAAATGCTAAAAATTAAATATGAAAAAATTAAGTGATAATTCAAGTTATAAAACATGTTTGGCAAAAAAACATAAAAAAAAAATTAAGGGTTGATACATTTAAGTTATAAAATATGTTTAGTATATTATTAAATATCGAAAATTAAATGTTGTTATAAAACATGTTTGGTATATTATTTAAAATAAAATACGGAATATAATTAGATTATGTGATGAAGGATAATACAATTTTTTTAAAATAAAATAAATGTAACGTATTTTATTAAGTGATAAATAAGTCCTATTTTCTTCGCAGAAAAAAAATTTATCTACTAATTTTTATTATGGGTTATCAAGCTTGTTTAAAAAATTAAATTATGCAAAATATTAATTTCAATTAAATTATTTTTTAACAGTTTATCATATAGGGCTTGAGTTATTTTTTTTTTTTTAAATGTCTTCCACTTTTGATCATGGTAGTCGGTATCGTACCAATATTGGTCGGTATTGTTTCAGACTTAAACCAATATCAAGTATTTTATGTTCGTTTCGGTCAAAATTTTCTTGCATTCCGGTCATTTTAATGTATTTCAGCCCATTTTAGTCAATATCGACTTATATTTGCTCGTACTGGTTGGTACAAAATTTTGACATTTTAAACCAATTTTTTATATTTTTATTTTATCCATTTATTTTTTCCATAATTATATTTAAAAATAAAAATTACTAAATTGACTTATTCAATCTAATTAATAATTTTTAAATTTATATTTACATATAAATATATTTATATGAATATAATTGAGATATATTTACTTGTGTAATTTATGTTTTGACAAAAAAACATTTAATTTCTTAAGAAACTAAAACTTAGGCTATATATATATATATGAAAAATATTTAAATGTATATATAATTTATCAAGAAATTAAAAATTAGATTATATGTATATGTGGAAAATATTTAAAAGTATCGGTAAATCCGAAACAGTACACTAAAATATGTTGGTATCAATACGTACCAATACCAAAACAAAAACGATACGTTCACCGATACGGTATTGAGTAGGGGTACTCATAATTTGGTTAAAACTGAATTAATCGATTGACCCGATCTAATTCAGTTAATCAGTCGATGGCCAAATTTAGTTCGGTCAGAAATCGATTAATGTTTTTTTAATTTCAATTATCGATTAACTTAGTTGGAAACCAGGTAATTAATTGAATTAATCAATTAACTGAAATAAATAATATATATAATATATATTTATATATATCTAAGGTTATGCAATCTAAAAAAAATACACCTCTCGTTTCCAAATTGCTACCTACCAACTATATGGAATTTGCACCAAAGTACTCATGCTATTGCACTTTATCAATCCTTGGCCTAAGTTCATTACACATAGCTATAATTGAGTATTTGTTCAATGAAAAGGCCATCCAATCCCATCATTTTTCAAATGTTATGACTCCAAGTGCTGTTGGTGTCCACATTTTCCAAATGTTACGGATCGGTTATTTTGATTTTTGTAAATTAATCCGTATATTTAATTATTAAAGGGTTGTCATTTGTCATGTATTGGGCAGAATATATATAAATGTATATAAATGTGTATACATTTTAATCTGTTTATATATTGTATATAATTATATTTTAATTTATTGTATAATTTTTATTCTTGCAGAATGTTCACTGAATCAAAATTTGTTGAGAGCAACGTTACACCTCCTACTTCAACATATTCTAGAAATTCGATAGGTGAAGCTTCAAGCCAAACAAAGCTGACTACTAGGAAAAGAAAAGTCATCCCTCCAAGGTTAAAAGTTTGGTCTCACTTTACTAAGACTATTAACAGTGAGAGTGTAAGTAAGGCTGTAACCCCCTTAATCCGGCCCAAAAGATATGATCGAATCCAAAAAGTTATTTACGTAATTATTTCCAAACGCAATCCGAAATATCATAATTATTCACATACATTCATTTAAAAATATATATGTATAGTCTATAATAATAAAATAATTAATTTCCAAAAATAAATACCAAAACCCCCCAAAATAAAATCTGACTTACAACCCAAATAGATAATAATTAAAAAATATAATAAAATGAAATAAGTCTATAATTATGCCTCCGGATACCAAGTCTCCTATGTCTTGAGTATCTGTAAGGGAAACTGTAGGGAAGTGAGCTCTAAAGCCCAGTGTCTCTAAAGTACATACAACCTAATATATTATCACAACAGTTTATAATATGAAATGCAACCACAAATCATGATACAATCACAAGCACAATGCAATGCACCCATACTCCAACACACCAACAAAGTGAAAAGGTTCCCCAAAACCCTTTCCTAACCAAACGTCACCAATCGCAATGTGGTTCTAGTATCAATCTTTTAAAGGAATGATAACCACTTCTTCCTTCGTACAATCTCACCGCATGAATACACAATGGTATGATTACAAAATTATCACAATTAATCTCAGTCTCAATCTAATTGTATTTCTCATATATCACAGTTCACAATAGAATAATCACAATAATTATCCAGCCACATGCTCGATATATATATGCATGACATTATCAACAGGGGAACTCAAACAGCGGAACTCAAATAATCACAATAATTTCAGTCTCTAATAATTTTTGTACATTTTTCTATGATTTTTCAAAGTCAGAACAGGAGAACTCAAACCTACTCTGACATTGTTAGACAAAAACTAGTATATCTCAGAAATATACAATTCATTTTCTTTCACTGTTTCTTTCATACGAAACTACACTCAATAAACTTTAATTACATATTTCATTCAACTCTTAACTCTTTTTATATAATTTTTGGTGAATTTTCGAAGTTAATCCTCTGTTCTGTCCAAACTGTTTTAATGAACATGTTTTTTTTTTTCATGTTTCTTTACACTATGTTTTATTTAATCACACATAATTACCATTCTTATATTTAAACATATCATTCTACTCATTTTTATCACAATTAATCATATACTAATATCATATACTTTAAAGAGAATAAATTTTCAATTTAAAATCTTGTAGTACTTACAACAAAAAGATTGATTTTCTCCTCTTTTTACTCATTGCTCTTCTCTTTTCCTTTGTCTTCAATTTGGTCCCTTTACTTCTTTCCTTTCTCTTCAATTTCACATAGATACATGTAAGCTAAATGCTATAATTCAATGATTTCCATACTAAATTATAGAAAAATACATGTATATCATGAAAATTGAACCATCTCTTACGTTAGTTCATGAAAACCCAAAATTCTAATTCAATCCCTTAACTCTTTAACACCTCAAAAGAGACTCTATATGAGAATTGAGGTGTCTACTAACTCTCTTCTATGCCTTTCTTTTAGAAATTTCAAAGAAAATGGAGGTTTTTGAAGCTTGGAAGGTTTAACAATGGTGGAAGGACTTAATTAGAATAAAAGCAAAAGTTGGATGGAGAGAGAATAGGCATGGACGGTTAAGCATTATGAAAAAGATGATATTTTTCATCTTTTATTCCTTTTTATTTCTCTCAAATTCTCTAGACTTTTTTCAAACATATCTCACTTAATAAAAATGGTAAAATTCACTTTTAGTCTTTGGGCCTTCCAATTTTACACTTTGGCCCAAAACTTTTCATTCAAAAATATCTTCCACCAAATTACTCTTTTGTCCCTCCTTAATCAATCTAATTCCCATGATGACTCATAATTCAATTTGGATAAATTGCTATTTAGTCCTTCCTCCTTTCTTACAATTACTAATTAATCCTTAATTTTCTAACTTTTTCTTATTTTACCTACATAGTCCAATTCTCAATTCTACTCTATTACTGTTTCAAATCCGGTTCAAGAACGCGAATGTTACACACCAACACTACCTTTAGGAGCTACCAAAACCTCAGGCCTCACTCTCTAATAACTAGGCTAAATTGCCTCCTCTCTAGGCCTCTTAACAGAAAGACCACTCGAAACAGGCTTAATTGGTGTGCCTACTGGCTTCTTACTACACTCCCTATCTTGAGCGCTCTGAGCCTTAGTACGAGTCTCCAAACTCTCAACAGATCTTGCTTGACTAACCAAATCAATGAATACCCTATCGTGATGCATGTTAATCCCAGCCTGAAGTGAGAGTCAAAGTCCCTTCCTAAACCAATCACATTTCTCTTTTTCATTAGTCACCAGCCAAGATGCATAGCGAACCAATCTCAGGAACTCGATCTCATAGTCATTAACAAACATATCCCCTTGTCTCAAATTCATGAAATCATCCTTACACTTATCGAGAAACTCCTTACCCACATAACGATCCTGGAAGGCCTCTCTAAAATAATCCAATGTAATCTAACCAACAGGAGTAGACTCTTCCATAGTATCCTACCAATTTTGGGTTTCACCCCTTAGCAAAGAAACAACAGCCCTCACCTTTTGACCAGCAGGATAGTTCATCTCCACAAATAATCTTTGAAGATCCTTCAACCAATACTCAGCAACAGAAGGATCCGTACCAATCCTACCCTCAAAGACCTTCATCCCAACCGTTATAAAAACGGTAGAAATGAGCCTTCTCGAACCCTCAGACTGACCCCCAACAGATCCACGGAGTAATCTCAATAACTTCCGACTAACCGTAGCACTATCCAACTCCACGGTCTTACTATCCCTAATGTTAGGCACATCCTCAACAGGAGCTTCCTCAGCAGGTAAGTCTCCCCCAACAACTTGCTGACCCTCAGCACCTACGGGCAGCTCATCCTCCTCAACATGTGACAATTCATCCACATTCACCTTAGGCTCAAATACAAGAGTAGGGTTACTAACGACCTTAATAGTACGGCCCCGTCATCGATCTTGGCCACGATCAATCGTAAGTTTAGCACTCCTACGTGGTGGCATATTATCTATCTACATAGGTAATAAATACTAAAGTGAGAATTGGTACCGGAGATTTAAAATAAATCATAATTTTATATATTTATATAACAAAAAAATTATTTTATAATATATTTAATTTATTTCAAAAAAATTCTCATTTAACTCTAAAACTTTTTAAACCCTGTTTAGAGAGCCTCATAGTCTATGAGTTAAACTCAGCTCTATACCACTAAATGTAACCCCTTTTACCCGACCTAGAAAATATGATCGGATCCAGAAAGTTATTTACGTAATTATTCTCACACACATTCGAAATATCACAATTATATATATATATATATATAATAATAAAATAATTAATTTCCAAAAATAAATACCAAAATCCCCAAAATAAAATTTGACTTACAACCCAAATAAATGATAATTAACAAAATATAATAAAAACTCAAAAGTAAAAAAAGATAAAATAAAATGAAATAAGTCTATAATTATGCCTCCGGGTACCAAATCTCCTATGTCTCGAGTATCTGTAAGGGAAACTGTAGGGAAGTGAACTATAAAGCCTAGTGTGTCTTTAAAGTACATACAACCTAATATATTATCACAACAATTTATACTATGAAATGTAACCACAAATCATGATACAATCACAAGCACAATGCAATGCACTCATACTCCAACATACCAACACAGTGAAATGGTTCCTGAGAACCCTTTCCCAACCAAACGTCACCAATCGCAGTGTGGTTTTAGTATCAACCGTTTAAAGGAATAATAACCACTTTTTCCTCCGTACAATCCCACCCCATGAACACACAATGGTATGATTACATAATTATCACAATTAATCCAGTCTTAATCTCATTATATTTCTCATATATCACAATTCACAATAGAATAATCACAATAATTATCCAGCCACATGCTTGATATATATATGTATGACATTATCGACATGCATACACAACTCAACAGTAATCATACCATTCTCTCATCTCAGCAAAATCATCATATTAACAAAATATCACTATACAACATACAATCACATATAACATAACATCGCACATTAGGTTATGTTACAGTTAGAAACACACCACTAGGAAGCAAAAACTCTAACAACGAGGAGGTCGTCCACCACGCACTGATCGAGTACCCGATCTAACAGGATTAGATCCTACAAACACAACTAAATATTAATACTATCCTAGCCACCACTTAAACATAAACTTAACTAGAATAACTAACGTGTAGCTCTCGGAACCGATGCAAGAGTAAGTTGCACAGGTAAAGGAAGAGGTAAATCGTCAGCCTTGGAGTCGTGATCACCTAACACAATTATCTCATATTAGATTTCCCAAATTAAATCTCTAAATAACTCAAAGTAAAAAATTAAAGATAAAATAGTCAAAACAAGACTTTCAGGTTTGAATTTGATAAAACAGACAACGAAAACGGACTCAAGACGTCGAAAAAGGGTAGGGTAAGGTTTCTTGGAAAAATTCAATGATCAAAGTCAACAATCAAAGGTCAACGATCTATCAACGGTCAACGATTCGAGTCAACTGGTTGAGTCAACGGGTTAGGCCGATCAGGCTTGGTTCACTTGGTTTGGTGTGGGCTTGGTTTAATTTGTGTTTGCTTGGTTTAGGGTTTGGGTTATTAGGAATAAGGGTTTGGTTTTAAGCAACCTAAGGCCTAATTTTTAAACATAACCGAAAGGCATAATTTAGGGTTTGAGTTCCCCCTTTTCGGTGTCGTCAACACAGCCACCACACACAACGGCACAACCACCACCAATAGGGCGAATAAGGCTCCCAAAATAGATCTTAAGGAAAAATAAACCTTTCCAACTACTCACCCACAACCAATAAAGGAGAAACCATGAACAAACAACGAAGGAAAGATGGCACAAAACCGTATGCTTTCCCCTTTGTTTCTCATAATCGACAATGTCAAAGAGGTATTTGAGTGTATGGTTAGAATCGAAAAAAGACGACAATGGCTTTGGCAGAGGCGGTGATGCACACGATCGATGACAGTGGTGTGAGTGGAGGTGATCTGAATAAATGAAGAGGGAGAGAAGGAAGGGGTTTTTCGACAGCAGGGAAGAAGGAATGCGAAATAAGAAGGTCAAAACTAGGCTTAAATACCCAATAAAAATGGGTCATTTACTCGCAGGTCCCTAGATAACACTGGGGTTTCTGAATTACCCAAAAACTTCACATACAATACACTCTAGTCCTAAAATTTCCAAATTAACCCACATATTCCCCTCAAACTTCAATCGAATCCTCAAAATTCCCCTAAATTAAAAAAATTAGACCTTTAACTTCTCAATTTTTCCAATTAAGTCCCTTAAAATACTTAAGGTGTTACAAAAGCTAACTGTAATTATTGTGAAAATGAATTTTGTTGTGATGAAAAAAAATAATATAGGATCATTGAAATATTATATCGATTCATATAAGAAAAATCCTAGTAATATTGTTGATACTAGGCAAGGACAACTAGTTTTACTTAGTAAGGGAGTTGAAAAGGGGGGGAGAGGGAGGGCATCTTTCAACTTGTAGACTTGATCAAATCAAGAAGCATGTAGGAAGGGGTTAGCACAAATGATTGTGGATGATGAATTACCTTCAAGTTTATTGAATGTAAAAGCTTTGGGAAATTTATATTCGTGGCATGTCCTAAGTTTCATATTCCTTCACGAATTACTATGGAAAGTGCTAAGTTAAAACAATTTTTGAGAAGTTCTTGTTCTAGAGTTTACTTAACTATTGACACATAGACTTCTTTACAAGGAGTTAATTATTTGTGTATCATTACTCACTTTATTAATGAAGATTGGAAATTGAATAAAAATATTTTAAATTTTTGTCTAATTTCTAGTCATCATGGTGAGTCTATTAGGATGGTGATTGAGAAATGCTAGTTGAATTGGAGAATTGATAAGTTGTTTAGTGTCACTGTTGATAATGTAAATTTAAATGATATTGCTATTGGTTATTTGAGTAAGAAATTTAGCCCTTGAGAGAGTTTAGTTCAAAATGATAAATATCTTCAAATGAGATGCATGATACACATTCTGAATTTGATTGTTGTTGAAGGCTTAAAGGAAATGAATAAATCTGTTGAACGTGTTAGGAGGGTTGTTAGATATGTGAGGTAATCTCCAGATAGATTATAAAAGTTCAAGAAGTGTGTTGTGGTGGAAAAGATATAGTGCAAGAAGATGTATCTTGAGGTTTGTATTAGGTGAAACTTGACCTGCTTAATGTTAAACACTGCTCAGAATTTTGAGAAAACTTTTGAGAGATTTGAGAAGTAAGATACAAACTTTAAGGCTAAACTTGAGAAGGGGAATGGTTGTCTTAGTGCAGATGATTGGATAGTGTTTGAAACTTGAGTGATTTCTTAGAACACTTTTATAAAGTCACTTTGCATGTTTTTGACGCTTCATATGTCACATCCAATAATTTTTTTTATGAACTTTCTGAAATTGATATCCTTTTACGAGATGCTCTGTTAAATATTGATGTTGAATTTAGTGCTATGACCATGCAAATTAAAGACAAGTATGATAAGTGTCGAAATCATTTTTTTTTAAAATAAGTCTCGAAAATATTTTTAGAATTAAAAATGGGAGTCACCACCAATATTTTAATTCGGTGTGATTGGATCACCTAAAACGTTTGAATTTATTTTTAGAAAACGATTCGGTCTTCAACATCCAAAAGATAGGTTCGGGAGTCGGTTACGTGTAAGGAAGGATTAGCACCCTTACACGCCCAAAAATTGGTACCCAGTCAATTATTTATTGTCTTAGTTATTGAAAATTAGAAAACTCGAAAAGAATTTACAATGTGATCATTGAATGTATAAAATAATAATATATGTTTTAAAATTACTTAAATCTTAAAAAAAATATTTTTTTTCTCGAGTTAATTGAGAAAAATCACACCCCGTGAGTTAAGGGCACGATTATTTCATGTACCCGAAAAAAAGGAAATCGTTCATCGATTGATCAAATAAAATTTAAGATATGATCAAAGCGAAAAAATAAATTTTACGAATAAATGATCTTTTCTTCTCGAGTTCATTGAGAATCACATCCCGTAAGTTAAGAACACGATGTTTCGAACACTCAAAAAGAAAGAACATTTACAGGCAAAATGTGCATGTTTTATATTGAAGATAGGGTATTCAATTGCATAAGTTAAAAGATTAAACCGCACCTCGTAAGTTAGAGCACAACTTCATCGAGTTTCTTTGGCAATGAATGTTGCTTTGATTTTGAAATAATCCATGCAATTACAATGACAAAATGAACAATAGTTTACACAAAAGGAACTTGAATAAATGTACAATTAATCCACAAGTTTTCCTTTTTCTAAAAAAAAAATTGCTAAGTTGACAATGAATGTACATGTATGGCATATATTTAACGAATAAAATTCAAATCCACAAGATAATTAGACAAAATGTAATTTTTTTTTTTAAATAAACTGGTATGATTACATGGTAATATCTGTTCATAATTTTTTAACTCTTTGACAACGCACACACACACCTTGCACACACAGGCACTCGAACCCGGGACCCTTAAGATAAATAACATCATTTTTTTCACTGGAACTACTTGTTGAATTCTAGACAATATGTAAATTAAATTTAAGGATAAGACAAATACGTAATAAAAGTAATGAAAGGATTCTTAAAAAAACACAATGTAGATTTTAAAAAGATAAAATAAAATAAAAAATAAAAAGATTTTAAAAAAATTTCCTTAACAGATTTACTTTCTTTTAAAAAAATTTAAAAGATAGAATAGATTTACAGAACTTAAAAGTGTAAAAATAATAAGACACAAAAATTAAAAGGATTGAATGAGAAATTTTCTGTTATTTTTTTTAAAAAAAATAGTGGCCTGCGGATTAAATTAAAAAGGTAAAATCTGCTTGCTAACCCCTTTTTTTAAAAAAAAAAACTAATGGACTGATTAAGAAAAAAGCGAAACATAGAGGGACTTTGCTAGAAAAATTCCATTTTTTATTTTCAAAACTTATTGCTGAAAAGAAAACGTTGTCGTTCCAAAGCCATTGAAGTTTGGCTTGAAACGACATCGCAAGAGGAGGAATTAAAATAGGAAGGACTATGTTGGTACTGCTTAAAAACCAAAGGGACTTTAAAATAAAATTTCCCTTTTTATTTTTCAAGAAAATTCGCTTCCAAAACGACAGTGTTTCAAAGCTACCATATTAAGTTAGGAAACGTTGTCGTGTAGGCCTGATTGATGTTCAAAAGACTGAAATCCAAACATAAAAGAAAAAGGAGGACTGCGGAGCAAAATTTTCTATTTTTTGGAAACACGCGGAACCTTCATGAACAGGTCGAGTATCCGAAATCCAACTTTTAAAATGACACCGTTTTAGGGCTACCTAATTAGGCCCTAAAGGACGTCGTGCCAAGTAACTATATAATTAACTTTTTTCACAAAAATTTCATTTCATACTTCATTCTTTAAAAAAACTAGATTTCATTTTTTTTTCCTCTTAAATTCTCTCAAGAACCCTCTGTCAGATCTTAGGGTTTCATCGCAAACCCGCTACGACCACCGGTCATTGGCGACGGCAACTGTCGTACACGGTGGCCGAAAAAATAAAAAAATCTTTTTCGACTCTTTTTTATTATTATTATTTTTTATTTTTACGTTTCGAAAACAGATCTAGACTAGTTTTAACAAAATCGTGCAAAAAATATTTAGAAAAGCTTTGAAAACTTCGATCTTCATTTTTTTATCTGTCTTTTGATTTTCTTTACTTTCTTTTTCTGTTTTTGTTTTTTTTTCATTTTAAAAAGGAACCCGAATCCAAGTCAGCCTTTCAAAAGAAGGGAGAGATTTTGAGGATTTTGTATTATTGTTTCTTTCTCTCTCTCTCTCTTTTTTTTTTAAATATAAATCTAAGTTTTTAAAAAAGATCTTTCCAGATTTTAAAGGAAAAGAAAAGTTTTGATGATTTTTTATATTTTCCTTTTAAATCTGTTTTTTCCTTTATTTTTTGTTTATTATTTTCTTCTCTTTTTTGAACTAACGAAATCCGTTTTTATGAACATATGCATGCTTGGAAGTTTTTTACGACGATCGTGACCTTGGAACTGTCAGAGCATGCTGCAATCGCACAACCATGGTGAAAACCAGGTACGAAACCCTTGATCCCCTTTTTGTTTTGTTTGATTTATATATATATATACTTTGAACGAACTGAGAATTGTATTGTGATATTGCTAATGTGTTTTCTAATATCAATTGCAGATTTTTTTTGTGTTCTATTTCGCGTGTGTCTCAAAAATTTCCAAAGCAATGACAATGGCTTTTATAGTCGAAAAATACATCGATTGTTGTTCTTTATTGTTTTTTGCTTCGTATTTGTTTCTGCTTTTGTTTTTCTCTCTTTTTTGCAGGTATCACCACAATGGTGGTCTTTTACAGTCAACAATGTCGTCGGGAGTCACACCCTTACCATTTCGGTGAAATGACAGCAGAAGAGACCTTGGAAGCCGAGAAGTCGAAAGTCCAATGGTCAAAAGTTGAAGGATCGGCAGTCGAGAAACCAAAAATCGAAGGGTCATGTGGCGCTGACGTGGTAGCGGTATTGGATTTGTTTTAAGGTTTCAAGTTGCTAAGAATTCTTAAGTTAATGGGTTGTGTGGGCTCTTTGTAATTGGGTGTTAGGTTTTATTTGGGCTTGTAATTGGACATTAGTATTATAAATAAAATGGGTTTTGATAAATTTTTTTGTTTATTTAGTTTAAACCGAATAAATTAAGTTTTTACAGTAAGTATTTGAGTGATATTAATAAGATGAATTTACTTGTATTTGTACCGTATGAAATGATTAAAAAATTAACGAAAACTTTGGATGAATTGTTTGATAAGTGTAAGCCTAATCACAACAAAAAAAAAATGAAAAACATATGCAAGTTTTGTATAAAAAAAGTGAGTTAAAAAATAATGTGAATACAAAACGTTTGAATTAGATAAATATACTGAGCGTTGAGCCATGTTAAGGGGAGCTAATTACTTTCAGCCAAAACCCTCAGCTTCGATTAGTGCAAGGTGCAAATCTGAAAGAGATAAGTAGATATGTACGATCCATGGACTGGAGCGCGAGCATCGATTTCCAAAAGGTGTTTGATCCTATTTTGGGGATTGCTGTTGAAGCCAAATTGAAACCAGATGAGATGATTGAAAGGTTGTTTGGTTTTACTGACTTGGATATCAATGAAGCTTCAGTATCGCCATGGGAGACTGAATATCAAGTTATTGAGAGGAAGTTCACTGAGAAAGAGTATGGAGATGTAGTCCCACAAATTATCTTTTTGAATCTGAGAGATTCCGTGACTGTACCACAAATTGAAGCTCGAAAGGGAGCGACAGTAGTTGATGAGTATTCCAAGAAATTTATAAATATATTATTAGTTGAAGACGGGGATTTAAACCCTGAGACAGTCATGGAAGCTGCTATTCATGTGAAGGGTATCAGAAATTAATGGTTCTTGATAGAGGGTCAATTTCAATCTACTCTACTGGACCGGACCCTTTTTTCATTCAATTTATTTATTATTTATTCTCTTATAAATATACATACATGTACCATGCGAAGTGCTCATCATGGTATAACAAAAATCTAACCTGTGATGAATATGTATATTTCACACAAACATTCAGCTATAGTTTTGGCAAACGAGTGTAAACCAGATAGACAGATAGACCAGATTCTGAGCATTTACACCAAAAATGCACGACTACTTCGGACTGACAGGGGCTTCGTTAACAACCCGAATAGGGGTAGCCGGGATCGATTCCCACCACTCTTTCAATCGTCGATCACGATCTCCTCCTTGGTTGTTTACCATATACTTTGCTAATGGTGATGTTGTGATCATGGAATGAAACACAATAGCAATTATGAGATACTTGAAAGGAATCACTGCAAACATTATTGCCAATCCGATCATTGCGAGCATCACCGTGTTTGCATGCTGAAAGCCGATACAAGTGTGTTAAATTCAATGGAGTATGAGATTATAAAGGATAGTATATTATCTCAACTTTTTCCATAAATCTTGCTGAAAAATAGATTTAAGTTTGCTTAATCTTAAAATTTCTAAACTGAAATAATATGTAGTTGCATGCACACCTTGTGTGCCCTTGAAACCAGAACTGAATGCAATTTCAGTATTGTTACATTCGCTTCCTTTATTATCTCACGAAACGTCAAAAATCCATATTGTGCTGAAACTATGTTCTCTCTTGTACTAGGAGTATGGTCGGAACCTGTGCACACAACTATTTCCTTTTGTTTGTCCTTAAGCCTTTCTTGTCTAGCTCGTATCATATTTGCTACCACCAGAAGCAAGCCTGCGGATAACGCCTTGCCAATCCATTCCCTACAACATGATTCCTAGTTGCTTTACTATCCTTCTGACTTGAATTTGCATCAGAAAAGAAAAAAGACAGCAGATCAGAAACAACTTACTTGTATACGATTAGTATAATTGCAGCAAATACCAGAAGAGTAGTTGCCGGTCTTTCCCATTGAAGGATTTCACGAAACCAAGGGAATACACTTCTTAGTGGCTTCAGTAGCTCCTACATATGCCAAAAAAGGAAAAAAAGAAAGTGCCACTTTTAAGTTCTTACATCTCTATGAAAAGTTTCATTGCCTTAGTGAGAGACGATTTGTTTAAGCACTAGTTTTCTTAAATCGAAACTACAGAATTCCGATCATGATATGATGTGCACCCTCTACCAATGATTCAGAAAGAGCATGTATTGCTTACTCTGCAAACTAAATGACAGGCATTAGAGTAATTACCGTAAGAATGGTAACATTTTCACTGATCCCTTCCTCTTTCAGCCCCTCCATCACGGCTCTAGATTTGGCAACTCCTCTTCCTTCCTTTCGCGCTTGATTAATGGCAGTCTCGAGTGAGGTGTTATTATCATCATCCTTGCCAACTGCAATAGTTTCACTCACTTCACTCACTATTTTCGCTTCCAAACTCGAAACGTTAGGCTCTGGAAGGTTCAATTTCCTCAATATCGAGCTTGCACTACATGGTTGCCCACTATTTACCCTCTTTAGGCTTTGAGCAAGTTGTTCAAGTACATAGTCCCCCTTGGGTAATTCTTCATACAAAGAGAAAATCAAGAATTCTGTGGGATTTGGGGGAGAAATTCTTAGCATTTCTCTTGCTGCATGGAGCCTTATTATGCTCAAAATGGTCCTTGAATGCATCTCCCATGCCTGTATTGGACATTCCACCTTAAAATCCGACAAAAAGTTGTGCATTAGCAGAATCTCCTTTGTGAGTGCTAGCCAATGGTCACGCCTTGTGGAGCTTGTTATCTCAGGAAATTCCAGCAGAACTCCTTCCTGTCTAGAAAAATTTGGAAGCTAAACTCAGAAATAACAAGCTTTTCTCATTTGTCAGTAAAAGGTAAAACATTACTTTGAAATCTCAGTACCATTTAGCTAGACAAAGCTTTAAAAGTCATCACCGGCAATCATTCCAATTAACAAACAGCTAAAAATATCCAATAACTCTGGCAGATCTTTTACTAGAGCACAAAAATTTGGAAATGAAAAACATTGAAAGCACGTATATACTTACAGCTCAGGGGACTCGTAGATTATAGCTTTGTCGAAAAGTGGAGCACCCCATGGACCTGTTGCAACTGGTTTAACACTGTGATCAAAATTCCTCGAAAGATCAATCTTAAGTGCATCTTCATAATTTATCACCCCAGAAGCCTCGAAGTAGAGTGCGTAATTAGTCAGTGTAAGCCTACCTAGAAAAGTACCGGCCACAGTGAGTAATTCCAAAGCAGCAATCACTTAAATGATCGTAAGATAAGGTATTTATTTGATTGCCTGCACATTTTTACTAAGGGAAAAAGAAATAAAAAACTAACCGGGCCAACTTGAGCCTCCGATATGGCGAACCACTCTTTGTGAGCTAGCTGTTCCCTCAACATGCAATATAAATTCATCATCAGCCAACTCTATACCCTTCGGTTTTGCTTGTTTCTGTAAATGCTTCATGCAACTGTTGACCAATTATTTTCGGACGAGGGATATTAAACACTTACATTATTGCAGTTAAAACAAAATAAAGTTCCAAGTGTTGGATTCTACCACTGCCAGTATTTTGTTCTAATATTTAACAGAGTTGTGATAGTCAGTTTGTCCTAGTCTCACCGATAGTGCCAGTTAATTACTATATAATCATCGATGTTTATGCAGATGAGATAAAATCAAAAGTACATGGAGGCAAATCGACAACCCAAAGTTCCACCTATGACATTTACATGTAAGCAATTAACTTTCAATTTTGTTTACATAAAGAGAGAAAAAAGAATTTAGGCATGAAAACATGGTTAGATGGGAAACAGCTTGTGTTAGATATTAACTAGATTCTGTCAATGCCGGAGCTATCTAACACGAGTTTTTAAGTTTTTTCACTCATTAATACTAGCTATTGAATTACTCTCTCTTTCAAGTAGAGTTTCGAATGCATACTTGTCAATTTCTTTTAGGAATCGATCATATGCAGGGAAAAAGAGCCGTTTCCCGGTAGGTGCAGTAAGAGTTTCGAATGTGAATCTTCGGTTAACGATATCAGCAGCTAATGAAACTAATGAACTCAACCACAGAAAAGAATCTTCTTCAACACTTGGTTCATGATTAACCTATCAAGAAAGTGCACAAATCAATGGTCACACTCTGATAAGCATAAATATATTTATATATAGTACAATCAACAGTTTCTTCAATCCACTCTTTCCAGAGTAAAATGTCTTGGATAAAATCTGAAAAATTTCTTACAAGGAGTGGCATCTGATCTGAATAGAAAAGAGAGATATCATCCTGGTCGGTCGGCTCTTTTACTTGTATTTTTCTATCTTCTTTCTCCTTCCCAATGCTCTCCTCCTAACTCACATGATAGAATCAGTAACAATGTATGTGGAGAAAGTCATCAACACATAAATTCTGACAAACTTTTAAGGCAAATATTACAAGGAAAATGAAAACCATAATTTAACTAAATATTTCATCTAAAATGTGACTATTCAGCCAAAAGATTGCAATTCAGAATTGAAGTAAATTCCAAGCTTTGACTATGATTGAGAGAAGTTAATATATGCTAACAGTTGAAGACTCTTCGTCCACAGCTCTAGGGTTGTCCCAGGCAAGCATCATATCATATGTGAAGCGGCTATATGATCCATCGCTTATCTTTTCTTTTATATTTTGACAAAATTTAATGAGGGCCTTTGAGCTGCAAAATTCCACTAATTTCTTCGAATAATCGCCTACTTCAGGTTTCCATTTAACTTCAAATTCTTTTACCAAATGATCCACTGAAGAACCAAGTTTCCTGTGCAAAATTAGCATATTTAAAACTCTTTAATATGCTATATATGTAGCATATATCGAGTATTATTCAATTAAATATGCAAAACACCCATAATAATTGACTAGCAATATTATCAAACATCTGACTGGGATAAATGCTTTTCAACTGTATGATCATCCATCTCTCTGTGAATATTTAAATATGAAACAAATTTGATAACACTCATACAACAAGAAAAAAAAATGAAAACCAACTTTCGAAAGATATATACATATGCCTATAAGCTTTGAAATTCTTGTTTGATCTTGAATTTCATGTTTTCTCATTGATTTTCTAATCCCCAAAGAGATCCCATATCACTTATTATTTAAGAAAAAAAGTATATATCTTACTCTGCACTTTGTTGAAGAACATGGTTGGCGATAGAAGAAAGATGCTTCCTCTCCATCATTATCTTCTTCAACTTCTTAATTATCTTGCTGTTTTGCTTTGATCATCAAAAAGAAATTAAAAGGCTATGGCTTTTGAATATTGGATGTCAAAGGAAATGAGAAGGCAAAAGAACCGAAATGTTGATTCTCCCATGGCTGACACGTTGGGTTGGCCATGCAAACACCTGTTGCTCTCACGTGGCTACATCTCAATTGTTTTTATCTCCTTGTTTCTGATTTTAGGTTTTCTCTCTTCTTTTAATATTATTTAGCCTTGGTTATTTGCATATATCAAATTATGAACTTAAACGTTTTAAAAGTTAAAATATGCCCAAGTTTTTTATATTTAGAATTTAGTTTTTATTTTATTTTAGAAATGTAGTTTTTTGTTTTTTAAATTTATAATTTGGATTGTTATGATTTTAAAATTCTTTTATGGAATTTATTGGTGCTACCTTTTAAAATTAAAAAGATGTTACATTAAAAATAATGGTGAAGAACTAACAAATATTGGGTGCAGTGGTAAGACACATTATATTTTTAAGGGAAACTTTCTATTCAAACTTTACAGTCGACATTGTTGGAAGGAACAATCACAAACTCCGAATTGAACCGTAAAATGGACAAGAAAAATGCAAAAAAAAAAAAAGTGAAATTCTTGATTAGGATTTTTGTTCCGTATATCCTTTCATACTATCATGATAAAATAAATTTTTTGTTAGCCTAATTAATGACATTATACTAGCTAAAGAACCGAATTATATATATAAAAAATTAAAGTAAATTAAATTTCAAGTCCCAGTATAATATAAGGGTCAAAATTAAAATTTGACTTTTTTTTATTACGTAAAAGAAAAAGCAACACAAACTCAAAAGAAATAAGAAACTATATGTCACTATTTAAAACTCTTAGCCATTCAAATTATTTATAATCACATAAAATGTTAATAAAAAAAGTCAATTATATTAACTATTTGAACCAATTAATAACATTATAAAAATATTGTAAGATTGTTGAGACTAAAAAAAATCTTATTAAAAGTTATAAATTTAATAGCTAATAGTGAGTAAAACCGTATTAACTAAGATTGATAATGATTTTATTTCTTAAATAAAACAAACAAAGTAAAAATGACGGGAGATTTTAAAAAATAGAGACTAAAATCCAATTTTTTTTATAATAAAAAAGGCGATTTATAGCCTTAAATCAAAAGTATTACACAGATTTAACGTTCAAAACATCTCCTCCTTCATATATGGCATCAATCTTTGATTTAAACAAAAAGCAGTGAATAATTAAAATTAAAATAAAAGCCAGAGAGAAAATTTTGCTTAATCTAATATGCCTTAACTTATCCCGTAACCTTCAATGATTTGCTTCAATAATATTTATATTGACAATTTAATCCGAATTACTCCATTTAAATGCGGGAATGAGGAGAGGAGCCTAAATTAGAGTCAAGGTCATGTCACAAATGCCTTTACCATCAATTAAGGAGTTGAATTTCAAAAAAATTGCACGATCAAGTGGACTGCCTTTAATGTCGCGATACCAATCTCTATGATCGTAACATCAATTTGGCAATATCGCAACATCGACTATAGTCCCTATAAATAAAGAAGTTGAGTTGCCTGAGAACTATGTCGCGACATTAAAGAATCTAATGAGCTCAATGTAATAGGTTGTCGACGATGTCGCGACAATATGATGTGGGTGTCGCAACACTAGCCTCTTATGAGGAAAATCTCTAAAGGGCATTTTTCAGTCCATCAAAATTGAAGTCAGATCTTAAGTGAGGGCATGTTTGTCTTTTGTAGGTTAGATTAGAAAAGATTATAAATATACTTTATAAGTCCTTTTAGGGAGTAGGAAAATGAGGTTAAACATTTATGACACGTTTAATTCATTGGAATGGAATAGGGCTGTAATGGAATGGAGTTGTATGGAATAAAGTTTAATGAAATAGAGTTGTAATCAGTAATTTAATTGTTTGGCTGAATGCAATGGAATAAAATTGTAATAGTATTATTGTGTTTGGTTTAATAGAATAGATTTGTAATAGCACAAGGAAAAAAGTAAAATAACAAGAGTATACCTAGCATGAATTTTTTTAGGTAGCTGATTATTGTTATTAAATTTTAATAAAATTATTATTAAATATAATTTAATAAAAATAATATATAATTTAATAACATTATTAATATAATTATTTTTATATTAATTATATTAAAACATTTAAAATATTTTATTTACTACATTTTAAAATAATACACTATGGTCACGTTTGGTTAGGATGAATGGAATAGGGCTATAATGGAATAAAGTTGTAATGGAATAGAGCTGTAATCAGTAATTCAATTATTTGATTTAATAGAATGGAATAGAGCTGTAATAATATTTTTGTGTTTGGTTAAATGAAATAGATGTTGTAATAGCATAACGAAAAAAACATAAATGACCAACGTATCCTTAACAAAAAAAAATTAGATAAATTACTATTGTTATTGTTATTAAATATAATTTAATAAAAATAATAAAAAATTAATCATATTTTAACATAATTATTATTATTGAGTGATAGCAATAATGCCTCCTGATCTGTTGTAGCTTTTGCCTCTATTTCTGGACTAAATGTAGCTTCGTTGTTTTTTTCTTTTATGAACTTTGCTCCAAATCCTAGTTTTCTCATTGTAATCTACATTTACACATAAGAACATTGTTTGTTTGATATTAGGTGTAACGTGTAAGTGCTCCCCCCCCCCCCCCCCTTTTGATTGCTTTGCTCTGCCATCAAGAGCATATCTTGACAATTTTTGTAGATGACGTGGGAATTTTTTTTATCCTGAACAAATGACTCTGTTTAGGTGTAGGAATCAGCAAAGGAGCTATGATTTTAGTTTCATTTTTAGATTATACCAGTTGAGAAACCCTGTCTTTCGTTGTTGCTACATAAATTGGAATGTATATTACGGCTATGGTTTGTGATTATCGGCTAACAGAAGAATTCTTCAAAGCTGGTGTTTCGTTTTGTATGCATAAAGGTGGTTGTTCCTTCAATATGTTAAGTGGTAAGAGTTATTTGTAGAGCATGAACCATTGCAGAACCGTTTGGTTGTTATTTATGGATGATATCAAAATGGGTGGAAGAGCAAGGCAGATTACCAATATGTTTAGAAAGAAGCAATATTCATTCACATCAAATCATTGCAATATTCAATCAATTTACAAAATCCAAACACCCTTGAGTTCTTGAAGATAATACACAAGTGGAGTTCACACTGATCAAGCTATTGCAAACTCCTTGCCTCAGAAGGACAACAAGCACTCAAAATGAACTCCATACCTTGGTCATTAGATGAATGTAACACTAAATTTGTGAAATGATGGACTAAACTTTAAAAAGTTGGAACCAGTCCATTCCCCACTACAGTCTACCTGTACAAGTTTTCGAAAAAAAGTTTCTCTTTATTTGTTTTCTGTAAAGCTTTCATAATTGTAGCAACTTACCCTATCCAGTGATAACTTGTACAGATTGTGTTCTATGTAGTGAAAAAACTAATGCATGGTTCCGTAAACAAGCAGAGAATGAAGAGGTACATGTTCTGTAGAAATAGTACACGCTCCAGGATAATCCAAGTGGAACTGTTTGTCATCTCTTAAATTTGTTTCCAATATAAATTTATTAAGCGAACAAAAGCATGCTTATCTATGCATGATGATAGATAATCAAATAGAGCTTGTAGCTAGAAAATCAAATGCAATTGAAGTATGTATGTGTTATGTGCATTCATTTCTTTTGCGCTCTTTGTTTATGCTGTTCATGTTGGATACAGGTGAAAAAAATTTGTCGAATTAATCATGAACATACATGAGAATACAATGATGAATTTCAAGAAAAAATATATAGTTATAAAGAGAAGAAAAAGCAACTTTTATGAATGTAAGAAGTGGAAAAAGAAACAAGAGAAAGCATTTCATATTAGTGAGTTCTAGTTTATTTTCATCATACATGGCTAAATTATTAGAGCATTTTGAACCTGGATTGATAGGTAAAGACATGACCAACTGCAGAAGCAATACATCACGGAGGAGAGAATCCATCACCTAGTTTGGTCCTCACAAGAACAATCGACGCTATTGGAGCATAATGTCTCAGCTATGGAACCCACTTCCCCAACGCAACAAAGAGAACAAAAGACATAAAAGGAATAAAAAAAAAAACTAGTAGTAAACACATTTCGTAAGCTAAGCACAAGGAGAAGAGAACTAACTGAAGATTTAAACTTCAAAAACAAGTAAGTAATGAGGAAAATCTTGATCCCAAAATAGGGAAATAAATTCGTGATTCGACATACTAATTTGCATAAGCAAAAATCAAAACAATCATCAGTTTTAAGGTTACCTATGTTGCACAAGCTCCTTTGCAAATTACTTGCTTTCAATTCATGAAATCTGAATTAGTACTGAGAGATCGATTAGCAACTCTATGATCTTGTGTTCTTCATTTGAGTATGGATTTTTTTCCTTGCTAAAGATTTTGCCCCTAATTGAGAAATTTCTACGATATCGATTCTCACAAGAAAAAGATTGAAGAAGTTGGTGAAGGGCAATGGTGTTTTAGGGCTTTGGAAATGGAGAAGGGAATGAAAGTGGACGCTGTAGTTGAAAGTGCAGAAAGAACGATGATGTAAAAATGAGGGCACAAAATGAAAAAGCAATCTTTTAGCATTCCTATCATGCTCTGAATGGGCAATTCAGAGGTTGAAGCAAAGAATGGTATTCAGCCTCTATTCGGTGATTAGTTGGAATAGAGAGCTAAACAGCAACACCAGTAATAGGGCATTCCACTTAACCAAACAATGGTTTGTGATGAGCCCACAGAATTGAATTGTAATGGCATAGCTATTACATTGAACCAAATAGACTGTATTATTTGAATCCATTGCTTCTCAAGTTATCTTCATTATAGTTGGCACACAACAAACACATGGTTAGAGTAGTGCACTTGCATGGTTTATTATGATATTTAAACCTTCAAATCACAACCACTTACACTATACCTGTTATAATGGCATAAAATATTGTTTCATTAGAAAAAAAATTCAATTTTAACATTACATAGATTGCTGTTTATCAACAAGCGATATGAATAGCCTTGAATTTTACTTTTCTTCCTCATTACTGTCTAAATCAAGGAGATAACAAAAAAGTGAAAAAAAAAAAACAAATTCTATGTTACTTACTCTAATTCGTGTAAAGAAGGGGCTTGGTTACAAGGAAATGTGAACGAAAAGGTTTAAAAGAAATCTATAAGGAAAATTTGTTCTGTGCATCATCGAATTTCGTCATTTATGTGCGAGATGTATCATTGTGTTTAGCTGTCATTCAGCTACTCAACTACGCCATACAGAAGATACCTCTAATTCAGCGTCTTCTTCCCACCAAGTAGAAGTATGCAATAATTCATGATTTGGTTTGTTGGTTAGCTGATTAGATTTTCACGATGTTTAATCTCTATCATGTAATATATATATATACCGGATTTCTAATCTTGTTTCCCTAAGTTCCATGTATCTGCACTACGATGCCAAATTATGTGTACTTTTGAATAATCCAATGCAGAATGTCCTCTTAATCTTTTAGAATATCAAGCTAAAGTGTTATCATATGGCCAAAACATGTAAAACCGTAAAGAAGAAATTAGAATACACAAGTCAAGCAACATAAATTCTTGGTTGCAGTGACAATACATCCAAAATAGTAGAAAATAGAATCACACATACTCCAATAAATAAATATAAAAACCTACAAACTTAAGATCTTGACTGAGGAATAGGTTCACATGACATGAGCATTGTGTAAATAATCCAAAACTACTGACTATATAATCTATTTGTGTTCCACAATGGAACACAGCAAAATAATGAACATAAACACATGTCATCCTTGTCAAGACAATAAAATCCTGATTTCATTTAAATATTATTATTTTCCTACTACCTAAAAATAAAATTGTAAAAGGTTCTTTCCAGATTGCAAGTCATACTTTGAACTTCAAAATTCTAGTACTTATTGATTTATATTCTATGAAGAAATTGAAAAGGAACATGAAAATGGATAGATATAACAAGTAGGTTAATGGTCCCTCAAAGTAGAAAATTATGAAAAAGAGCAAAACTTCCTTGCTCACGTCCATTGAGCCACCACAGTTTGCATTGCGAGCCAAATTTACAACCAATACAGAAAAAAAAGAGGGTGAACCAAACTATAGCTTAACTGTTCATCCAAGAATAAGGAGGGAATGACTATTCATTGTTAAAGATCTTGCAAATAGAGATGGATTTAACACGTGTGCTTCACTGAATTCATATTATTGATTAGACATTTTCTAAACTCTTGCCTTTTATTTTATTGTGCATACCAAGTGTTTGATGAAATGCTTATTGTGTTTTTAAGTTTAACCATGTGCTAAAATTATTTATTGGTTGATTGATTAAGTTAATTGTTAGATTTGGTTTGATAGCTATGTTGATGGATCGGTTGTTCTTTTATATCAAAACTTTTAATATGGTAGAACTACTGGCTCTAGTGAAATATCTAGTTAAATGAGATTGAGAATAGAGTTTATCATTAGATAGTTTGATATAATTGTTTAGGTAGTGAGATCGAGAGGAGAACTACTTGTCTAAGTGAGATCAAGAGGAGAGTTTAGTTGGTAATTTCGAATTAGGATGAGATTGAAATGAGATTCCTAGTTAAGAGTAGTGACCGATTTAATCAGGGGCAAAGCCAAAAAATATTTTAAGGGAGACTGAAATTAAATTGTAATTTTTACTATAGTAAAAATGCAATTTTTAAATGATTAAATCGAAATTTTATTATTTTTAAAGGGGCCAAAGTGAAAATTTACCTTTATTAATTTAAAATTTTAAAAAAATTTAAAGGCCTAAATGAAAATTTTTCCATTTTAGGGGGCCGAGGCCCCTGCCAACCCCCTTAGATTCACCCTTGGATTTAATCGAGATAGATTATTAGCTTAGTTGGAAATCGACTAATCAATTTTATCGTTTTATCATTTGCATCGTTCAAAGCAATAAACCATATTAGTTTGTTTAGTTTGTTAATTTAGAATCATCTTAAATATTCTTTTTATTTGGTTGCACTAATAATTCCCGAATCAATTAGATTAGTATTGCTTAATTTTCAATTAATTTGACAATCACATTTACCAATTGACAATCCTTTGGGCTCGATCCTCATAATATTTTCGTATTTCTTTGTAAATTTCTACATTACAACTCGACACTATACACCTGCAATGGAAAACCACTTTTAAATTGTTTCATATTTTATTTGTTTTATGTGAACGCGTGCAGGTCAACTATCTTCAAACCCCGAATTGTTTTGAGCGTGGACTCAAACAAATTGAATCAACATACACAATGAAAATTTTGTTTAACTTTTAGTAGGAAAGTTAATTAACTCTATGAACCAAAAACTATGAGTATTCTTTGCAAACGATAGAATTTATTCTTAAAATAAATTGCCACTTTTCGACAGAATATCAGTGCTCAAAAGTGTATGTTAATAGGTTAACTCATAATTGCTATTTATAGAGAAACAATAGAAGAATTCTATTCAAATAAGCTCTAATTAAATAATATTTTAATTAAAAAAATACAATGTTCCAGTAGAACTGGTACAGTAGGGGCGGCGCATCCCTAGTAAATACTCATGCCTTATTTGGTCTTTCGTGTATTGAGTATAATTATGTGTTATGTAAATTTTTATCTAATATTTATAGTTTATCCAACCCGATAACTATTTTTCTATTACACGAAATATTAATTAATTAATTTAGCTAAATTAGATTTTTAATTAAATTATTTTCTCAATTAAATTTTAATTTTATTAAAGTTATGATAACTTTACCGTTTCAAAAAATATATGATGACTAATTAATTTAATTCTTTTTTCGAATTTCAATTATTTAATTTTAATCAATTAAATAATAATTCGAAGAAATTAAATTAATTTCTAAGTCATCTTGTGTACTTAGTGAGAAAACACGTTCACCGCGGCTAGTGTACATGCAACTTATTTCTCTTACTTATCATTTCCATTCATTCCACAACCTATTGATTACACATGCAATTTGTTTCAGGTTATCTCGAACTAACGGAGGAACCGATTGGACATATATAATTAGAGTTCAAATAATTCATAATTAAGTTTTGGCTAATTACCTATTAATTACAACTTATTTAATCATGAAATCATTTCACAATAGTACTATGATTGAACTCTCTCTTATTATATACCATTATGAAATCTACTTTATTAAGTGCTTGTCCATGACCTTATCATAAATGTATTACTCTGAAGATATCCTTAATATCTTTGGGATAAATTTGTTCTCTCAATATGATCCTACTTTATCTCATGTTTTTCATTACATCTTTCAATATGAAAAAGTCAATTACTAACACATTCATTAAATAATTTGTCTTATGGTAAATGATTCCTGGTCACGTTCTTTTTTCATCAATCATGTAATGTTAATGAGAGGATATTGTTTACCCTTTATTAGACTATGAATTCCATTACCATGGTATGATGCTACATCATGCATACCCAACACATCAACTTTCAGTTCCTTATCTATTTGAACTTAGGTTTTCATTTACATCAAATTATACAAGTCATACATATATAGTCCATCGTCTACTCAAGATTAAAATATGTTGGACGATGGATTTCATAAGTGAATAAATCCATAAATAGATCTAGGATAAATTCGACTTGATTCATGTTTGCTGCATAATGTTGACATCTATGTCTCTATCTTCTAAGAGTTATCCGCTCCAATGCCTAAGACATATCATTGTTGGAAAAAGTTATGTTCGAAAATGATTTTCTTACGATCCGGCCACGTAATTTTTTTTCTTTCGATTAATAATGACATATTAGTCTTTCAATTGGTTTACTCATTTCTAATTAGACAAATGACATGTTTAGGTTCATCTATAATATAAGTCGTCTTTTCATATTACGATCCGATCATGTAATACTGCTTAGTATTAATTAAACATTAGACAACCGTTTACTAGATGTTTTCTTCTATTTTTCTTTACATGCAAAGACAATGTGAGGACAATACACAAAGGATATTAATATAATTCATGAGTAATTTTATTAACCAAACTATTCTTCAAAAATTACAAATGTACAAACAAATATACTATATTTAGGGCAACAAATCTAACAATCATCTCCTCAATTGGACTTGATGGATGAAATAATAGTCTTTCAATCGATTTTCTCAATTCGATTAAACTACAATCTGTTTAGATTATATACAAATATAAGTTATTTTCTTGCATTATAATTTGACTACATAATGTAATTTAATATTAGTTTAACATCATATAATTAATGAACCAATATTTGCTTACATTTTGCTTTGCATGAAAAATTTATTGAGGACATATACAACTGATATTAATGTATGATGAAATTGTATTTAAACTAATCTATTCGAAAAATTACAAATATAAATTGAAAAATATACTACACTTAAGACGCTAGATCCTAATAATCCAATGAATCATTGTACTATTAAGAAGTCGGATTGTTCATCATGGATGACTTTATGTGAGACAACATATATGACTATTGGCCCATGATGGCATTGTCTATATCAGGGATAACGACTTGAGGTGGCGGATGAGACAATTTTTTAACTTTATGGGAGTCTTTGCCGACTCTAAGTGGATTGGGGTCGTGGAACTTAGATTTGTAACGAACACTTGGGTGTGAGCTCCCCAATGGGAACTAAGGATTTGCTTGATAAAGTGGAAAAAAAAATCAGAAAGATAGAAAATTGAAGGGGAAAAAATAGAAAGATGAAAAATATAGTCTTTTCTTGGTAAAAAAATGTAAAAAATTGAAAGAAAAAATAATTTTTTCCCATCCATTGTTTGGTAGAGTTGAAAAATAAAACATTCGAAAAATGCATAATTTTGAATTAACATACACCTCTCTCTTATTTTCTTTCCTCTTATCTTTTTAGGTTGGAAGTTTGGTTTTTATCCATTAGGATGAAAAATGATCATCTCTCTTATTTTCTTTTCTTTCCCTTTTCTTCCTTACCAAGCACATTTCAAATTTATTTTCTTTCCGCTTTTTCACTACCTCCTTCCATCTCTCCACTTTTTCACTCAACCAAGCACACCCTATGAGTCCATGATTGATGATGAGTGGTAAAGAAAAGTCAAAGATATAGAGAAAAGTGAAAGGGGGAACAATTTTTATTAGTTGTTGTTAGGATCAAGACTGTCCAAGGTTAATTTTTTTACTCCGATTTGAACAACCCGTTTAAACACCTATTTAGACAAACTTTTGGGACAACCTCAGTATTGTTCGATGTTGGAATTTTGACTTGGGCCTTCACATATGCTTTTACCATAAGCAATTGGATCTTAGGATGTATATTTTATTTTGTCTAAACCTTGGAGATCGTACTTAGTGTCTTAAGGAAGATTGTGATCGACTTGCCTTATTGAAGCTTATATTTATCCTTTATCTTTGGTGATTTATGAATTGATATTACTTGGTTTATCAAGCTTTATGTTGGGATAAGTTTTGGAGTTTATTTATTCATGATTATTATGTTATTGAGCAAAGCTCTACAAAGTAGGATTGGTGAATCGAAACGATGTTAATAAATCTCTTGTGTTTATTTCTCTTTTTCTTCTATTTGCTTACTACTAGTGTTTTGTTCGAACTAGTGTTCAAACATCTGCATCAAGTTGGATAGATAGAAAACCAATGTTCTTACCATTGCCATTGATTAAATTAGAACTCTTTTTTGAGAAATACAGGATTGGGCTTTATTAATTAAAGAAACTAAACAAAATAAACAAAAAAGGTCTAAAGTTTTGTGACCACATTCCAACAGACCAACTCGTCCTAAAAGATAATGAAATAAAACCTAAATGAAATTACTTTGAAATTCAAATGAAATGAAAAACCTAAATAAAAAGACCTCCCTTGGAAAAATCAAACCCATCTCTCAAGAAGCTGTCATTTCCAAGTCAGATGGTTTCTTTTTCCTCTAAAACTTATCCTTTCCACATAACCCAGTAAACCTTTCATATTCAGATACAGACGACTCATCTGTTATTCAAAGGCCGTGGAAAATGAAAAACCATAGAACCCTCAGTCTGGTTCCTTAACGAAGCTATCCAACTCCGTCCGTCGGTCGATCTCTAGAGATGAAACCACCAGGTGCTTTTCTTCCTTTGTCTTTAAACATTCGCTAGCAAGATTATGAGCCACTGCATTCCCAGATCGGCCTATATGCTGAAAGAAAACACTTTGGAAACCTAAAGTCCTCTTAATGTCTTGAATATAGGCCCTTACTTCCGATATATCAACTAGATCTGAGGAACATTTCTTAATAACCGAAAGAGCGTCTCCTTCAAAAATAGCTTTTCGAAATCCAAGATCTAAACTTGTTTGTACTGTAGATAGGGATGCCAGAGATTTTGAAGCGAACACTGAAGCAACCACGTTCTTGAGGATCGAACGCTTGACTAAAATAGAGTCTGTTGAGTCCCGAGCCACAATTCCTATTCTTGCATGGTGCAATCTCTCATTAAAAACTGCGTCAAAGTTTACTTTGACAAAGGGGGCTTTTGGTGGAGACCAGGAAATATCGTCGGATATTCAAGTAACAGACTTCAGTTTTATTGAATCTAATTCCCTGATATATCCCTGAATAAACATAACTATTTCATTTCTATTTTTCTTATCCTTACCGTGTACCCATTTATTTCGAAAACTCCACAGGGTCCAGAGTTAACAAAAAAATAATTTTGAAAGGGGATTTGAGCAGGACCAAACCACCCAAGTAAGCCACTCCATCAAATTTTCGATATCTAATTCTAGGATCCAATTAAAACCTACTAACTGCCATACTTCAATTGCTATTGGACAGATCCAAAACACATGCTCCACTGACTCCATATTTGTACAACCCCGTGGACAAACTCCGTTCATCACTAGTCTTCGACTCAATAGATTAGATAAAGTAGGTATAAATTTATGAGCAATCCTCCACACTATGATTTTAATTTTTGATGGCAAATCACACTGCCACAATCGTTTGTAAAAAGTAGCATAAATGTGATGTAAATTATAATTAGGACCGTAGGAATTTTTCTATAATAGTTTGTAAGCACTTTTTACTAAGTACTCACCTGAGGGATTCAGCTTCCAAACCAAGACATCTTCTTCCGAAACAGCAGCAAAGGGGATGCAAAGGATTCGCTCAGTAACAGAAGCGCTGAACACACTGGTAATCAATTCTCTCTTCCATGTTCTAGTATTCTATTCAATTAAATCTACCACATAAACTAAATTTCCAAGATTAACTGAATCTGGCAGTTGATAATTCGAATAACCTGGAATCCAATTAAAATTGCTAATTAAAATCCTATTCCCTCTCCCCACACGCCAACCCAAGCCTTCAAAATTAGTTTTCTTTGTCGACCAAATACTTTTCCATGCATACGATGCTCTTTTTTTAATAGGAGAGTTTAAAAAATCCGATAAAGGAAAATACTCAGCTTTTAAAACTTGAGATAATAATGAATGCGGATTTTGAATCAATCGCCATCCTTGCTTTGCAAGCAAAGCAATATTAAAGGCCCCAATCTTCAAAAACCTAATCCTCCCTCCTCTTTCGGCACACATACTTTTTTCCACTCACACCAGTCAATACCTTTTCGAACAACATATTTTTGCCACAAAAAATTAGCTACTATCCGCTCTAAATCATCACATAAGGATCTAAGAAACAAAAAGCACAACATTGCATAAGTAGGAATTGATTGTAAAATAGACTTTATAAACACTTCCTTTCCTCCTTGTGATAGGAGTTTCATACTCCAACAGTCAACCTTACTTTTCATCCTATCTTTAATATTTTGAAACACCCCACGCCTGTTTTGTCCAATAATACATGGCAAACTTAAATATCATTTTGGACTGTTTGAATACCTAACACTCAACTCATTAGCTACTAAAAATGATCTGCCAATGTAGTATTTTTGCTGAAAAAATGCTTGATTTAGCATAATTTACACATTGACCAGAATGATCCTCGTATTCCTTCAAAATTCCCTTTAAAATTCTAGCTCCATCCACCGTTGAATTCCCAAAAAGAATACTATCGTCTGCAAATAATAGATGAGATATATGAGGTTCGTTTCTACTCACTCGAACCCTTCTTAAAAGCCCCTCTCTCAAGCCAAGCTGCATAAGGGCGAAGAGCCCTTCTCCACAAATAAGAAAAAGAAAGGGACTTAAAGGATCCCCTTGCTTGAGACCACGACTTGGTTTAAAAGGAGGACCTAACATCCCATTGATGCAAACTAAATAAGAAACAGCAAAAACACAGCGGAGAATCAAATGTACCTATTCTTGTGCAAAACCCATTTTTTCCATAATGGCTTGGATGAATAATCATTCAACCCTATCATAAGCTTTGATCATGTCCAAATTTAGGGCCATTAAACCTATTCGACCTTTCCTCTTTTGACCAAAAAAGTACAACATCTCATAAGCTAGCACAATATTGTCCCAAATCAACCTACCTGGAACAAAAGCACTCTATGCAGGATCAATACATCCATCCAAGACTTTACTAAACCAATTTTCTATAGCTTTTGTAATCAACTTGTATAGCACATTACAAAGACTAATACGACGAAAATTTACCAAATTTGTAAGCAAAGAAACTTTAGGTATGAGGACGATAATGGTATCATTCAAAGAACCAAAATCTTGTTTTTAATTCAAAATATCCAAGCAATACTCCAAAACCTCAAAACCAACTATATGCCAAAACTTTTTAAAAAATAAAGTCGAGAAACCATCACAAACCGGGGCTTTCAAAGGACCCATCTCTTTAAGTGCACTTCGAACCTCTTCCTCTGTATATTTAGCTGTTAAGAAAGAATTCTTATCCTCAGAAATGCATCTTTCAATACCTGATAACAAATGAGACATGTCTCCTCCCAAGGCTTGGGATTTAAATAAATTTGAAAAAAAGTCCCGAGCAATTTTCGCCATCTCACTCTCATCTTCAACAAACTGCCCCTCTTTCTTTTCGAGACCTAGAATAGAATTCTTTCATCGCTTGTGAGAGGCATATATGTGGAAGAAACTAGTGTTCCTATCATCAGACTGAAGCCAATTAATACGAGCCCTTTGTTCCATTACAATTCATCCTTCTAAATTTCCCATTTCAGCTGAATTTTTGTGTCAATTAGACTAGCTAAATTTTCATCATTTCACTCATCCTCTAATAAACGTTCCAAACGATCTGTGAGATCTTTTTTCTCCTTATTTCTCTTTTTTTGAATAGTTATTGCCCACTTCTTTAATCCTTCTCACAGATGATGAAGCCAATAAAAAATATCACCCTGAACGAAATGCCATAATTCTTTCACTGTTGGCTCGAATGTCTCTTCCAAAATCCACCAAGCTTCAAATCTAAAAACTTGATCACAAATATTACGCCTACTTTGATCTAGAGAAATTAAAAGGATCAGAGATAGAGTGCAGCAAATTACCATTAAATTCAAAAACATTCGTATCCAATTGTCATTAGCAACACCACGACCTAACCTCTCTCGACTATTAGTTTCTGGAAGGTTACGACGTTCCCAAGTAAACCAGCGACTAGAAAACCCAATATCCTTTAACTGACAGAAATTCAAAGTTTCTCGGAATAAGTCCATTATTCGTTCATCCCTTGGAACACCACCGACTTTCTCATGAGCATAAAGAATTTCATAAAATCCCCACAAACTAACCAGGGATATGTATTATTAAGGGATAGATCTTTTAAAATTTGCCAAGAATCAACTTTATTCAGCGCAAAAGGGGAGCCATAGAAACCTGTGAGTCGCCACGGGATTAATTCTATTTCTTTTCGAACCAACACATCAACAAAAGTACTAGCAAATTATAGCAATGTAACCTCAACAACCTCCTTTCACGCAATACACAATTCGCCTCTAGAATCAATTGCATCAATCTCCAAACCATATTGATAACCACATCTAAGACGGATAGCTTTCATTCTTTGTGAACATAATTTAGTTTCCATAAAGAAGACAATTTGGGGTTTATGATGTCTCAATAATTGTCTAAGACATCTAACTGTCCGAGGTCTCCCCAAACCTCGGACATTCCAGCTTAGGATTTTCATTGCGTCCGGTCGGCATACCTGATGGTAGCCATCGATCCTAATTTAGAAGATGAAAAAATCACCAACTGAAACTTACTTTCAACAGTTCCTTCACCACAATCCTCCCTATCACTTCTCGTCTTTTTTAAAATTTGCCCTTCTCCAAAATATACTAAGCCCAAATCAATATTCTCATCAGCCTTTCGTTTCCCATTTTCTACCTCTACTAAGGAGTCATCTCGTTTTGAACTTCTAGGTAAACGCCTCCACTTAGCAGCCAACTATTTAAGAGAACTGGGCCTATCTTTCAAAAAACCCTCCAAAATCTCATTTGAAAAAGAGTTGGGCCCATCAGAATCCAATGTGCCATCATGATCCATTAAAGAGGAACCCGCTACTTGATCTTCAGGAGGATTAAATAAAACAGAACTCCACTTAGGAACAACTGAAGTTTTTGAATTTGAGGCTTCCTCTACTACCACAATCCCACTCGGTTTATTACTAGTATCGAAAAATTCGTCTTCCTGATACATCTCCTCAAAAGATTTTGCTGTCTTAATTTTCGGGCTTTCTTCCCCAGTATATGAACACTGCTTCATAACTTCCCTAGCAGAAATCTTGAATTTTACGCTCTCTTTACCCACCAGATTAGATTCGACTTTTAAAGCAACCGAAAAGGGGAGTTCATCATCAGCAAACTGTTTGATTTCGTCTAACACAACATCACAACCATGACCCATTCTCCCACAGCCATAACAAAAAATGGGTTGATTCTCATATTTAAATGACACCCAAATTTTTTCACCACCTTCAAGGACAACAAAAATACCACGACACAACTATTCTTGCACATCTAAAATAACTTTAATGCGACAATACTCACCTTTTACCTCCGAACTATGTAAACTACCAAAAGTTGAGCCAACAAAAAACATTAGATCCTTACGGTCGCATTCCGGTGGACATGGGTCTATTTTTACCCAAAACGATGATAAAACTAACCGGATCTTTTTCCTTTCCACAAGTTCTTTCAACCGATCAAACAAGACAAGCTTCGTTCTGAATAACCAAGGGCATCCCCCCAGCACAGATTCCAAATCATCTTTTTTATCAAAAACTAACATAAAAAGATTCTGTCCAATAACATTAATTTCAAATTTCTTCTTTGTCTTCCAGATACTTTTCATCTGAACCCGGAAACTATCTGAGTTATATGTTTTTAATGTCTAAACGGAACAAACCAAAGAAGGTTTCTCAAATGGAATCACCTGAGAGCTTTTAACAGAAAGCTGAATAAGTTCTCGTTCTAATAGAGATACCTCATCTTCCTTCATTGTCACCAAAAAACCAAAAAAAAAGTCACCGCTTCACCCCAAACCCTAACCGCAACAGCCGACGATTCTCTAGAGGAAAACAGAAAAAGCACTCTTGACTTTTTTTAATATTTCAACAGATTTTATTAATTTGAATTTGTGGTTTTTAGTAATTAGTTTTTTTTTATTAAATTAAATTAGAACTCTTAAAATTCTTGAAATACTGAATAAATAATTATTTAATGAAATTTAATTAATATTAAATAAAAGAAAAGAACACCTAGCGAAAGCAGGGGCTTAATTTAAGTTCATCCATATTTTTATCCTTCAAACGAGTACTATACCAAATTAGGCAAGTTGAAATGTATAGTATACACGGAATGAGGAGGGGAAAGTAAATTCCACAATATATGCCAATCTATAAATGGAAACCTTAGAACACTGCATTTTTCTCATCAAAATTAAAGAAAAAAGGGGTGTAAAAAGAGATAAAAAAAAAAAGAAAAAAAAGAAAAAGAAAATGTCGGGAATAGTGGAAAAGCTGAAGGACATGATGGGTGACGACGACGAGGACGACAAGAAGGACAAGAAGGAGAAGAAAGACAAAGATCACAAGAAAGGCAAAGATCACAAAGATGAGAAAGATGAAGGGATGATGGATAAAATCAAGGACATGATCACGGGGGATAAAGATGACGATAAGCATAAGAAAGATCATGACCATAAGCACAAGGGTGAACACAAGGAGGAAGGGATGATGGATAAAATCAAGGACATGGTCACTGGTGATAAAGATGACGACAAGCACAAGAAAGATGAGCATAAGCACAAGGATAAACACAAGGATGAAGGGATGCTAGATAAGATCAAAGACAAGCTCCACGGGGATGACGATCGTGGCCGCGACCGTCGTCGGGATAGTAGCCGTGATCGCGATAGCAGTTGTGGTCGTGACCACCATCGCGATCGGGACCGTGATAGTGATCGTGAAAGCGACCATGATAGTGATCGTGGTAGAGATGACGAGAAGAAGAAAAAGAAGAAGAAAGGAAAAAAGAAGAAAGACGATGGTAGCGATAGTGATGATGATTAGATCATCATCATCCATTATCGTCATCTCCATAACTCCACCACACCTCTCTTGTTTGCAAGTGGAGAGCGTGAATGAAATATATATTGATATGGAAATAAGGTATTTCTTTTTTTCTTTTCTTAATTAATTAGTATTTGTTATCACTCGTGACAGCCATGCGAATACTAGTTAATTTATTTTTTTAAACTATGTAAATGTAAATTTTGAAGATAAATAAAAACATTGCATTAGCATTATTCATGTATAAATAATTATAAAATCAATATAACAATGCTAGTTTAAATAAAATATTGTGATCGTATCAATAAAATAGTATCACGGTCATTAAATTTTAAATATAACAAAATATTATTATGCTCTAATATCTTCTCTAATTTAATTTAACTTTAATTAAATTATTTAAAATAATTAATTTTATAAATTATAAATAAACCTCTTTTCTTCTTTTAGAAATTTTAATTATTATTTTTTCAATAAATTAATATTTTTTATATGTAATGTTAATATTTTAATCAAACTCTAATGGATGTTGAATCCACAAAAAATAAAAATCCTAAGTCTAAAACAAAATTAAAGTTCATAATTGGAAAATAGGATCGATTTCACAGAAATCAGTTTGACTAATTTTATGATTTCTTACAGTCAAAGCATTTTGTGGATAGTTTTGTGTCACGACTTTTGTGCACCTGCAAAAAAGTAAAGAGTTGGTTTAAAATATAACGTAATTAACTAATAAAACTTGAAATAAATTAAAAGTAAAACAAAACAAGAGATTTCTGAAATAAAAATAAATTTAACCAATGGATTGAGAACTTAAGCCCTAGATACGACTTTAATTTTGATTTTAGAGATCAAAGAACAACTTCAAATCTTCAATTCTTTTTGGATGGTAAATTAATTATGGGAACAACCGAATATCTAATTTTTGCCAAACGAACAACTTCAAGATTAATTTCAGCAGTTTAATTCTTCAACAGCTTGACAAATAAGAAGAATCCGACTCAAATCAACGATATAAACTGTACGAACTGTTTAAACTAGATCGTTAACTCCCGTATACATCTAATCGTGCCACACCAATTTATTTCTTGATAAGTAAGACAACAATTTCGGATTAAATTATTTTATCAAAAATGTATTGCTCCATGCATCAAACAAAGGATCCTTCTTACTAATCAGACGCTGGAAAACTAAGAATATGAAAGTGAAAAATGAAGCAAAATTTCAAAGCTGTGAATTTAATTCGTGTCACCCTGCAAAGTGCCCTGCACATATATACCAAAGTTGTTGCACCAACTGAATGTACTAACCCTGTAGTTTAGTGGTGTTCTACTAGACGGGAAGGAAAAAATATAGAAAATTTAAGGTGGATTTGGATGAGCGGTGTATTTATCAGTGATTAGTTGTAAACATAACGATAATGGTGAGATTAGATATTGTAACGTAAGACAAAAAGTAAATTAAACGCATCGCACTGCCCATCCATTCACACCCTTAATGTTTTTTTACTAGGAGGGAGAGGTCTAGAGAATATTAGAATCATTGCATGAAAAAATATTCAAATTTAATTTTAAATGATTCTAGATAATTTTTTTTGAATATACTGATGTGATTACATTGTAATGTATCTGTTCAAACTACACTTCTTAACTCTTTGACAAGGCATACACACCTTGCACACACATATGCTCGAACCCAGATCTCCTAGAATGAACAACATTCTCTTAACCACTAAAACTACTCATTGGGTTCAATTCTAGATAAAAAATTACTTCCAATAAATCTTGTTTTAAGGTATATAATCAATTTATAGGCTAACACTTGTATTGGTAAAACATGATAAATAAATAAAAAAGTTTATTATTTCAATTTGCATGAGAAATAAGGCACAAATAAACCATCATATCAAAATCTTTACATATTACTAGAAATCTTATCATATGTATATTCGGGTGGAAATCATATATTAAAAATATAGAGATGTGTTTAAAAATAGCATACAATATAAATAACGAAATGTATGATCTGAAACTAATAATAACACATGAAATATATACATAATAAAATTAAATTGTATAACCCGTTAAAATAAAATTCTGATCAGATGGTAAATTTAAAGTTTTTTCAATGTTATTGGCATTGTTCAAATCTTACCATATACATATTTATTATTTTTAAATTAAAAAACTGAAATGTCCTCAAGTAATATAATTTATTTTAATTACGGAAAGTTATTTTTACAATTCTTTTAATAAGAGTTGGTGCCCAATTGACTTGTGTCACTAACTCAATCAAAATTTTATTAATAGTATAGATGATAATACATAAATTTTATTATATATAGATTCAATGTTCCATAAATCCAACTAATAATATGTGAGTTTAATTGAACTTCATGTGATAGTTTGAAGGTCAAGAGCATTCATCATTTCAGGTGTGACTTGGGTTCAAGTCGCATTTGTTGTTCGAGCTTAGTCCTGTTATTGTAATTCACCAAAAAAAAATGTGAGTTTAATTTAGATTAGGATGATTTTAAATACTTTTTACACATCCAATAATAACATGTCGCGTCATTTTTTAATTTCTTAAGGTATCTATTAGAGCGAGCTCAGTAATTAATCTTCCGCATTCTGTAGGCCATTAAGTGGGTGGATGCTGGCCACGAATTTTAAAACTGCTTCATACCCAGAACGAGGATCGAATCCTAGACTATCAATTAAAGAAATATAATACATTATGAAACATCAAATTAACTCTTATTACTAACTCAATAAAAAAATTTATTAATAGTATAGAGGATGTAATATATTTTATTGGATGCCTAAAAATATGTATATGCAAATGGAAGATTAACAGAGATGTTGAATACGGATATTACAAGAAAAGTAAGAGGCAAGTTTAAATTACTACCAATGGTAGTGATCTGTCGAAGCTGCCGGGCAGGGCTCTGGTTTTGAGAGTCTTCTTCATCTTTACTGCCTTCGTTTCAATCTCTTCCCCAGTATCTTGCTAATTCCTGCATACTGCAATGAATCTGCAATTTGCAGCGCTGTGACACCTTTATTAGTCCTTGCTTCCACATCCGCTCCTTTCTTTACCAACAATTCTACCTCTTCGGCATGGCCCAATTCCACCGCGCAATGCAAAGCCGTGTATCCGTCTTCGTCTGTGGAATTGATATCGATGCCCTTTTCAATCAGCATCCTTACAGCATCTGTTCTTCCTTTGAATGCGGCTCTATGTAAAGCCGTCCATCCATGTTGATCCATTCCGTTGATCGCCGCACCGTTTTTTATCAGCCTCTGGATCGTTCTCGCTTCACCTTTTCGAGCAGCTAAACATAAGCTGTCACCGAGCTTGAGTGCATCGAAAAGGCATGTGTGACCATGCTCAGCTGCAACATCATAGGCGGCTTTTCCTGCTTTGTTCAGGATATCTTTATACGCCCCCTTTTGCAGTAAAAGCTTCACCGTCTGCTCATCGCCTAGTCGTGCAGCGATATGTAATGGTGTATCGCCATTTCTTGTATTGCGTACATCAGGTTTGGAACCATTAGCTAATAGTAGACGCACACAATCTTTTCTTCCTCCCTTGGCGGCAAGGTGTAAGGCAGTGTTGCCGTCGTTTGTGAGGGAATCAATATTAGCCCCTTTGAGCAGAAGAAATCTAAGAACCTCTACATGGCCACCAGCCGCAGCAAGGTGAACAGGACCCCAACGAGAGGACTCGAGTCGCTCTGTGCTAGCGTTATGTGCCAATAGAAGTTCAACAATCAATTCTTCACCACAGCTTGCAGCAGCCTCGAGCGGGGTAGAGTCTGACCGGCATCGTAACTCAACATCCGGATCAAATTCAAGCAGTAATTGGACAAGATCAGGTCTACTTTGAGTTATAGCAAGATGAAGCAATGTTTGTCCACGTGAATCAACTGAATCAGCTAGTTTCCAAGTGGGATCACTAAGCTCCAATACCTCTCTGATTCTTTCCATTGAACCATCCATCACAAGTTGAACCAAAACAGGTGAACCAACAAACATGATCTTGATACCACTATCCTTAAACACCTGTTTCTTCTTTGTAGTGAACCAGTCATTCGGAACCACATCGAAGCCTGAAACCGAATCTTTTATCACCGCACCGGGAACCACAACACTATGCAGATGGAAAGAATCATCACTGTAAGGAAACGAGTCCGGAAGAAGTGAACCAGGAGGAAGATGATACACAATCTCCACAGTTAGTGTCCCAAGTGGCACTATGATTCCGGACTGAGGCTTGACAGTGTATCGGCCCTTGTTAACCGGCAGCATCCGGATCGCAACCGGCATGGTGTACATAACATTGCGCAAAATAAGCTCTCCATAGCATTTCTGCCCTGGCTCAATCCTAATAGCAACAAGGTTTGATGGTTCCAAACTAATAAGCCTATCCATATTTTTTTATTCTTGCAAACTAAGGTAGGGTTAAACTATTTCCACAAGTTAGCAGTGTTTTTCTTGGTGGGAAGTGAAGAACAAGGCTTTTGTTGTTCTACTTAAAGCAAAAAAAGGAGAAGAAAAACATATAATGGCCGACTGTAACAACAGATTGCCAACTGGTAGTGTTAAGAACAATGAAAGGCCAACTCACAGTTGTTTTAAGTTTATACAAGGGAGACTCGGGAATATTAGGCACGAAATGAATATAACACAGAAAACACGAAAAAAAAAAACATGAATACAACATAAAAAATTATTTTAAAACAATAATGATAGGGAATAACTTTTGAATTTTAAAACAATGATCTTAAAATTTAATATTTTTAAATACCAATAAAATTTTGTCACATCATTAAATTTTAAAGATATAAAATTATTATTATACTTAAATCCATGAAGAAATTATTTTATGGATTTTTCCCACAATATTATTCTTAGTTTTTTTCCAAATATTTAATTACTTCAAAAAAAATTTCATGTCTTTGACACATGATTTTTATAATTTTTTTTATCTTAAACCACAAATCAAAAACCTTAAATCTAAAATCCCAAACCTTAAAATCCAAACCTCGAATTCATAACCTCAAACACTTAAGCCTTGAAACCAAACACTAAGTTCCGAACTCGAAACTTGCAACCCCAAACCCTTAAACCTTAAATCTAAACTCTAAACTTCAAATACTTAAACCTTAAACCTAAACCTTCAACCTCAAATCTTAAATCCTAAACTCAAATCTTGAACCTCGAGGTTCAGGGTTCAATGTTTAAAGTTTAAGGTTCAAATTCAAAGTTCTGAGTTCTGGATTCAAGGTAAAATAATTAACATGAAAAAAATTACACAAAAATTATTATTATTTTTTAAAATTGATTGCACAAAAATAAAAAAAAATTATTAATTTATGAAAAAAATAAACTAATTAAAATTTGTAAAAGAAGAAAAGATACTTGTTTATAATTTTAAAAATTAATTATTTTAAGTAGTTTAATTAAAGTTAAATTAAGTTGAAGAATATATTAGATATAGATGAGTGTATAACAATATTTTGTTATCTTTAAAATTTAATGACGTGACACTATTTTATTAATGTCTAAAAATTATATATTTTAAAATTTTTAAGATCATCCTGATATAATTTATTCTCGTATATTGAGTTTCGAAGGTAAGCTACTTAATCCCCATATAAACAGAAATGAAAAATGTTGGAATAGGGTGTCCAATGTAATCTTCATCTTCAGCTTCTTAATCCCCCACAAAAGTCCTGATCTCCTCTCTCAACCTGCCTATCACTTAGACACCACCATAGCTCGCAGCTTCAAATGCTAATATTCCAATTTCAGCCATCTTCTTCATGCCTCTGCTGAATTTTCCAAAAACCAAGACTCTGCTACCATCTTTTTATACCAAAATTTCTACATGAAAACACAGAATTGAAGAAGGAAAAAAAAGAGCAGGCCAAAAGATAAGCATCTCCATTATTCTAAAACAAGCTAAAACCATTGAAGCTAAACCAACAAATGAAACTTTACGAAAGGAAAAAATTACATCATTGTAAAAATAATCATCACTAGATATCATCAGGTAACAACTTTCATCTTAATTGATCACCATTTGCAGTGAAAAACTCAATTAAGGTATCGAAGACTGATCCCATAAACATGAGCAGCAATTCAATATTCAGTAAAGTAGATGTTGGGGATCGACTTAAGTAAACAACGAATAAGTAAAAGTAACGAAAGAAATTGTGAAATTGAACACATAAATTTAACGTGGAAAAATCTTTTCAAAGAGGATAAGAAACCACGAGCAAATATAATTTTACTATAATGGCAAAAAACGAAGAGTACAAAAGATGAATATAAAAACTAAATCTCAAAACCCAAAAACAAAGAATCCTCAACACGTAAACACAAAATTTTCTAAAAGTGTTATGAGTTCTAATCTTTAATGGATGTATTTTTTAAGATTGTAAAAGAGTTGTTAAATTCATAGGTCAAATTGTAAAAGAGTTGTTAAATTCATAGGTCAAATAATAATAAAATAATCTATACTAATAAGAGTTTGATTGAAACAAATAAATAGAGTTTAACTGGAAGATTATTTTTCAAATTTGACTAAAATATGAGGCATACTCAACAAATCTCCATATTAACTCGTGTTTTCAGAATGTCATCTTTACCAAAACCCGTCACTGGCCTATTTTGAACTATACAGGAAATTTGAGTCGAATATATGCTTAGAAGTTGGAAGACTTCTAGCCTTTGACTTTTGCACTGCCAAATCAAAACTAACCTGGGTTCAATTTTCACAAACACAGTGCCCTAACTTCTCAAAACTTCCATCCAAAAGAGAACCTCTCTTCAACAAAACAATCATACATTTTTCCCTCCAATGACCATGTTGTTTCTCTCCAAACAAGTTGACTTCGACTTCGTAACAAACAAGAGACGTCCGTCATTGTAGAACCTTCTAGAATATAAAAATTGTCGATCCTTTTACATTTTAACAAAACGAAAGTCCCACGAGATAACTTAATGCCGCTAAACTCAATATTAATATTGCAGCCTTTCAAGTCTAAAATACTCAAGGAGATGAGATTCTTTCGTAAATCAGGTACATACTTGATATTTGAGAGTGTTCTAATCTTCCCTTCGTACATCCTAATTTTAACAATATCAATATTGATTACCTAACTGGATGAATCGTTTCTCATGTGCACAACTCCACCTTCAACTGAACTATATGTGGAGAACCATTATCTGTTGAGACACATGTGAAAAGAACATCCTGAATCTAGGATCCACTTGAACGTAAGCTTAGAGCTATCGCTCGTTGACACTAACAAGAAATCATCACCGCTTTCGTTGGTCAAATTAGCACTACCTACATCTTCCTCGTTGCTCTCAGCAGTCCTTTTATTTTGCAATTTATAACAATTTATTTTGACGTGACCTAACTTTACAATAGCGACACCTTTTGTTTCACTTATTTGATAATACCAAAACGGAAGCTTGCCTATCTGTTTTGTTATTCGAACCAAACTCATTGTCGAATTTTTTTTTATTCAACAAATGACCCTTCAAATCTTTAAATGAGAGATTATCTCTCCCAAAAATCATGGTTTCCTTGAAAGACTTGTATGAAGGGGTAAAGAGCACAACAATAGCATAGCTTGATCCTTATCATCAATTTGAATCTCAATGTTATTTAAACCATTTAAAAGAGTAATGAATTGACTGATGTGATGTATAAGAAGCTCACATTCGTTCATGCGAAACGTAAATGGATGTTGCTTCAACACTAAACGGTTAGCTAGAGACTTAGTCGCATAAAGAGTTTCTAACTTTTTCCACAATGTGAATGAGGTCTTCTCCATCAATACCCCCTGTAATACCCTATTCGCGAGGCATGACTAAATTGTAGACAATACCTTTTCATCAAGCTCTTCTCATTCTAATTGATCTAAATTTTCGGGCTTTTTTCTGATAACGATATTTTTCAAGTTGGTTTGAACTAGAATTGACATAATCCGAACTTGCCACAAATTGAAATTTGTGACACCATCAAACTTCTCAATGTCAAACCTTGTTGTTATAATCTCTGAACAGGCTGATCTATGAAAATCGAACTAGCTTTGATACACCATTTGTTGGTGATCGACCCGATTAAGCAACGAACAAGTAAAAATAGTAGAAAAATTTGAGAAATTAAACACATAAATTTAATGTGAAAAACCCCCTCTAAAAAGGATGAAAAACCACAGGTAAAGATAATTTTACTATAATGACAAAAGAACGAATAGTACAAAAGATGAATATAAAAATTAAACCCCGAAACCTGAAAACAAAGAACCCTCAAAACGTAAACACAAAATTCTCCAAAAGTATTATGGGTTCTAATCTTTAATAGGTGTATTTTCTAAGATTGTAAAGAGTTTATTTATAGGCTAAATTCGTAAGTTAAATAATAATAAAATAATATATAGTAATCAGAGTTTGATTTAAACAAATAAATAAAATTTAACTAGAAATTTTTTTTTTTTTCAAATTTAACTGAAATATGTGTCATACTTAACTCTAAAAATATGAAAAAAAAACAGGTAAAAGAGTTGATACCTTGACTTGAAGCCTAGGAACTTCACATAATCTACAATTCATCAAGCATGGCTCTATCAATATACACAAAGAAACATACGTGACTTAAATGGAGTAAGGTGCATTCTACATGGTTTTCTTCCCAAGACATAAATCTACCATTAAAGTCACCCATGTTTCAAAAAGATTGCTGCCAAGTTAAATAACAATAATGAACTGTAAAATTATTACAAGATACATTCAATATGAGTAATGGATTATTAACCATTGGCACGGTCACAAACACGAAATACGGATATGATATGGTACGGATATAACGACACAATAATTTTTAAAAAATAAGATACAGATACGATGAGATATTGCAATAAAAATTATTTTTAATATTTTTATATATATTTTTTTATGTTAAAATACTTAATGTAAATGAAAATATTGATATTTTTCATTAATATATAATTAGTTTTTTCATTAAGTTTTTAAAATAAACTTTTACTTTTTAATATTTATTTTATTTTTTATTTTTTTGGGAGTAACACATAATACAAACTTATTATCTAAAAAATAAAAGACCAATAGAGGCCCAGGAAGGACACACAAACGACCAGATACAAAACAAAACAACAATTAAAGAAACAAAACAGTAATTAAAGAAATTGAACAAAAATTGGCTGGTGTATAGCACCGCAACTAATACCCAATTAGATGCAAACAAAACACTCTTTCCAACACAGATATCTCATACTTTACTCAGGCGATTCCTATCCACAAAACGTGCTTCCTTTCCCCAAAAAAATTTGATCAGTTGAAGCGAACTCCATTATTGATCCTTTCCATCTTTTCATCTTCAATCAGGTTCATTTTCTCTATCTTCAACAAGCATACGCATTGGAAAACATATCTCTGCTTCTCTTTTCGCTCTCAACTTTTGGCGCCTCTATCAATCGTCATCGTGTCGGGACCATGTCCGTTTTTAAACACCCGTGTTGAGACCATGTCATATTTTTTTTGGATGTATTCTGTCATGTTTCGTATGTATCCGGACGTATTCGATGAATGTTCATGTCGAACACACGTACGATACGAGGAGGGAACAGTCATGTCCGTGTTTCAGACAATAGAGTTAGCTTGGAAATGCGCAAGTCGTTTCATAAGTAGCTCTATGACTCCGTAAACAAAAAGGAATTGACCTTGTTAACACCTGGAACAAGTTCCTGCAATGCCTTGATTCTTTCAGCAATTGTCTCCCTACGAAGGGAGAAAATTGAAGGGTTCGGTTCAGCGTGGTTAGTCACAGCTGCAACCATTTTTTGAGCTGGTTCACTTCACTTTTGCAATTTCATGGCATAAGTAGGCAATCAAATGCCAACTTCACCAGCTAAAAGAGAACAAAATGCTGACCCTCTTGCTTGGAGATGGGCAAATCACATGTCTAGCCATGTCAGAACTATTTCCCCTCATCACCAAAAGAGACCTGCAGAACAACAGTAGAATACAGTACGGACAAATCAAATGTATAAAGTCTGAATATACCCTTATTTCAATGAAACTTGGAGTTGCCCTCTATAGTTTAAGCAAATGTTGAAAGGATATTCTTCTTGAGCGTCAATGCAGGAAAAAAATTTAATAAAATGATAAAGCCCACGTATTTTAGAAGCGTCAACAATAAAGTGTCATTCAACCTTATGTATTAGTAAAATGGTTAAGAATGTATTTTTGTTTTAGATGTGACTTCAATTCGAATCGCGTTAATCATTATTTGTAATCAAAAAATAAATAAATAAAATGTCACTAAAAGTAATTTTTGTTGTAGTATACTCTAAGTTATATTATTATATAATTGGTTGTTTTTAATGTGTAATTTGATGTAATTTATATTATTTTAAATAAATTTTATGAATTTATTGCCTTTAATAAGGTAATTAATATATTATCTTAATAAAATTTTGTTAGTCGCTTTTTTTCAATGTTTAATATAGTTATTCAATAAATTTGTTAAGTTTAAATCAAATGAATTAAAGTAAAATAAAGAAATGAAAAAGAAATACATAGATAGCCACTCAATTATTTTTTTTATTTTAAGTACTCAAAATAAAAAATTTATAGCTTAAGCACCCATGTTACATAGTTCGATCATTTTATTCACAAACGATGAGCTGACATGGTAGTTAAAAAAATCGATATAATAATTAATTTAGCCCTTAATTGTTACATATCATATTAATTTAGTCATAATTTTAAAAATTAATCCTCAAAATTTGCAAATGTTCCCAATTCGATTCTAATTTTAAAAATTCAAAGAAATATATAAAAATACATAAAAAATTTTAAAAATAATAATAAATTTAAAGAAATTATGAGATTTTTAGTTAGCTTAGACACAACGACGACAACAATCTTGTTATTCCTATAGATTGAGTACAACTACTAGACTAAGAATTAGCAATTTAGCATTGAATATAACCCAAATACCAATCCCATTCACTCATACCCTTAAATAGGGGTGAGCGTTCGGTCGAATCGAAAGAAAAATTTTCGAGTTAATCAAGTTGACAAATCTGATTTTATCATCCTAACTCAATCTGTAATTTCTCAAATCGAGTCGAGTGAGATGAAATTCGAAACAAATCAAATCGAATATATTTGTTTGAGTTAAATTTTAAAAAATTAACTTTGGGTCCTTGTAATCACTGTCACCCACCGTAATCAAATTTGTTATTAACTTTCATCACCTCATAATTTATTTATTAATATTTTATATACGAGTTAGCTTCTTTGCTTACTTAGTTGCTTCAATTATCTTCTGATTGTTGTAACTATGTATTTTGAAATTAAAAACTTAAATGTAAAAAAGTAATTTTTTAATAATAATTATTTTAGAGATAAAATGTGAAATTGATACAAACATAAAATTTTAACACGAATATTATATGGCATAATTTATAATTCAATTTTAATATAAAGATTCAATATGATTAAACTATTTAGGTTTACGAATTTTTTTGGATGATTTTGATTTTTTATTTGGGGGTAAAGGGCGAGAAGTAAAAGATTAGGAGGAAAATAAAAAGTTTTGGAGGATTTTTGGAGTAAAAGATTTGGGAGAAATTAAATGGGGGAGTAAAATTTTAGAAGGAAAATATTCAAAAAAAATTGGAGGGGGGATGGGTTTGGGGTAGATGGGGGGTGAGATCGAAGGAGAGTAAAAGTTTTGGGAGGAAAGTGGGAGAGAGTAAAAGTTTTGGGGAAAAATAAAAAATTTTGTGTGTTTTTGGAAAAGTAAAATTTGAGGAAAGTAAATGGGATGTAAAATTTTGAAGGGAAAATATTCAAAAAAGAAATTGGGGGTAAATCGATTTGGGGTAGATTGGAGGAGAGTAAAAGTTTTGGGGAAAAGTAAAAAAGTTTGGAGTAAAAATTTAAAATATTATAGTTTGATATTCGGTTCGAATTATTTGAGTTATTCAAATTCGAAAACTCAATTCGGTTTGAACTCAAAATTCGATAAAAATATTCGACTTGAATCGAAAACTCGATTCGTTTAACTCAAATTCGAATTTTTTTTTCGAGTATCGAATTTTGCTCACCCGTTCCCTTACAATCTGAAGCTTGGTGGAGAAGACGATGACAACCCAATCAAACTAGGAAGATGACCATTGTAACTGCTCAATTTCAACCCTAATGGTATAGGCAAGGATGGGGTCAAGCCCGTCCTCCACAAGCTGACTCATGGAGGATAAGTTCCAATACATTGTGAACGGAGAGGGGACGGGGACAATTGTGGAAGAAGGTCTAGTGTGGGAGGGGGGAGGGGATTTTTATTTTATTTAATTTTCATATAATTATATTTATTTAACGTTAATATAGATTTTAAATTTATTATCATTTTTAAAATTTTATTTATGTATTTTTATTTTTTATTTTTTATTTTTTAGAAATAGGATTAAATTGAAAATATTTGTAAATTTTGAGGGTTAGTTTTTTTTAAAGTTATGATTAAATCGATATAATATATAAAAGTTGACGGCTAAATTTATTATTATACCAATGTTTTAACTTTCATGACACTTCTCATCGGGTAAATTCCTTAAATATGCCGGTTTTTAGGGGAAATTACGATATTAGGCTATTTTTTTAATTTATCGGAATATGTCAATTTTGGAGAGAGTGTGTGAAAATGCAACCAGCTGGATGCGTTTTTAACGGATTTTTTTATAGGAAAACGCTTCCAACTAGATGTGCTTTTAGCTTTGGTTAGATGGTCAAATGTCAGTGTTTTTATCTTTGAGTCTCGAATTTAATTCCTTTCCTATTACATTTATATTTTTTATTTCATGTTGCTTTAAGTTTTTTTTAAAATTTTTAACACAATTATGAGTAGGAGAGGAATCAAACTATGACTCAAGGATGTAATTGCAACTATCTAACCATCTAATAAAGTAACTAATATGTTAAAAGAAATTGATTAAAAGTTCAAAAAACTTGAAGCAAGGAAAGGAATCTAACCTGAAACTCAAGTATAAAAATACTAATATTTAACCATTTGACCAAAATTAAAAGCACATCTAATTGAAGTGTTATCCTATAAAATCCACTAAAAAACTTGTTCAGTTGAACGTATTTTCACTCTCTCTCTTTAAAATCAACCTAACCCGGTAAATAAAAAAAGGCCTAATCTCATAAGTTTCCGGCATATTTAAGGAATTCACCCCTTCTTATTTGGGGTTTTATTGGAAATTGGCTATAAAAGTCATATCATCATTTTTTACTTTTTTTTACTATTCATCATCGTCTCTCCCTCCAAGTTATGAAATTGGCTATAAAAGTCATATCATCATTTTTTACTTTTTTTTACTATTCATCATCGTCTCTCCCTCCAAGTTATGTTAAATCCCCAACTTTTAGGGAGTTCTGCTTCCTTTTCTCTAGGACTTCTATTTTTTTTTTTTCAATTCATTGTAAACAATATATTTCTACATAACAAAATGATGCGGAATAAGGAATCAAACTTTATAGATTTTGAGGGAAGTACATAGGATCTGAGAATTCTCTGTGAAGGAGCTAACTATCAATATAATTTGTTTTTCTTTGTGCTTCGTTGAGATATTTGGGGTTCGGTTCTCTTTTCATTCAAGATGATTATCTCATTAATGTACTTGAAATTTGTATTTCTTCATGATCTTCATATTTTTTTCAGCATTATTCCCTTAAGATTTCGTTTTTCAAATGTGATTTAATGATACGGGATGAACTTGGAAAAATGATCGTAAAGTAAGTCAAATAAACAACTATGCCAAATAAAATAGAAAATAAATCAAATATTAGAAAAATAACGAAGAAAAAATAAATAAGGTAAATGATAAAGATGAAATGTAGAGTGTAGAAGTCCTAAGAAGCTTTGGAAACAAAAAGAATCAACAACTCTCTTCAAGTGACTCTAATTTTCCCTCCAAGAAAAAAAACTTGACAAGAAAAAGTTTGAAAATGATAAAGAAAACTTGGCAAGAAAAAGTTTGAAAATGATCTTCGCATTCTAAAAAAATTGTTAAAACTCTTCTAAAAGAAACTCAAGAATAATTCTTGAAAAAAAAGTCAAAGAGAATTTGAATAATAATCAATTGTCTATTTTTGTGTACAATACCAAGGCCTATATATAGGCTCACTAAATAAATCTAAATCAAATTATTAAGTAAACTAGAACTCTAATTAATCTAAACAAGAAGTAGTTAAACTAACTTTCTTGTTGACATAAAACACCTAAATAACTTAAAATATTTAATAATTAATAAAAATTCGGAATAAATTATAAAAATAAAATAATTTGAGCTGATGAATACAATATTAGACTCATATATACTAAAAAATAAAACTAAAACCTGAACTCAATATTATTTAAATTCAAATTAAAAGCTCAAAACTCGAAATTCCTGTCATAATCTCGTCCAGAAATTCTGCTCACGCAGTTTTCACTAAAATGATCATAACTTGAGTTCTCGAACTTAAAATCGAGTAATTCAAAATGCGTTTTGAAGATAAGAGATAGATCTTCGAATGCCATGCAGACATCTCAACCTAGAAATTTTAGGATCCCAACAAAAAAATCATTGCAATTATGATGATTTCCCAAGCTTGAAAATTGGTGGCTTTAGTGAATGAAATTTAATAAATTTCATCCCATCTGTGCATGTATCATTCTCCCTTTCCTTAAAAAGATTTGTACTCAAATCTTGACTTTGATTGAATCTTTGTTTGATTTGTTTGGCCTTTGACATTATTGTTGGGTCTTGAGGTAGTGTGAACTCATCACATCCATGGGTTTGAAATTGGGCCTTGAGACTTTCATCCATGACTCTGATACCATATGATACGGGATGAACGCGGAAAAAAGATTGTAAAGTAAGTCAAATGAATAATTATGCCAAATAAAATAGAAAATAAATCACATATTAGAATAATAACGAAGAAAAAATAAATAAGATGAAACGTGGCATGTAAAAGTCCTACGAAGCCTTGGAAACAAAAAGAATATGATAATACTCTAAAGTGACATGCTTTTATGAGTTAATTGCATATATATTTTGAGTGTGATCCTACTAATTTGGACTGTTTATGGTTTTTTATCTTATAGGGACTAAATTGAAGGCAAAATGAAGTTTAAGGGCAAAAAGCATGAATTTAAAGACAAAATGTGTCAGCATGCAAAATAGGGAAGAAGTGGTGCCAAAAATACAAAGTGTAGAAGACTTGAGGCAAAATTTTAAAGAAGAGATTTATGGAGATAAAACTTTGTTTAGATTTGAATTCTATTTTTACGATTATTTTTAGGATTATTATGATATTGTTTACATTTAATTTTAATTATATCTTTTAAACATTATCATCTAAAGTTAAATTAGGAAACAACTAGGGTTTTTCATCTACTATATGAAGGGGATGGAGTGGCATGAATACTATCATCTCATCACTTCTGTAAAAACTCCTTCCCCCTAAGGCTTTTAGCCTTAGGTTTCCTTTCCTTTCCAATAAAATTTTGTTACATTAAACTTATGTTTTTATTCCCAAAAAGCATGAGTAACTAAACTCGTCTAGCCCAAGGTTGTCAAGATTCCTCAAAAAGAGTTCATGAGACTTAAAACTCGCACTTAACCTTTCTCAACGAGTATTCATCATTTCTTCGCATTACATGTCTGATGCCTTCGTCCATGTCCTTCCAAAAGTAATCTTTTCATCTCGTGCGTTAGAGATTGTCGAGCCCAAGAGGCTATATGGCATGACATTTGCCATTGAGAAATGATGATCTAGTGTAAAACGATCCCACAAGAGTGACAGTTGGCTAGAGTCAGGTTCCTCTAGATCGCAAGGCTATAACCTAAAGTGGAGTTAGTGGTCTTAGGCGTTCTCTTCCACTATAATTGGCTTATTCAGTCATGAGAAGAACCACCCAAAAGTCTATATTTTGAACCAAGGGAGGATCAAGATAACCGGAGGCTAGAATCCCTTAAATCGAAAAACCCCTTTTTTCAACTCTGTTTCTTTTCACAATTACGATTTCAATTTATTTAATCTCTACTCCTCCATATTCTTAATTCTATTTTATATTTATTTTTCTAGGTCAGAAGTTTTTCTTAGGAAAAACTATGCTTAAGATTTCGAGGAATAAGAAGCTGTAGCAATCTAGTCCTTTAGGATTTGACCTTAGTTCCCTAATACTATTTGTACAGGCCCAATTTTATCCGGCCCAAATAAAACCAAAACCAAAAAAAAACAAAAAATAAATAATAAATTTTAATGTCCATTAAAATAGTTCAAAATTAAAAAAAAAAGACCCAAAATTGAATGGGTTTGGGGTAGATGGGGGGTGGGACGGGAGAAGAGTAAAAGTTTTGGGGGGAAAGTGGGAGGGAGTAAAAGTTTTGGGGAAAAATAAAAAGTTTTATGTATTTTTGGAAAAATAAAATTTTGAGGAAAGTAGATGGGGTGTAAAATTTTAGAAGGAAAATATTCAAAAAAGGAATTGGGGGTAAATGGATTTGAGGTTGATGGGAGGAGAGTAAAAGTTTTGGAGAAAAGTAAAAAAGTTTGGGGTAAAATTTTAAAATATTATAGTTTGATATTCGGTTTATTCGAATTATTTGTTATTGAAATTCGAAAACTCAACTTGATTTGAACTCGAAATTCAAAAAAAATTCGAGTTGAATCGAATAAATCGGTTCGTTTAACTCAAAATTCAAATTTTTTCGAGTCAAATCGAGTTTTAATCACCCCTACCTTAGAGTCTGAAGATTGGTGGAGAAGACGATGACAACCCAATTAGACTGGGAAGATGGCCACTGTAACTACTCAATTTCAACCTTAGAAGTGTAAGCAAGGATGAGGTCAAGCCCGTCCTCCAGAAGCTGACTCATGGAGGATAAGTCCCAATACATTGAAAAAGGAGAGGGGACAAGGACAATGGTGGGAGAAGGTCTGGTGAGGAAGGGGGGAGGGGGAGGGGGAGGGGATTTTTATTTTATTTAATTTTCATATAATTATATTTATTTAACATTAATATAAATTTTAAATTTATTATCATTTTTAAAAATTTATTTATGTATTTTTATATATATATTTTTGAATTTTTTAGAAATAGGATTAAATTGAAAATATTTGTAAATTTTGAGGGTTAGTTTTTTTAAAGTTTTGATTAAATCGATATAATATATAAAATTTGAAAGCTAAATTTATTATTATACCAATTTTTTTAACTTTCATGATACTTCTCATCGGGTGAATTTCTTAAATATGCCGGGTTTTAGGGGAAATTACGATATTAGTCAATTTTTTAAAATTATCGGAATAGGTCGATTTTGGAGAGAGTGTGTAAAAATGCATCCAGTTGGATACGTTTCTAACGAATTTTTATAGGAAAACACTTCCAACTGGATGGTTTTAAGCTTTGGTTAGATGGACAAATGTCGGTGTTTTTATCTTTGAGTCTCGAGTTTAATTTCTTTCTTACTACATTATATTTTTTATTTCATGTTGCTTTAAGTTTTTCTAAATTTTTAATACAATTGTGAGTAGGAGAGGAATCAAACTATGACTAAAGGATGTAATTGCAACTATCTAACCATCTAATGAAATAACTAATATGTTAAAAGAAATTTTTTACAAATTCAAAAAACTTGAAGCAAGGAAAGGAATCGAACCTAAAACTCAAGTATAAAAACACTAATATTTAACCATTTGACCAAAATTGAAAGCACATCTAATTTGAAGTGTTATCCTATAAAATCCACTGAAAATGTGTTTAGTTTAATGCATTTTCATTCTCTCCCTTCAAAATCAACCTATTCCGGTAAATAAAAAAAAGCCTAATCTCATAAGTTTCCGACATATTTAAGGAATTCACCCTTTCTTATTTGGAGTTTTATTGGAAATTAACTATGAAGGCCATATCATCATTTTTTACTATTCATCATCATCTCCCCCTCCAAGTAATGTTAAATCCCCAACTTTTAGGGAGTTTTGCTTCCTTTTCTCTAGGACTTTTAATATTATTTTTTTCATCTACTATATGTAGGGGATGGAGTGGCATGAATACTATCATCTCATAACTTCTGTAAAAACTCCTTTCCCCTAAGGCTTTTAGCCTTTCGCTTCTTTTCCTTTCCAATAAAATTTTGTTACATTAAACTTATGTTTTTATTCCTAAAAAGCATGAGTAACTAAACTCGTCTTGCCAAAGTTTGTCAAGATTCCTCAAAAGGAGTTCATGAGGCTTAAAACTCGCACTTAACCCTTCTCAACGAGTATTCATCATTTCTTCGCATTACGAGACTGATGTTTTCGTCCATGTCTTTCCAAAAGTAATCTTTTCATCTTGTGCGTTAGAGGTTGTCGAGCCCAAGAGATGAAATGGCGTCGCATTTGCCATTGAGAAATGATGATCTAGTGTAAAATGATCCCACAAGAGTGACAGTTGGCTAGAGTCAGGTTCCTCTATATCCTAAGGCTATAACCTAAAGTGGAGCTGGTGGTCGTATGCATTCTCTTCCACTATAATTGGCTTATTCTGTCATGAGAAGAACCACCCAAAAGTCTATGATTGAACCAAGGGAGGATCGAGATAATCGGAGGCTGGAATACCTTAAATAAAACCCCCCCTTTTTCAACTCTGTTTCTTTTCAAAATTGTGATTTCAATTTATTTAATCTCTACTCCTTCATATTCTTAATTCTGTTTTTATTTATTTTTCTAGGTCAGAAGTTTTTCTTGGGAAAAACTGCGCCCAAGATTTTGAGGAACAAGAAGCTGTAGCAATCTAGTCCCTTAGGATTTGACCTTAGTTCCCTTATACTATTTGTACAGGCCTAATTTTATCCGGCCCAAATAAAACCAAAACCAAAAAAAAAATAATAATAAATCTTAATGTTCGTTAAAATAGTCCAAAATTACAAAAAGACCCAAAATTGAAAGCCCAAACACAGTAGCCCAAAAGTCCCAACCCAATACACAAAACCTAAAAAAACAAAAACCCTAATTCCATCTTATTCCTTTGACGCCGCTCCTCCCTATGGCCACGTTAGCATGTGCCACATCAGCAATGAGCCCATCTGACTTTTCCCCTGCTCCTTTTCATCGAAATGGTAAGGGCACACCTCCCATCGTCAAAGTTGACCTCGTAGCTTTGCCACAACCGATAACCTGCAAAAGAGAAAGTTAGAGAGCAAAATATATTATTTATAGCATTAGTTTTTGCTATAAAAGCCAACCACCACCTCTGTAATTTTTTACACACAAGAAGCAATAGAAATCAAAGAAAAGAGTTCTAAGGTAGCATATTTTAATTTAATTTATTTTTTATTTTGAAGGTACACACACACACACATATATAAAGGGGCAAAGAAAAGAGGGTTAGAAATTCACTTGAATAGCGCCATCGTTGTAGGTCGTCGAGGCAACCACCCCTGATGAAGGGTGGTCCATCTTTTTCGGAAAAGGGGCTCCCGAATATCCTTCATATTCGTGTGGGATCCTTTTAAAAATAAAAAAATAAAAACATAGCAAATCTCCTAAGAACCCTAAAAGCCAAATATGTTTTGGTGTTTTTTAGAGGTTTTGAAGCTGAATATGAAGGTTTTCGACCCTTATATGGATTTAGATGGAAAAAAGAAAAAGAGGTGTCTTTTGTGTGTTTTTCGACCACTGGAGGTGGTGATTATTGTCGCCGGTGACCGGTGGCTAGGGTGGACGAACGACGGTCCTTAATGACCAAAGGTAGGGTGTTTTAAAGATGAGAGTGTAAGAGAGTTTTTTAAAGCGGGCTTAGAAATTAAGTTTTTTTTTCTAAAAAAATGGCTTTTATGAAGGCACCATACGGTGTCGTTTTGGAGCCCATGCCTGTGGCCCAAAATGGCGTCGTTTTAAGACCCATACCCGAACTGAATCTGACCCACCTAAGGGGATCTGTGTGTTTTTAAAACTGGTCTAATTATCTCCATGGTCCTTCCGCATTTTTCCTTGTTTTGAATCTCGTCCTTCGTTTTATTTTTAATTTTTTAAATTTTACCCTGAAATTTATTTCCTTTTACATCCAAGTGCTCTAACCTTGGGTATATTTGGAGGTGACACGTGTATGAGGCTTGGGTTTATCACCCACTCAGTCTCTGGCCTTTCACATATTTTGATTTAGCCCTCTTTATTTTGCTTTTTTAATTTCTAACTTTAAATTTCGTTTTGGTTTTAATTTAATCATGCTATTTTTTTCTTTCCCTTTTTAATTTGCCCTTTTATTTATGTTTCTTTTTAATTTAATCCTGTATGTTACATTTTATTATTTCTTTGTTTATTTATCTTTCTATTTATTTATTTTCAATATTTAAATTTTGTAACTTTTACTCCAAGTTTAAAATCGAGGCAATGTTCGTTACTTAAGGGACTCGATAAAATCATGCTCCAACTTACGAGGTGCGATTTTATCTTGGAACCTATGTATCAGATACCCTATTTAAAAGTAAAGCGTGTATATTTTAACGAATCGATAAATTTTCTTTACTTTTGAGTATCCGAGATGTCGTATTCCTAACTTACGGGATGTGACTTTATTCTCAACTAACTCGAGATAAAAGATCGTTTTTCATGAAATTTAATTTTTCAACGATGCCAAAATTTATCATTTGTATATTTAAAGACCATATTTTAAATTTTCTTTAATTAATCGATAAATGTTTTTTATTTTTTGGGAATTCAAAATATCGTGCTCCTAACTTACGGAACATGATTTTTCTCAATTAAATTGAAATAAAATATTATTTTTCGTGAGATTTAAATTCTTTTAATATATATATCAAATTATTCCATTTACACGTTTAAGGATCGCATTTTAAATTTTCTTCGAGTTCTCGGTTTTCAATACTAAAGACATCAAATAATTGACTAAGGACCAATTTTGGGCGTATGAGAGTGCTAATCTTTCCTCACGCGTAATCGTCTCCCAAACTCATTTTTCTTTTTATTTCAAAGACAAAAAATGATTTTAATAATTTTAAACGTATTTCAAGGTGACCCAATCGCACCTATTTAAAAATGATTGGTGGGGACTCCATTTTCGATTTTAAAATAAAAGTCGGGACTTAAAAAAAAAAGGTTTTGACAGTTTGGCGACTCCACTGGGGACAAATAAGAGAGTCAAGCCATGAGCCGCTTATTTTGTGGTCTTTTTGACTGAAAATTAATAATTTGGTTTAAATTTAATTTGTGATCCTTTCTTGCATTTTGTGTTCATATGTGTGGTTTAAATTAACTTGTTTATTGATTTATTTTTGGGTCGAAAGTAAAGGTTTTTTACGCATTGCATGATTGGTTACTTCACCCTCTTAAGTGGAAGTGAGAAACTACTCATTCGTGAGGTCTTCACCTCCATTCACGATAGTGGATCGCTTTTAGGAATACATCCATACCTATGCTTTCGTGAAGTCTTCATTTCCGTGAAAACATATGGGAAATGTATCCCCTTGAACTGAACTCAGTCCGTATGAGCCTATAATGGGTGAGAATCGAGGAATCTGCCGGTTCAGGTACCCTTACTTTAGAACTTAAATTGCATGTAGTCGATCCTAGAAGCCAACCCTAAGAAGGACTACGCCAAACCTTTAGCAGTTACCCAAATAAATGTAGGAGAGAGAGGCGCTTTTATGCTTTGGTTTTTGCTTTTTGTTTTCCTTTTCGCATTGCATTATCATTTTAGGAAAGGTGTTGATTTGGACTCGATTACCAAGTAGAAAACTTGTTATGGAAAACGAGTTTCTTGATAGAGTGGAAGATAATATGGTTGTTCGTATGTGGTGGGAGGAAAAACAGCACGAAAAAGGAGATAGTTTGTTGGAAGGGCACGTATCAGAATTTTGGGATTAAACTCGGGTAAATGTGACCCAAAATAGTTTGCAAGAGTTAAAGGACATTTGGGATCAGTGGGATGATGAGGTAAAGTAAATATTTTATTGAGAATACGAAGATCTACCTTACTTACTTGAGGTCAAGGTAGACAAGTATTTTTTTCGAGCTCACATTCAATAATGGAATCTCGCATACAGTTGCTTCACCTTTGGGAATTTTGACATGGTGTCCACGGTGGAGGAGTACACTAAATTGCTCCTTTGCCCAAAGATTCAGGTTGACAAGGCCTATTCAAGAGCTGCTTGTGTCCCGACCTTTTTGAAAATATTGATGAATGTAACCAGAATGAGTGAACAATAGGTTGTAGCTTGAATCAAAGTGAAAGGGGATAACAAGTTTATTACTTGGAAAAACCTACGAGATTTGATCCTAGTACACCCAGATGTGAAGAAACTTGTCGACATTTTTGCTCTGAGTATGTATGGGTTAGTCATCTTCCCTAAAGCGTTGGGGCATATTGAAGATGCAGTTACCAATCTTTTATACCGACTTGATAAGAGAGTTACACCAGTTCCAGCAATCCTAGCCGAGACTTTCATATAGCTAAATGCATGTCAAAGAGAAGGAGAGAGGAGGTTCATCGGTTGCGTACCGCTCTTAATGGTCTGGTTCCATAGCCATTTCTAGAAGGTAGAGAAGTTTTCATATTGGGTGTTCTCCACAGATTACTCGCCATTGATGGAATTCGTAGTCACGCAAAGGCAAGAGAATATATCCGAGGAAAAATGGATGACCATCCTTCAAAGTCTCCAAGATGAGGGTATTGAATGGCAGGCACCTTGGTTAATTCTTGACGAGATCCTTTACCGGTGTGACAGTTTCGATTGAGTTCCCTTACTCGGAGTATGGGGAGCTGTAAGATACGCCCCTCTACTCGTGTTAAGGCAGTACAGGTCAAGGCAGTTTATCTCGACTACACAGGGTTTGGACCATTGCTAGTTTACGTATAAAGGAGACAACTACAGGAAAAGGGTCAGAGAGATATCAAATGCGTGAAATCAAGTGCATAGAATGAATATGTTTGCTACAAACTTAATAACAACACCAGAATACGATTGGTGGAGAAATAAAAGAGTCAACGACAACATCCCCGTACGAAATCCTGAAAACATTCGATCGGTAGAAGAGCACCTGCAAGTGATTCCATCGAAATTGGATATTATAAAATAAGATTTTGAGAGGAAAAGTTCAGAATTTGGAAAGAGGATAGAGACTCCGGAAGAAGAAAAAAAGCAACTAGGATTGGATGTTGACATCCAAAGATTAGAGGCTAAAAAGTTAAGAAAAGGAAATAATAAAGCCGAAGAGGACCTAGATAGTTTGAAGAAGGATTACAAGAAACTTTGTTTGTCAATGAGAACTGTCGAGCTGGGCAAAACATTGGGTCAATGGCAACAAGAAATTCAAGAGCAAAAAGATCGAGCAGATCAATGGAAAAGGTAATTCCAAGATGCTCAGGTTTAAGAAAATGATATAAAGGTAGAGTTAGTTGAAAAGATCGAGCTAAAAGCCTGAATAGTCGAGCTAGAGGAATCTCTACATAGACATCACAACCGTAATTCTGTTACCGAACTTAAAACGAGCTAGGCCAAGAATGAGAAATTGAAGAAAAATGTAGAGGAACTTGAGGCTTCATTACAAAATTGCAAGATAAGTTTTGAGATTCTAGAAAGGACATTGAAGACAAATGAAGGACAACTCCAACTCGCTCAATGACAAGTTAGTGATAAGGGTTACATCAAGGGTGAAGCCCTAACTTAAGTGCGAGGAGTAGCAGATCACTTGCAATCATTAGCCATTCAAGCTAACGTGTTAAGTCTGAAGTATGAGCCAGTGTCAAATAAGGGTCAGAAGTTGGCTTGGCTTCTTAAGAAGATCAAAACTTTGAGCATTAGGACAAAACCATATATGTAAACTATATCTATGTAAAGATACTTGTTATCTAGTAAACTTGTTCTAATGGAGTTGAATTAAGAATCAATGTCTTTCTTACCTATGTATATATGCATTCATTAGCATTACATTTTTATATGCATTCAATTTTAAGAAGGTATCCCTAATTACAAGACCAATTGGCAAAGGTGCAGCAGGACATGAAAGACCAAATTATAGAGTCCCAAAGGAACATAATAAGCCAGCCAACTAAGTTGCTAAATAAAGGGGCTTTTAAGGGAAACATTCTCGCAGTAAGTCTAATGGAGGAGAGTGAGGATCCTAGATACCTCCCAGGCTATACTCCTGTGCACATCCAAGCTCCAAGACCCACATCACCATGTTCTGCAGAAAAATGATTGGGCACGTGAACAATAACTAGTTATTAATTCACTATTTTTAAGACAGTCTAACGGGATCAGCTACAAAATGGTACAATCAATTGAGCTGTGCCAGAATCAACTCATGGAAGGATTTGACACAGATATTCTTGAAGCAGTATAGTCATGTAACTAACATGATGCCCGATAGATTCACCTTTTAGAGTATGGAGAATAAGCCAAATGAGAGGTTTCGGTAATATGCCCAGAGGTGGAGGGACATAATGACATAAGTACAACCACCTCTATTGGAAAAAGAAACAACCATGTTATTCGTTAATACCTTGAAGGCTCCATTCATTATTAACCACATGCTTGGGAGTGCTACTAAGAGCTTCTCTAACATGGTTATGTCTAGAGAGATGATCGAAAACACGATCAGGAGAAAGAACATTGATGCAGAGGAAGCTACCAAGAGAGTAGCCCCTTAGAAAAAAAAATAAGATAAACAATGCAAACCTGTACAGTAGGACAAGCTATTCAAAGCCGATGGTAATGACACAACCTAAGGCCATAACAGCCAACAGTAGAGGTACCCCGAGAAAGGAACCTAGACCAAATAATGAAAGGGTTCAGTTCACCCCTATCCCCATGACATATAAAGAGCTATACTCGACACCCATGTTATGTCACCTTACTATTTAAAACCATTGTAACCCCCATTCCCAAAGTGGTACATGTGAATGTGAAATGTGAGTATCATGCTGGAATAACAAGGAATTCGATCGGAAATTGTACTGCTTTCAAAAAGTTGATTGAAAGACTCATCAAAATGGGAATAGTGAGGTTCAAATATCCTGCAAGGCCTAACGTAACAAGAAGTCCATTACCTAGTCATCCCGATCAAAGGGTGAATGCGATAATCATAGAATAAAGCAAAATGTTCAAAACCTTCGTTGAGGAGGTGAGATCCCCCATTGAGATGGGTATGGCATAAAATGATGAGCATGGGCTTAATCGTCCAAGATTCAGGGAAAGTAGTAGAGAGAGCAGAATGCTATTGTGAGTTTCATGCTACCAAGAGGCACGAAATCCAAAAATATGTCGAGTTCAAAACCATGATACAAGGTTTGATGGACAATAAGGAGTTAGAATTTTTCAAAGAAAATGAGGAAGTGGAAGATGATTGTGCTTCCAAAGAGGGCACAACCAAGAAAACTTTTAAGGTGAATCACCTAGTGATAATCATCTTCCGGTCGAGGGGCAATGAAGCCATAGAAAGAGAAAGACCCAAAATAATAATCTAAAAGCCCGTAGCTTTTCCCTATATGGATAGCGAAAGGGTACCATGGATTTATGATTGTAATGTGATGGTATCAGGAGGTGAGAGTTTCAAAGTTGCATCAGAAAGAGTTTAGGACATGAGTCTCATCACACGTAGCAGGAAGAGCTATGACCCCATAAGCACAGAAAACGAAACACTTGAGGGAAGAGCCTTGGAAGAGCCCAAGAAAGGAAACACCGATGGATCCAAGCCACCAGACAATGAGATAGTAATGGAGAAAGCAGCTAGGGAATTTTTGAAATTCTTGAAGCATAGTGAATATAGTGTGGTGAAGCAATTGTACAAGCAGTCGGCTCGTATATCAATTTTAACACTATTATTAAGTTCGGAAGCATATCGCAATGCACTGATTAAAGTGTTAAATGAGACCTACGTAGCCGACGACATCTTAATAAACAAGCTGGACCGCTTGGTCAGTAATGTAAGCGCCGTCAACTTCATCTTCTTTAATGATGATAAAATACCCTCAAGAGGTATGGGGTCAACAAAGGTTTTACATATCACCACCCGCTATAATGGATACACATTGCTTAGCGTATTGATCGATAACGACTTTGCCCTGAATGTTCTGCCACTGGCCACACTGAAAAGGTTGTCGATTGATAGTTCTTACATGAAAACATGCCACAATATAGTGAGAGCATTTGATGTGACAAAAAGAAAGGTGATGGGTAGGATCAAGATATCGTTATTAATCGGTCCGAACTCATATGAAGTAAACTTTATGGTGATGGATATAAAATCAACCTACAATTGCTTGCTAGGGAGACCATAGATTCATTCAATAGGGGCAATGTCGTCATCGCTGCCTCAAAAGTTGAAACTGGTGACTGAAGATCGATTGGTAATGATTAGTGTTGAGGAAGACATAACTGCATCTATAAAAAATGATGCACCTTAAAAAACATCGAATTAGACAAAGAAGCCTTGGAATGCTTTTTTCGGTCATTGGAATTTGTTAACGCAACCTTCATTACCAAAGGAAGCAAGATCCCTACACCAAAAATATCTCAAAACACGAGGATGGGTTTGCAACTGATGGTCGGGAAAGGAATATTACCAAGAAAAGGGCTAGGAAAGTACTCTAAAGGAGAATCATTGCGCTAATAATGGCAGATAAATGAGATCTCTTTGGCCTAGAGTACAAGCCAGATGCAAGGTAAAATAAAAAGGAGTTGGAGAAGAAGTAGGGAAGAAGAATAGCATGATTGACTAGGGAAAAGATCAGGTGAGAGCCAATGATCTTTCTCCATTTATCCAAAACATTCATATCGAGAGGAATAATCAATTCAAGGCAAAGATTGGAGGAGAAGAAAAGAAAGATAGTTGAAGTAGTAAGAATAATAAAGGACTTGAGCATCAACGCTGTGTTTGAAGAGGGAATGAAGAAAGAAGCTTGTGGGGAATTCATCCCTACACCTTTTGGAGCATTCTAAATAATTGGACTGTAGAGGAACTCCTTGTATCCTTTAGGACCTCTTCAGAACAATACTCAAATCATATTTATTGCTTTAAGCCCGAGAGCAGCAAGGATCCTTTGTAAAAGGGCACATGACCATTATCAATTATTTTAATGAAAAATGCATTTCCTATCCCATTTGACAACTTTATTTATTTTTTGTCCAGTTAAATAAACATTTTTATAATTATACCATACAATTAACCATTCTTCAATTCATTTGTTCTGGTGCAATTTGACAAATATTTTTATTTTTGTCCAAATTGATAAAACGTTTTATTCATTCATACTTATACCATACCATCAATCATTCTTAAATTCATTTGTTTCATTGGATCTCCTTTTGTTTCTCTAATAGGTCCTTCGATATCAACTATATGAGTGACACCGTTGTTGACTCAAAGCCTCCTTCTGAGCAAGATATATGTTCAGAGGAATCTTAGGACTTTAAAGAGGTCCAAGATTATAACTTGTCTCCCGATTTATTAAGAATAGTAGAACAAGATGAAAAACAAATTCGACCTTATAAGGAGTCGGTGGAAATCGTGAACTTAAGAAACGAAGTGGAAAAGAAGGAGGTAAAATTTGGGACAAGCATCTTCGTAGAAACAAGGTGGGATCTTATTGAGCTGCTCCAAGAGTTTAAAGATGTTTTCACATGGTCCTATCAACATATGTATGGGTTAAGTACTGATATTATGGTACACAATCTTCCCATAAAGGAATATTGTAAACCTGTTCAATAGAAGCTTCAAAGGATGAGACCTGACATAATATTAAAGATAAAAGAAGAGGTCAAAAAGTAGTTCGACATTGGTTTCCTCTAACTGATCAAATATTCAAAATGGGTAGCCAATATAGTCTTTATCCCTAAGAAAGATGGGAAGGTGTGAATGTGCGTTGATTATCAAGATTTGAATAAGGCTAGCCCAAAAGACAACTTCCCATTGCCTCATTTTGATACCCTAGTAGATAACATGGTGGGCCATTCATTGTTCTCTTTCATGGATGGTTTCTCAGATTCAACCAGATAAAGATGGATCCTAAAGACATGGAGAAGACTACCTTGGTCATACTGTGGGGGACATTTTGTTATAAAGTGATATCATTTAGACTTAAAAATGCGGGGGTAACATATCAAAGAGCCATGGTGACCTTATTTCACGATATGATGCATAAAGAGATCGAGGTTTACGTTAATGATTGATCACGTCTGAAATGTCATAGCAACGTGCAAGCGAACATACGTCGATGCAAGTATAGTCGATATACAATTCTTTCGAATATCGATCCCACGAGGAAATGAATTTAAATGTCGAAGCAATTAATACTAAAATTAAGTAAAATATGAGTAATGATGTCAGTGCAATTACGTTAGATCTGCATACTAAAAAGTCAGTATTGTCAACACAATCAGAGTTAAATGTCAGAGGTTAAATGTCAATGTACTAAAAGTAAATCAAATGAGTTGTGTGTTGAGTGTTAAGTGCTGAATATTTAAATTCACGAAATTTAAATGTAATCAAGTGAAAAGGATTGAAGTGGATCACTAATTTTGCTAAGTCGCAACACTGGATGCGCCGACAAGGTATTGTATAGATGAATTGTCGCAGCAATAATGAACAAATGAACTCTTACCAATAACAATCTTCCGTTTACTCGAGACTCAAGTACCCATAATCACTCCACCTCTCAGTGTGAGTAATGTTGTGTAATCAATAATAAGTAACTAGAATCTCTTCTAGTCCCAAGAAACTCTGATTATCTTACTTGTTAACCTAACCTGTCACCGCATCTCTCGATGTCAGTAGACTGCAAAGCCACTCTCGTGTTTGATGCGATTAGATCCAACAATAACCAGATAAAAAGCATTAAATAAGAGTCAAAGTGATCTAACAATGAAAGATACTCTCGTATTCATTTAACTGTCATTAGAATCCATCAGTATAAAAGATGGAATAAAGAATACAATCGAAGCTTACTATCTCTAAACTACTAAGACTACTCCTTAATCGTTCCTCTTGCTTTGCATCAAGCACCTCTTGTCAGAAGTGGTTGCTCCCTCGCTCCACCAGTTCACTATTCCGGCTAAAGTCTCACAATCATACAGAAATTGTAGAATTTAATTCTCTACCCCTTAATGATTTCTTCATTCTTTATTCTTCTATTTATAGTCTTCAAAAGTTACAGAATTTAGTCTTCCATTCTCAAATCCAGATCTAGATTTTGCAGCTATCAAAGTTTGTTAGAGTACAACTGTGTACTCATGCAGATTTAATGTTTTCTTCAGATATCTGCAGGTTATCGTTGCATTGCTGGGTGCAATCTGAGATCATAATTACGGTGACACCTGTGATGTTCCTGCGCTGGTGCTTCCATATGTAAATTCAACTTGAGTTTACTCATTCGAGGTTCAGGTTCTATGCAGCTACATCGCTGGTCGCAATTCCAAGCTGATCTTGTGGCTGCATTCTTCTTCCAGCATTGATCTTCTAGGCTGAGTTCTTGCGTTAAAAATTCTAAGGTGCAATATATCGGCTGCTTGCATCGACTTTAGTACAAAAAGATATAAAATAACAAGAATTTAAACTAACTAGCAATGAGTTGGAAAATATAAAAACTAAGTATGAAATGCTCATGATGAATGTTAAATGAGATACAAAAGAGATTAAAACACAAATTTAGAGAGAAAATATATGTCATTTGTAATGCTATCAATGATATGATTGCAAAGTCCTAAACAGGGGAAGAACATGTGAAGGTCCTGAGGAAATTGTTCTTAAGATTGAGGAAATTTTAGCTAAAGTTGAACCCAACAAAGTGCACTTTTGGAGCTACTTCACGTAATTTTTTAGGCTTTGTGGTCAGCAGAAGAGGAATTGAGATATATCCAGATAAGGTCAAAGCCATACAAGAGTTACCACCACCACACACTCAAAAAGAAGTTCGAGGATTCCTAAAAAGGTTGAATTACATCACTCGGTTCATCTCATAATTAACTGAAAAATGTGACCCCATATTCCATCTCCTTAAGAAGAACAACTAAGTGTGTGGGATGATGAATGCCAAAAGACTTTTGACAAAGTCAAACACTAATTATCCATTGCCTTAATTCTAGTACTACCAAGCCCTAATAGACCATTGATCTTGTACCTAGCGGTATTCGGGAACTCTATGGGACGCGTACTAGGCCAACATGATGAGTCTAAAAGAAAGAAAGAGCGATATATTACATCAGTAAAAAGTTCACTCACAATGAAACAAGTTATTCACCAATTGAGAAGTTGTGTTGTGCCTTAGTTTAGATCACTCGAAGGCTAAGACAATATATGTTGTATCACATGACCTGGTTAATCTTGAAATTAGATCCTCTGAAATACATGATAGAGTCGATCGTACTAAACGGAAGGATGGCTAGATGGCAAATCCTGCTCTCTATGTTTGATATAACTTATGTGAACTAGAAGGTAGTAAAGGGAAGTGTGATAGCATACTTTCTAGCCAGCAGAGCTCTAGAAGATTATAAGCCATTGTATTTCGATTTCCCGAATGAAGACCTAATGTGCGTAGCAACCACTGAAGAAGGAGTCTCGAAAGAACATCCTTGGATGCTGAATTTTGATGGTGCCTCGAATGCTACTATAGTGGAATTAGGCCAGTCTTCGTATCTCCAAAAGGTGACAATTATCCTTTCACTAGTAAACTTGACTTCGATTGCATAAATAACATGGCCGAATATGAAGCATGTATCATGGGAATCCGTGTAGCCATAAAACGAGAGATCAAAATTCTGAAGGTGTACGGGGATTCTGCACTTGTGATCTACCAACTCAAAGGAGAATAGGAAACAAGAGATTCCAAGCTAATTGATTATCGAAAGCTGGTTCTTGAGTTAATTAAAGAATTTGATGACATCACATTCCATTACCTCCTACGATATGAAAACCAGATGGTTGATGTTCTGGTTACTCTTGCCTCAATGATTAAAGTAAACAAGTCAGAGGATGTAAAATCAATTCAAATGAGCATCTATGAGGCTCCTGCCTATTGTTGCAACATTGAGGAAAAAGAAAGGGATGATCATCCTTGGTACCAAGACATCCTACAATATATAAAGGATCGCAAGTACTCGGAGCAAGCTACTGAAAATGATAAACAGACATTGAGAAGGTTGACAATTGACTATGTCCTGGATGGAGAAATCATGTATAAAAGGAGAAAGGATCAAGTGTTACTAGTTGATGCCGTTGAAGCTAGAAAAATCTTAGAAGAAGCTTATAAAGGCGTTTGTGGAATGTATGCTAATGGTTTTACAATGGCCAGGAAAATTATGAGATTTGGATACTATTGGTCCACCATGGAAGGTGACTGCATCAAGTATGCCAAAAGGTGTCACAAATGGCAGATCTATAGAGATAAGATTCATGTACCTCCTTCACTTCTTCATGTTATGAATTCTCCATGGCCTTTTCTATATGGGGCATGAACATCATTGGGTCAATTTCACCAAAGGCTTCCAACGAACATCGATTCATCTTTGTGGTCATCGATTACTTCACCAAATGGGTAGAAGCTACTTCTTACACCAATGTTACAAAAACTGTCGTTAGCAAATTCCTAAAAAAAGAGATCATATGTCGATATGGGATGCCGAAGAGAATCATATCTGACAATGCTTTGAATTTGAATAATAGCACGATAGTGGAGGTCTGTAATCAATTCAAAATCAGACATCATAATTCGTCTCCCTATCATCCAAAAATGAACGGGTCAGTAGAGGCAGCCAACAAGAACATCAGAAAGATTATCGGGAAAATGATAGAGATATATAAGGTACAATCAACTGAACTTGATTGAAGAGAAGAGATTGAGAGTTATCCGTTAAGGTCAGATGTACCAAAAATGGATGATGCGAGCTTATGACAAGAAAGTCTACCCCATAGAATTCCATGAGGGAGATCTAGTTCTGAAGAAAATACTTCTCATACAAAAAGACATCCTAGGAAAATGGATGCCCAATTAGGAAGGACTTTATATGGTGAAGAAAGACTTTTTTGGAGGAGCTCTCATTCTGATTGAAATGGATGGCAAAGAGCTACACAACCTCGTGAACTCAGACTTGGTGAAGAAATATTTCACCTATAAAGAAAGGAGAGGTCGAAATGAAAACCCGCAAAGGGCATCCTGAAACCTAAGGAGTTTTGAGTTGAAAACCCAGAAAGGGCGGCTCAAATTGTGAACAAAAATGAGTATTTAACGGTTGTGGAAGAACTTACATCTTGGGGCATCGGTAAAACACTCTAGGCTCCTTGAACACATATCAGGCTCAAAATGGTCCTCATCAAGTTCGCTCGAAGAAGCTTATACTTTGATATCTGGGGTATCTATTTCTATTTTTGCTCACTTTGTGTTTGGTAATTTTTTTGTCATCTTCAATATTTCTTTCATTCAAGCTTTGTCTCCAATAAAATTCAATTTTGTCTATCTTATGACTTTGTTCAAGCATTGTTACATTAAAGTAACAAATAATGGATTAATGTGATAAAACATAAAAGGAATTTTGCGTATCACTCTGGAAGATTCCTAAATGGTATAAGGACCTAAAACAAGATCATTAGTTGAAAAAAACCCAAACTTGGAGTAAATGGCTCAAACAGACTACGTCTTCGAGTCTCATAAAAAAGATAATAGAGTTTAAACAAACAACGGATAGTGTCAACCGATATCCTTGAAGTTGCAGTGAAGTAGATTAAAACAATAGCAAATCTTTATCTCTCTGAAGTTGCAGTGGAGCAAGATGAAGCTACAAACCAAATCCTATATCCTTGAAGTTGCAGGGATCAGATTAAAACTAATAGTGACAAATCTTTATCTCCTTGAAGTTGCAGTGGAGCAAGATGAAGCTACAACACCAAATCCTATATCCCTGAAGTTACAGGGATCGGATTAAAACTAACAATGGCAAATCTTTCTCCCTGAAGTTACAATGGAGCAAGATGAAGCTATAACCCCAAATCATATATCCATAAAGTTACAAGGATCAGATTAAAACTAATAGTGACAAATCTTTATCTCCTTAAAGTTACAATGGAGCAAGATGAAGCTACAACAGCAAATCTCATATCCCTAAAGTTATATGGATCGGATTAAAACTAACAGTGAAAATTCTTTATCTCTTTGAAGTTGTAGTGGAGCAAGATGAAGCTGCAACCTCAAATCCTATATCCTTGAAGTTATAGAGATCAGATTAAAACTAAGAGTGACAAATCTTTCTCTCTGAAGTTGCAGTAGATAAAGATAAAGCTACAACACCAAATCTCATATCCCTAAAGTTACAAAGATCGAATTAAAACTAACAGTGGAAAATCTTTATCTCCCTGAAGTTGTAGTGGAGCAAAATGAAGCTACAACCTCAAATCCTATATCCTTGAAGTTGTAGGGATCAGATTAAAACTAACAGTGACAAATCTTTATCTCCTTGAAGTTGCAGTGGAGCAAGATGAAGTCACGTCGTTAAATCCTATCTTCCTAAAATTGTAGAGAAACGGGCGCAGCGAAGTTAAGTAACCAATGAAGTGAAAGAATGGGTTACATGAAGGAGAGAAGACGAGATTCGACAGGGCCGGATGAAATTGATCCTTCTTGGAGTCTTTTCTTCATTCTCGTTACACGACAATAAGCAAAAAGGGCAGCTGTACAGGCCCAATTTTATCCGACCCAAATAAAACTAAAACCAGAAAAATAAAAAATAAATAAGAAATATTAATGTCCATTAAAATAGTCCAAAATTACAAAAAAAAAAGGCCTAAAATTGAAAGCCCAAACACTAGCCCAAAAGCCTCAACCCAGTACACAAAACCTAAAAAACAAAAATCCTAATTCCATCTTATTCCTTCGGTGCTGCTCCTTCCTATGGCCACATCAGCACCAAGTCAGTATATGCCACGTCAGCCACGAGCCCATCTATCTTTTCCTCTGCCCCTTTTCACTGAAATGGCAAGGGCACACCTCCCATCGCCTGAGTTGACCATGGAGCTTTGCCACAATTGGTAACCTCCAAAAGAGAGAGTCGGAGAGCAAAATATATTGTTTGTAGCATTTATTTCGTCTATAAAAGCCAACCACCACCTCTGTAATTTTTTACACACATGAAGCAATAAAAATTAGAAAAAAGAGTTCTAACACATATATATAAATAAATAAATAAAAGGGTAAAAAAAAGAGGGTTAGAAACTCACTTGAATGGTGTCACCGTCGTAGGTGGTCGAGGCAACCACCCCCGATGAAGGGTGGTCCATCTTTTCGAAAAAAGGGCTCCCGAATATCCTTCATATTCGTGTGGGTTCCTTTCTAAAAAATGAAAAAAAAAAAAATCTCCTAAGAACCCTAAAACTTGAATATGTTTTGGTTTTTTTTTAGAGGTTTTGGAGTCGAATCTGAAGGTTTTCAACCTCAAATCTGGATTTAGAGGCAAAAAGAAAAAGAAAAAAAAGGTGTCTTTTAGGTTTTTTTAGGCCACAGAAGGCGACGGTCACCATTACCAATTACCAATGGCCACGGCGAATGAACGACGATCCTTGGTGACAGGAGGTGGGGTGTTTTGAGAGAAAGATGAGAGTGTAAGAGAGTTTTTTTAATGGGGATGTGACTTTATTCTCAACTAACTCGTGATAAAAGATCGATTTTCATGAAATTTAATTTTTCAACGACGCCAAAATTTATCATTTGTATATTTAAAGACCATATTTTAAATTTTCTGTAATTAATCGGTAAATGTTTTTTATTTTTTGAGAACTCAAAATATAGTGCCCCTAACTTACGGGACGTGATTTTTCTCAATTAACTCGAAATAAAATATTATTTTTCGTGAAATTTAAATTCTTTTAGTATATAAATATATATATATATCAAATTATTCCATTTACATGCTCAAGGATCGGAATTTAAATTTTCTTCAAGTTCTCGATTTTCAATACTAAAAACATCAAATAATCGACTAGATACCAATTTTGGACATATGAGGGTGTTAATCTTTCCTCACGCATAATCGACTCCCGAATTCATTTTCTTTTTATTTCAAAGACCAAAAATGATTTTAATGATTTTAATAATTTTAAACGTATTTCAAGGTGACCCAATTGCCTATTTAAAAATGATTGGTGGTGACTCAATTTTCGATTTTAAAATAAAAGTTGGGACTTTTTTTAAAAAAAAAAGGTTTCAATACTATTCTTTTCGTTAATTTTTAAGATAGGTTATATTTGGTGCTTTCAATGACACACCAAATTTTGGCGCCGTTGCTGGGGACTGGCAACGTACTAATCTTCTTTCTTTCTCTTATGACCAGATCTGCTCTAGGAAATCTTGCATTCGATCCAAAAATTGAAAAGACTGCAAGAATTAATCACAAGGAAATGAAGCTACGAAGAAGGAAGTCAGAGGTGGTAGGAACTAAGAATAGTCCACCGTTAGAAATAAAAGCAGATGACGAAGTCGAGTCTAGGTTTAACGAAAACCCCTACTCAAACACTAGAGAACAAAAGAGTAGGGATCGATCCACTAGAAGAAGTGCCTAACACTAGGGGTAACAAAAACTCAAATCTGACATAACAACCTATGGCTTAAACTATTTAGCAAATTTCCAAAGCTCATGTAGATCAACAACCGTTATGCATTGCGTATCCTACTATGGATACTAATTTTGAACTTAAGTTAGGATTAATACAGTTGCTGCAGACTTTTTGTGAATTGCAAAATGAAAATCCACACAAACATCTAAAAAAGTTTCATATGGTTTGTCTTAGTATGAAACCTTAGGGCATAATTGAGGATCAAATCAAATTACATGCTTTCCTTTTTTCCCTAGCAAACTCTGCTAGGGAATGATTATTTTATCTACCTCTTGGATCTATCACAACCTAGGCTGATCTTTCCTGTTTATTTCTTAACAGATTTTTCCTAGCATCTTGTGTAGCTGACTAAGGAGGAGATTGTTGGGATAAGGCAAAAGGATGTGGAGTCTCTTTACGACTATTGAGAGCGATTTAAGAAGTTGTGTGTAAGTTGCCCACAACATGAGATAACATAACAGTTTCTTCTCGAATACTTATATGTGGGTTTAAAGCCCATAAAAATGAATATGATAGATGTCACCAATGGAGGGGCATTAGTAAACATGACCCCCCAACAGGCAAGAGACTTAATATCCACGATGGTTGTAAACACTTAATAATTTCGTGCCCATCGTGAACCCACTAGAAGGGTTCACCAACTAATATCGTGAGCTCTCTTTTTGCAATAAAAATAGGACTGGCCCAACTATGCGAAATTTGTGCAGTACCCAAACATATAACTAACGCTTGCCCTAGTTAGTGTGATGATACTATGGCCCATTTGGATGCTGTGGGGAACTTTCCTGGACCATCCCAAAGGCAATTTGACCTTTACACTAATACATACAACCCAGGATGGAAAGTCCATCCTAACTTGAGTTATGGGGCGAACCTACGGTATAATCAGCCATACCAAAATCAGTTTCCACAACAAACGCAAAATTCAAGTACCTCTCTAGAAGCCATGGTAAAAAAATTAGCAGCTAATATGCTTGATTTCAAACAGCAAACTATTTATTTTCAAAAGAAAATCGAGGCATCTATAAAAGAATTTATCACATCAATTGAGAAAATAAACTTACAAGGAAAGCTACAGTCACAAAAACGCAAATACAGTGACATTGCGAAGTGGAAAATAACTGAAACCAAATCCTAGTATAAATCTTGTACAAGATTTTACCCAGAAAAGGTAGGACCACAATTCAACCTCTGTTCCAAGATGGTTGAACCAACATCAAAGAAGTAACGAGGAAAAAGAAATCCTCGAAACATTTAGAAACGTAGAGATCAACATACCGTTGTTGCATGCCACAAAACAAATTTCACAATATGCCATGTTCCTTAAGGAGCTTTTCACCAACAAGCGAAAATTGACTGAAAATGAAAAAAAATATGTGTTGGTGAGAATGTATCTACGGTGTTGTAGCGAAGGATGCAACCAAAAGATAAGGGCATGTTTGCAATACCATGCAAAATAGGCCACTTAGGATTTAAAAAAGCTATGTGTGATTTAGGGGCCTCTATAAATGTAATGCATTTTTTCATTTATGAATCACTTAACATGGGTTTTTTTTTAAAGAGAATAGGTGTTATCATCCAATAGGCGAACAAGTCTATTGTGCATCCCAATAGGCGGACAAGTCTATTGTGCATCCCAAAGGAATCCTTGAGGACATATCGGTGAAAGTCAACGAACTTATCTTTCCTGCGGACTTTTATCTGGTGAAAATAGAAAAGGATAATGCTCCTAGGTCTTAGGACACCTTGTTAGGGCGACCTTTCCTTAGTATTGCAAGTATTAAGATTGACATGCGTAACGGAACCCTCACGATTCAGTTTAACAAGGAGATCGTGAAGTTTAAAGTTTATGACGCTATTAGTCACTCTAGTGAAATTTTAAACATAAATTGTATCGAAATAATTGAATCCGTAAAAGAAGAAACTTTTAAGTCACTTCATGAAAGTGAGCTTGAAACATTGTTTGATGATAATTTCAATTCAGATCTAATTTTTGAATTTGTTAATAAATTATTGCCCCCTATGAACACTAAACTTCTACCTTCTGTTGTGTAGGCATCAAATTTCCAAGCCCATACGATAAAAAAAACAACTAGAACAACCCCAATACTAGTTTGGTCGCCAAGCTAGCAACGTTAAACAAACGCTTCTTGGGAGGCAACCCAATTTTATTTTTAATTTTTATTTTCTTGCATTTAATAAATTTTATTCTCTCTTCTTATGTCCAGGAAAATCAAGGAATCAAATTTACAAGTGAAAATAGTAACGAAAACTTTATACAGCGTGGGCACATATTAGCAAAACACCAATCCTCCCCAAATCCATGTAGGAATAGTGCACCCCTACTATGCTTAACCAAATCCTATGCCCAAACATCTACCCCCAATCCAAGTAGGTATAGCGCGACTCTACTCGGTTTAGCCCAAACCTGCACCCAAACACCCACTCAAAATCATTTAACCCACATTTTCACCCCACTAAACCCTAAATTTTTCACTCTTCACCTTACATAAAATCCCTCAATCGCCGAAACCTCTCCCATCACTGACCACCAGGTTTGAAGGAGTAGAGTCACCGTCGAACCCTCCTTCACTATTAACAATCGATGTCGTCGGTTCTCGGCATCGTAACACATCAATCTTCACGAAACACCAACACATTCAATGACTCATGAAACACCACCACCCTCGCCGCACCCACCTTCACCAAATCAAAACCTGCCCTTACCCTCACTGATTCACCTATTACCACACTTGTCCACTTCAATTACCTCATCTTCAGCCTCCGTCTCCACTCTCTGCCGCACTCGTCGATGGATATGAGGTGCTCCAACCTAACCACCAGACGCATTCGACAACAAGTCCTTAATTGATTGTGCTTGACCCGTGCCGGAGTCCAGCTTTAACAATAACAGCGAGCCACGTCTGACACAATTGGGAGTCACGATTACCACCAACCATTACTGACCCGAGACAGGACCTATCGGTCCCGAGTGAATGTACTGCCATCTGAATGTCGTTTAAACGGTAACTTAACATTTGATAATGATGTCGATCGGGACAAGTATAATCGTTTACAGCACAAATAAGTAGTTCCTTGCAAATATTTATCACAATCTGTTTTGAATGGCTTTCATATTGACACTACCGTTAATGATTACTTTCGAAATATTGGTTAGGTTGGTAATTTTGATTTCATTTATTGTGCTTATTATGAACTGATTTTGGAATTTTATGCCACCTTCTATCTTCAACGACATGCCTAATTTTCGTTGGACACACTTGGATTATATCATTTCGGTTATTTGGGACTACACATAGTTTATCTCTTACTGATTTTCATATTGCACTAAATTTTGTGATAGCGGACTATGCTTTGTCCATTAAATATGAGAACAGTTTGTGCACTTTTTTGGGAGATTTCAAGGTCGTGATGCCTTTGCGCTTTTAACGGATAATGTCGAAACCACATACTGCCCTAAAACATCAAAGGATTTATGGTTTCATAACCCTACCTTATGTTACGCACATCACTACTTGGCATACAATCATTCGAGTCAGAAAGAAGCTTCGGCTACCGTCTCGAAGATAAAATTATTTTTATTGTGGTGTATGTACATTAGTCGGCAAGTAAATTTGGGCTATTGGTATGCGCTTCAATTTGGGCATGTTATAAGTGCCAAATGACCTCTAATTTTAGGCTCTTTTGTCACATAACTGTTATTCTCTTTACATGGATCTAATGTTCTTATTTCTAACTTATATATTGCTTGCCAAGACAATCCATTTAATGCTCGTTATCTCGATTTTGTGGGACTTCTTCTTGGCACACCTTTTTTTTTCCATTTTGTCCCTCTAAGTATTCAAGCATCACCGTCGGAACGAATCTCTAAGTAGCAAAATAAACAAGAGGTACCCAACCAACACCAACCTTCGATGACCATCGAGCAACGTTTGGAGCGCATTGAAGCTCGACTAGACGCATTCAGCCAGTAGATGATTGATCTTATTGCGGTTATAAGAGAACGACAGTAATGGAAACAATATGGAGTGCCTTCTAAACCCTTTCTTTTTCATCGTATTTATTAATATTATTTTGCACATTAAGGGCAGTGTGTTTTAAGCAAGGGAGATATTCCTCGTTATTTTTGTTGTTTTATCTGTTGTTTTTACTTTTGTGTTTACTGTTGCTGCTGCCTTGTGCTTGTTTTTGCCCACATTTTTTTAGTATATCCTACCCCTTTTCATGCCCAAGATTTTGACCAAGAATTACCCATTGGTTGACCCGCAAGTATGATTCTTAACTACTGAGTTAGTTATAATTTTGTTATGATTGATTTCATCTTCACTATTTTATTTCTATTAGGCTGAAATAATTATGATTAATGAAGTTAACCCTATCTTGCTTATAGTAAAGTCGATTGAGTCTAAATGCAAAGAGGACATTTAATACGAATGTATACTAAATTTATTTTCATGATTGTTTGGTAGTAGCCAAAACTTATTTTTGACACTTGATTATTTTTCCTAGTCCTCCAAAATTAAAATTCTCTTTCCAATGATAATAATAAAATTTGATGATTTCGTGGTTATGAGCACAACTTAAAACGTGACTGATTGAGTAACCGAGGTAGGGTGCTTGGCTTATCATCCTATTTTACGTAAAAAGTTATGTGACGTGTAACGCCCAAAACCTGAAACCGTCACCGATTAAGGTCCCGGTGTCCCACTATTCATTTATTACCGTTCATCTTTTAAATAACATGTCATACAATCTTAATTCATTTAAGAATTTGCACTTCATACGTCATATATCGTCATTTAATCATAAACACTATTCAACAAGGGCGAAAAGGTTATTTCGAACATTTTTGGAGACTTCTACCAGTACTTGTTGGACAAATATAGGTAGTTGACAAGTTAATAAACAGTTTAGGAATAGTACAGATTTCTACCAATACAAGTAACAGATCTACTGATACAAGTGACTCTTCTATCGAAACAAGTCTTATTTCTACAGATACTAAAAACTCCAAAGAGCTAAAAGTCTTACCCTACGACTTTTACTGATACAAGTACACAAATTACCGATATTTTCAAACACATAACTACGATACTTACAATTTAACTACCGATACAATCTAAGTTAGTAAATAACCTCTCTCTTATGCTGTACTTTTACCGGTACATAAAAGAGAACTACCAAAACAAGTAAGCAGATTTCATAAAAATGCATATAATTCTTCTAAGTGTTGAGTATAACAGAACAATTCATAGCATAAATACATTACGGTATTCATTCCAAAATAACTCAAACAAAGCTACATCAAGTCATCCCAAGTCATACAACTCACTACAATCTAGCTAAACATTAGTAAACATTCTAACGAATTTTTACAACAAATCATATCAAGTTCACAGAGCCTACTACATGCCATATAAGCCAGATGATACGAAAGACTACCAAACGAGCTCCCGGGATAGTGTGATTCTTCTCGGGGATCCGATCTCCAACAGCAAAATGAATCTACAAAACAAAGACAATACACAAATAAGATTACAGAGCTTAGTAAGTTCGTTGTACAGTTATCTTTATGAATAACCAAAAAACGAGAAAATAAATGTGATCTATCATTTTCGTTCCTTCTATCTTCAATATTCAAAATCCCTTCCGGGTCTTCCAGTGAAATAATTCCTTGCGATTCAACATTGCTCTTACGAGCCAATATTGCTCTTATGAGCTAGTATTACTCTTACGAGCCAATATTGCTCTTACGAGCCAGTATTGCTATTCTCTCTATGTCTTCCATTACGATCCATCATCTAGAAATAAATCAACAAGGTTAGCATTTAACAAGTAGAATATAGTACATGAACTTACCAGACGAATTTGTAGCAAAAAGGAAACTCCGGGAATTATTGTATAATTTTCCCTTTTCTGCGATCTACTACTCGCTCGTGATCTAAATCAACAAATCACTAATTTATACATTTAAATCATGAAATTTAAATTATTTCTTGCATTCGTGCCCTTGAAGGTAAATTTACAAAATTACCCCTATACTTTCATTTTTATTCAATTTAGTCATTTAACACAAAACATACAAAATAACCATTTCTTCTCTAAACCTATACCAGTTGAACATCAATGGGTTTATACTCTCACCCTACAAGAAACTATTTTGTAATCAATACATGAAATTTCACCATTTTAACATTTTAGTCCTTAAACCCTAATTTCATCCAAAATCACTTTACAAAAAGATCCAACCCAAACATCAAACATACAAATCCATCAAAATCTTCCAAGAACAAACTTATTCAACAATGGTAAAGTTTATAAAATTTGATAAATTCACAAATTAGTCCTTGAGTTAACTAGATTACGCTAACACGGACTCAAAAACATAAAAATTTCTAAAAACAGGTAGCAATAGCTTACTCAAATCAAAATTCAAAGATTGGAATAAAACCCTAGCTCTCCCCCTTGTTCTTGCCGAAGAAGATGGTGAAAATAAAATAAATTATGCTAATTTCTTCTTTAATTTCACTTTTATACCAAATGATAATTTTGTAAATATTTAGACTTTTATAATTAGCTTTATTAATCACTTAATTAGCCTTAATTAAACCTATTTATAATTAATATAACTCATTTCAATCCACCCACTAAATTACTTTAGGTTAATTTGCTCACTTGGTCCTTCAAATTAACTAATTCAAATTTTGAACATTTTACAATTTCATCCTTTTTACTCAATTCACTAGCTAAACATTAAAATTTCATAACCAAATTTTAATTCGATGCTAATGACATCATAAATAACAAAATAAATAAATTTACTACTCGACTAGTCAGAATTGTGATCCCGAAATCACTATTTCTGATACTATTGAAAATCGGGCTGTTACATGACATGTTAGGTAAATCTCCACTAATTGGAATTATGGATAAAAATAAAAAAATTGGGAGTGTGTTAGGATGAGTAACTGGAGTGGAGTGCTTGGGTTGTCATTCCACTTCGCATCAAAAGGGTCAATACATTCTTAAAAAAAATCGACAAAATAAAATGAAGGAAAAGAGAGGAAGAGAATTAAATTTGGTTGACTAAGGGTGAAACAAATAGGTGTCTTGGTAAGTTTAGTAAATTACCTAATTTTCATGAAATAATCTAAGTCGATTTAATTTTTGTGTGTTTAAGTTGGAGTACTTTTCGATTTTACTTAAAGCTAGCTAAAGGTTCTCTTTATTTTCATATGCATTATGACTAATTTTGTAAAATTTGGGGTGATATTTCTTTCCATGGTAAAATCTAACTTAAATAGTGGAATAGGAACCATACTTGAGGGCAAACATGGGCTAAGTAGGGGGAATATGATAATACTCTAAAGTGACATACTTTATGAGTTAATTACATATATATTTTTAGTATGATCCTACTAATTTGGGTTGTTTATAGTTTTTTATCATATAAGGACTAAATTAAAGGCAAAACGAAATTTGAGTGCAAAAAGTGTGAATTTAAAGACAAAACGGGTTAGCATGCAGAATAGGAAAGAAGTGGTGTCGAAAATACAAAGTGTGGAAGACTTGGGGTAAAATTTCAAAGAAGAGATTTATCAACATAAAACTTTGTTTAGATTTGAATTCTATTTTTAGGATTATTGTTAGGATTATTATGATATTGTTTAGATTTAATTTAATTATATCTTTTAAACATTATCATCTAGAGTTTAATTAGGAACCAACTAGAATTTTTCATGTACTATATATAGGGGATGGAGTGGCATGAATACTATCATCTCATCACTTCTGTAAAAACTCCTTCCCCCTAAGGCTCTTAGCCTTTGGTTTCCTTTCCTTTCGAACAAAATTTTGTTTCATTAAACTTATGTTTTTATTCCCAAAAAGCATGAGTAACTAAACTCGTCTAGCCACAGGTTGTCAAGATTCCTCTAAGGGAGTTCATGAGGCTTAGAACTCGTACTTAACCCTTCTCAACGAGTATTCATCATTTCTCCGCATTATAGGATCGATGCTTCCGTTAATGTCCTTTCAAAAGTAATCTTTTCATCTTGTGAGAAGACAGTCACTTTGTATGTTTTGAGAAGGTTGCATAGTTGGTTCGCTAAATTTCTACGTCAGAGATTGTCGAGCCTAAGAGACTAAATGGTGTGGCATTCGCCATTGAGAAATGATAATCTAGTGTAAGACGATCCCACAAGAGTGACAGTTGGCTAAAGTCAGGTTCCTCTAGATCGCAAGGCTATAACCTAAAGTGGAGCTGGTGGTCGTAGGGGTCCTCTTCCACTATAACTGGCTTATTCGATCATGAGAAAAACCACCCAAAAGTCTATGATTGAATCAAGGGAGGATCGAGGTAACCGGAGGTTGGAATCCTCAAATCGAAAACCCCCTTTTTTCAACTCTATTTCATTTCACAATTGCGATCTCAATTTATTTAATCTCTACTTGTCCATAATCTTAATTCTGTTTTTTGTTATTTTTCCTGGTCAAACGTTTTTCTTAGGCATGACTGCGCCTAAGATTTCAAGGAATAAGAAGCTGTAGCAATCCAGTCCCTAAGGATTTGACTCTACTTCCTTTATACTATTCGTTTCATTATTTTTTAAGGATATGTTATATTTGGTACTTTTAACGACGTACCAAAATCCATAACTCCCTTCAAGCGGCTTTAATTTCCCCTCCAAGAAAGAAAACTTGGCAAAAAAAAAGTTTGAAGATGATCCCCATAATATAAAAAGATTATTAAAACTCTTCTAAAAGAAACTCAAGAACAATTCTTGAAAAAAAACTCAAAGAGAATTTGAATAATAATCAATTGTTTGTTTTTGTGTATAGTACCAAGGCCTATATATAGTCTATCTAAATAAATCTAAATAAAACCCTTAAGTAAACTAAAACTCTAATTAATCTAAACAAGAAGTAGTTTTAAACTAAACTTTCTTGTTGTCATAAACCTCCTATATAACTTAAATTACTTAATAATTATTAAAATTTTAGAATAAAATAATAATAAAATAATAAGAGCTGATGAATACAATATTGAGTTCATATATAATAAAAATTAAGCCTAAAACCAGAACACAATATGATTTAAACTCGAATTAAAAGCCCGAAACTCGTAATTCCTGTCATAATCTCATTTAGAAATTATGCTCGCGCAGTCTTCACTAAAATGATCATAACTTGAGCCCCCAAACTCAAAATCGAGTTATTTAAAGTGTGTTTCGAAGATAAGAGATAGATCTTTGAATGCCATGAAAACATCTCAACCTATAAATTCTAGGATCCCATCCAAAAATTCGTCGCAATTCTGATGATTTCCCAAGCTTGAAAATTGGTGGCTTCAATTAATGGAATTTAATAAATTTCACCCCATCTGTGCACGTATCATTTAATTTGTTATCTTATGTAGTTTTACGCTTAAAATATTTCCAGACAATCTTTCTTCATTCAAAATAATTATGTTTTGCTTCACTGTTCCTTTTCCTTTCAACTACGGAAACATAGTCTTTCTATTGCTGCAGACACTTGTTTTGCTGAGACAACGACGACAACTTCACATTACTGTTTGTGGAGGATTCTTTTTCACAATATTATTTGACAAAACTCCAAAGTTGTTTGTCTTTATGGGGGGTTGGTAATGGGGATCGGGTTGTTTTAGGCCGAGGGTCATGTGGAACCACTTGGAAGCTTTGGAGGTTTCTTGGGATTCATTTGTAGAGGAAAATGGAAGAAGGAGAAGTTTCATAACTTACTGAGAAAGGAGGGAGAGAGAAAGGGGAAGAAATAATGGTAAAAATATAATCAAATTTGGGATTTATTATCTGAGACATATAAATGTTTTTAATAGAGATGTTCATGGGTCGGACCTAAACATGATATTAATATATTTTATACTTGTTCAAGTTTAGCCTAGCCGAAAATTTGTACTTAAAATTTTGCTCAAATCCGTCCATATTTGCAAAAGGTTAACTCAAGCCTATTTTAGGCTCGCCCATATTATTTTTTATTTTTTAAAAAAATATTTATATTGTTTTATTTTAATATTTAATAATTTTATATATTTTTTATTTATTGAAATTTTTTATATATTCGTTTTAACATTTTTTAATGTTTACATTAGAATAATATTATATATTTAGTATAGTTTATTTTTTTAATGTGTTCTAAATTACATAATATATAAAAATAATATAATATGAAGTATTATAAATTTAAAACGGGTCGGATTGGACCGGGCTCTCAAACCTTAAATGTTCAAGCACGAGCCTTACCCATATTTTAAATAGGTTTAATTTTTTGGTCCAAGCCTATTTTTCGGGCCTAATATTTTTACCCAAACCCTCTCAAATTTCGAATAAACCTTCAGATCTAAACGAATAGCCTAACCCATGAACAAGTCTAATTTTTAGTAACAAAATAAAAACATTTTAAAAATTGGGTGACCAACTAAAAATTTTACCCTAAAAATTAATTTAATGATTTTTATTTTTTAAAAATAAAAGTGAACGTGCGAAAATAAAAACATAAGCCAACAATCAAGCTTCATAAAATAAATTCAAAAAATATTTTTATAATTAAAATAAAGCAATAAATCAAATTGAATTGGATTTATTAAATAATTGGATGAGGAAATAAGTGAAATTAAGGTGGAAGGATTAGTTTCGATTGTTATGTGATAGGAAAACGTAACAATCAGGGGTTGGTGTTGAAAACACAGTTAGGGTAGGCATAGTTAGTTCCCTTATATTTCACATTATTTTTTCTTAATAATCTTATTATTCGTTTTGATTATATCTATTTTTTTTTTACATAATATATAGAATTATTCATAGTTATTTTCTAACCCATAAATAGAAAAACAATGAGCTTCAGCATATTTGAACTCACATCCTCTTACATTAGTAATAATGTTCATGTCAATCAAGTTAAGACTCAATTGACTGAGTGTTAATTTTTTAATATTATATAATATATGATTTCAACAACATTGGGTTGGTAGTTTTAGGTAGTTGTTTCTTTTAAGTAAGAATAAAGAGACAAACTAGGTCTAAACAAATCTGCCAATAGCATAGCTAGGGAAGTTGGAATACACTTTTCATTTTCAACAAGTCTCCTAATTTTATGATGGGATAAAACAAAATCTCATTATATGAAATAAAATAATAATTAAAATTTTGCATAAAAATGAAATATGAATATCATAAGCATATTCAAAATTTATTAACAAATATAATTTAATTAATCAAAGTCAATGGGATTTAAGTTGAAACCCTTTGGGAATAACTATAACCTTTTTATTTACTTCATAAATTGTAGTTATTTGACTATTTATGCCTACCACGTGACATTTTGCTTCAGCCGTTATCCAATTAGATGACAAAGGAGAGTAATCTCACGAGCTACAAAGAGTGGGATATCTGCAGTACAAATTTCTTTTTTTTTCCTGAAGATTCCAGTTGTACGGTACGAGCCGCGGTACTACCGACGCCAGCAGTAAAACGTGCAACACTCTATCCAGGTCACTTCCACGCTGAATCTGACCCCTTTTTGTTTCTCATTCGATTTGCACCATCTTTTGTATTAAAAGTGAATAAAATCCTATTTAATTTGAAATTTTTGATAAAAAATTTAAATTTTAAGTTAAATAGTTTGAGTTATTTGAGTTAATTGAATTATTTAAATTAACTCGAATAAAAAATTAAGTTTTTCAGTTTAACTCGAATATAAATTACACAATTCGAGTTATCTGAAAATCCGAATAAGAAAATACAAAACTACGTCGTTTTGATAAATGTTTACCTGTGCTAAAGTTAAAAGTATATAATTTTGATAAATATTACCTATTAAGTTAAAAGACAAAATTATTATATTATTTATGTAGTTAAATAATATTGTACTTCGTCTACTAGTTAAATAATCGATCCATGCAAACGCAACATTAAGTATAAATAATAGGATTCGTTAATTCGACTTGACTTGACTTGAAATTTTTTTACTCGATCCAATTCGATTCGAAAAAAATTCACATTGAATTTAGTTGCTAAAATAGGATTCGTCAACTCGACTAAGTCGAAATTTTTTTACTCTATTTGGCTCAACTCAACTCGATCGAATACTCGCCCCTACCTCTTACTATACAGTAAGCCAGGCACGTGCGTCTATCCCAGGCAATTTGGATCCAGTTTAAAATTATATTTCATTATAGTATTGGTCTTATTTATAAATTTTAAAATTATATATAAATTTTCTTATATTAAAATACACATTAAATCAAAGTTTATGTATAATTTAATATTTATTTCATTAAAATAATAATCAAAGTAGCATTTAATTCTTTTTCTTGAAATCAAAGAGATATCAAATAAAATCAAGATAAAATTTTTATTTGGATTAACTCGACCCAAAATTTATAAAAATTTAAATGTGTGATATAAATTATCAATTGTAAATTTATCAAAAAAGATTTTTAAGGAGTTTGGATGCAATTCACACCGTACTATCAAGAGTCACCAAAATTTTTTATACAGGGTTTAGAGGTTTTCTGGGTCATTTGAATTAAAACTTTTCGATTTAAGTTATAAAAATAAAGTGATGATTGATTAGATTGAATTGTATTGTATTCAAGTTGACTTGACATCATTAATCAAAATAAGTATTTGTCGTGAAAAGTGATAAGTGTTGGAAATAATTACTACTGCAAAACGAAATCGTTAGTATTGACTGGAAAAAAATAATAAAATAAGCAAAACATAAATTGACCGTGTCGTGGAAGAACCACTGCCTTAGAAGCGAAATCGTCCCGATTGGTGTAATCCTCAAATTGGATGTTGCCCCCATTGAGTTAACACGATCATTTAGAATTTTATACACCTAAAAATTTGAAATGGATAATCGCGGTACTGCTCTTCTCGGAACAAATTCGAAAGGGAAAAAGTATTTTACGTTGAACGGAACAAGCTTTATAAATAGAAAGGAGAGAAAAGCTAAATGTTTTCGGTGTATTTTGCAAATGAGAAATCCCTCTTTATTTATAGAATTGAGGTTGAGGTTAAACATGTCCAAAAAATAACCAAATTTATGACATTAAATTTGTTATCTCCAATCAATCTTTAATAGGTTACAAAATATGGAATAATTTATTCAATTTAAAATCAATAAGAATAATTTATTCAATCACTCAGAATAATTTATTCAATTTAAAATCAAATAGAATAATTTTAGGGATTGACAACATTAATATTTTGGAAAGATCCAAGCATCAGCGTATAAATACCGTCACTATTTGTTTCTTTGCATTTCTAACATTCCCCCACAAATGCACAAGAATTTTTTATTGAAAATCGAGAAGTCTTTTGAAAATTTGAGAAGAGCAATAGCAAAATCAGCCGCTTAAGTATTAGTGAGCGTATTTGGAACTAATACATAGTGAAATGAGTGATTCTTCTCTTAAACAAGTGAACGAATTTGGAACTTGTTTAAGATAGGAGTAAACTCATGACACATGACTAACTCCATTCATCCATAGGAATCCGCGATAAATCAATAATATGGTCAATATTTCTCAGGATGCTAGTAAATGCTCTAGAGAGCCAACCCAACATCCCACATAGAAGGTGGTTAATACTTCACACTTACGTAGGTGACTTCATCAAGTCTATCTCAACATAGACCGCCGTAATCATGGATATGAAATCATTAAGAGCTTTTCTATAAGCTCATCCTCTCATAAAAATTAAGGTGAGTTTATCAAGTCCTTTGAAAGAACCGCCCAACTTTTGGGATATAAATTCATTAAGAATAAAAAAACTCAACCTTTAAGTTCATCAAGTCCTTCTTAAATAGAACCATCCATACAATTTGGGATATGAACCTTTAAAAAATTCAGTGAATTCATCAAGTGCTTCTCATTAGGACCAGCCATACAATTTTGGGATATGAATTCATTGAGATAAATGATTCATCCTTTTAAGTCGGTGAACTCATCAAGTCCTTTTCACTAGGACCTCACAAAATTTGGGCTATGAATTTATTAACAGTGTGAACTCAACCTTTACATATATATTATTCGCTATAGGGATGGGTAGGTATGTACACTATGAGTCTTTCCATAGCTTCGTTGACCCATTGAACTTAGTAAACTAAGTTGGGTATCCACTATGAATTCCTCAACCAATGGGTTTAAGACTCATCCCGCTCGACGAATCTAAAACCAATTTCCTACTTAACCCCTTGGTAAGTGGAACAACTAGGTTGCTTTTCGACCTCACGTATTCCAATGAGAATACTCTATTCCTTATTAGATGTCTCACAGACTCATGCTTTATACGCATATGTCTTTTCTTTCCGTTATGTACTTAACTATGAGTTCGCAAATAGCTATTTGTGAGTCACATAATAAGGACATCGAAGGAGTCGACTTTCCCCACAATGAAATTTCTACAAGTAAATTCCTAAGCCACTTAGCTTCTTACCCAGCTAGGTCAAGAGTAACAAATTCTGACTCCATGGTGGAGTGAGCAATACATGTTTGCTTAGTAGACTTCCATGAGATAGTTGCTACAAATCTTGGAGGCTACTTCATGTAGATCACTTCGTCTAGATCTCCATTCAAGAAGGCAATCATTACATTCATCTGATGCACTTGCAATCTGTGAATAGAGGCTAAAGCAAACAAAGAACGAATAGTTGAAATTTTAGTCACAAGAGAGTAAGTATCAAAGAAATCAGTTCCATATTTCTGAGTAAACCCCTTAACAACTAGCTTTGCCTTATACCTTTGGATTGACCTATTTGGTCTAAGTTTCTTTTTAAAGACCCATTTGTTACTGATTGGTATAAATCCTGTAGGCAAGTCTTACAGTTCCCATGTACGATTAGACTTAATGAATTCTAATTTAGCATTAGTGGCATCTTTCCAAAAACTAGTATCTATTAACCTTATAGCCTGATCATAGGTTTTTGGATCCGCATCTATTAAGAATGCCTGAGCTATGAGATCAAAAATTAAGTGTAAGTCATTTATGCTAGTTATGAAAGAAGTAATAAAATCTGGCCCAAAATTGGTAGCAACTCTTTGTCTTTTACTCTTTCTAGGTTCTAAGTCTTCATCTAGACTTTCTCTAACATGTACACTAGAAGAAGTAGATGCGTGATTATCATGTTGTATATAAATTTTTATGTTTGATTTCTTTAATGGAAAGACATCTTCAAAGAAAACATCTTTAGATTCACAGATAGAATAATCATGCAAAGACATAAAGCGATAAGCAACACTATTACCAACATATCCAATAAACACAACATCAATAGTTTTACGTTCGATAGTAGTCTTCTTAAAAGAAGGCAAACCCACTTTTGCCAAACACTCCCACACTTTCAAGTATTTAAGGTTAGGTGTATGGCCTTTTCATAATTCATAAGGGGTACATTCTAATTTCTTTTGAGGTACTCTATTTAAAATATGGTTTACAAAAAGAATGGCTTCCCTCACATGTTATTATCTAAACCAGAACTTATTAATAAAGCATTCATAATTTATTTTAAAGTTCTATTTTTTGTTCAACAATACCATTTTGTTGAGGAAAATAAGGAGTAGATGTTTCATGTGTTATGTCATCCTTTTCGCATACATTTTTACGAAAGTTAAAACCATACTCGCTACCTCTATCGGATCTAAGCCGATTTATTCTCCTATCATGCTGATTTTCTACTTCTGCTTTATAAATTAAAAAGAAGTTTTCAGCTTAATCTTTAGTCTTTAGGAGATAAACCTTTGTGTATCTACAGTAATTATCTACAAAGGTTATGTAATAGTGTTTCCCCCTTTACTCTCTAGGTTTTTGAAATCTACTAGATCAATGTGAATTAACTCAAAAAATTCAATTTTTCTATCAGTCATTGATTTTAAAGCAAGCATAGAGTGTTTGGCTTCTACATAAATCTCACATTTATTAAAGCTACGTTTGTCTAAATGAGGGAGTAGATTCATTTTAATAAACCTTTTAACAGAATGAATGTTCACGTGCCCTAATCTAACATGCCACATATCAAGCGATTCAATAATGTAAGTAGAAGTAGTGACTATATTTTCATTAAACATAGTTTGAATCACAAATAAACCTCCGCTCAAGTAAACTTTCCCCACATATTCCCCATTTTAGGAAAGTACAAGTTTATCGGATTCAAATACTAGTTTAATGCCTTCCTTATTCAACAAACCACCACTTATTAAATTTTTATGCAAGGCAAGTACATAGAGAACATTATTTAATGCTAAGGTCTTGCCAGAAGTGAGTTTAAGAAAAACCTTTCCTTTACCCAGCACTTCTGAGTTGCTTGAGTTCCTCATGTACACTTGATCACCTTTCTTAAGATTTTTTAATTCTGTGAACATCTCTCGATTTACGTAAAAATGCTTGGAGGCACCAATGTCAATGATCCACTCGATATGGTTCTTAACTAGATTCATCTCCAACATCACAACGGCAATCACCTCATCAACATTTTTAGCAACATGGGCTTGGGCTTGTGGTCTATTATCATTTTGGCAATCTGATCATTGATAACGCTGGTACTCCTTATGTCCAGCTTTGTCGCAAACATAGAAGTTGATTGGGCCAACATTCTTTCCTTGTTATCTGTTCTTTTTAGACTTTTTGAAGTTCGTCTTCTTGTTCTGGGGTTTAAGCTTATTCTGTGGGCCCGTAATATTTTTGAACCTTTTAGTTTTAGAACCAGAATCAAACTCCACAAGAAGTAAAAGCCTTATCTTTAAGCCGGTTTGCTTCTTTTATCTTCATGTGGCCGATTAGTTCTTCCAAAGGAATGTCCCTCATTTTGTGTTTGAGAGAGTTGCGGTAATTCGACCAAGACTTGGGCAGCTTTTCGATCAGGACATTAGCTTAGAGGATCTCGCACATCTTCATTCCCTCGGATAATATGTCAGAGACCAATCTCCCGTACTTGTGAATTTGGACCATTATGGGCTAGTCGTTTACCATTTGAAATTTCTGTTACTCGCCAACAACATACTTCTTGACTCCAGCATTGGTGACACCATACTTTTTCTCCAATGTGTCCTAGAGAGTTTTGGCACTCTTTTCCTTGATAAACAAGTAGAAGAGATTGTTAGCCATGTGGCTTAACAAATAACTTCTCACCGTCTTGTTGTCTTTCTCAAATTTCTCTTTAACGACATTAGTAGTAGAGACAACGACAATCGAATCTGCGATAGAGTCAGCGATCGTATCAATGGTGGGTGGGTTGAAAAGGACATAGTCCAATTCAAGTTGCTCGAAGAAGATTAGAATCCTTTAAGACCATCGGTGGTAATTCTTTCTATCGAACGAGTCGAGCTTGGACAAATCTGGATTAACTTGTTCATTGGGATTAACATTGACAGTAAAATTTCGCTTCTAAATTTTTGGAAATAATTACTATTGCAAAATGAAATTGTTAGTATTGACTAGTAAAGAAATAATAAAATAAGTAAAACATAAATTGACTGTGCCGTCGAAGAACCACTGCCTTAGAAGCAAAATCGTCTTGATTGGTGTAATCCTCAAATTGGATGTTGCCACCTGAGGTTAACATGGTCTTTTAGAATTTCGTACACCCAAAAATCTGAATTGGATACTGACGGTACTGCTCTTCTCAGAACAAATTTGAAAGGGAAAAAGTATTTTTTGTTAAACGGAACAAGCTTTGTAAATAGAGAGGAGAGAAAAGCTAGAGAGAAAAGCTAAATGTTTTTAGTGTATTTTGCAAATGAGAAATCCTTCTTTATTTATGGGCTTGAGGCTGAGGCTAAATGTAACGCCCCAAAAATTTGAGCTTTCTTTATTCAAGTCGTGTCATTAAATCTGTCTTTGCTTTTGTGGTTATGTGCATAGTTTATTTACTTGAGGTTGGAGGTATGAGTTGCATATTTTGAAAATTCAGTGTTTTCTTTTTCTAAACCTTAGGCTTTGAAATTGTTACATAAATTAATTTTTGTGCATTGTTGTTTCAACAATAAGCTTAGTGGTTCAATGGATAAGTGTTTTTCTATTCTTTGGTCTTGTGTTCGAATCCTTGCGCATATGTGTAGTAGATATAGTTTTGCCCTTTTCCGTCCAGTTGAATTTAAGTCTAAATTAAATGATTTTTCCCTCTCTTTTTTTCCCGTTCGTTCTTTCTTTTTTCCCTTTTTCCTTGGTTTTTCTTTTGTGTTCTACCATTGTTCCTGTTCATTAATTTTTGAATCCTTCTGTTAAATTATTCTGACATTTCGTTTGAGGTGATTGTCTGTTACATTGTTCTGCGACTCAAAGTTTCCTTACGTGAGGATTGAAATGTTAACTCTTTCCTATCGCGTTAGTTTTACGATTTCGGTATCGTGCAAAGGCTTCGAGAATTGCAGGAATGCCTCGTATCAACCTCGTAACAGGTAGGTATTGAGACGCTTTTGATTTTCTATGTTTTTCTGCGTTTTTCTTCATTGGAATGAAACTATTCTAAGGCATACATGCTAGCACATAAGCGTGTGTCCAGGTCGTGTGTCACTAAAATAGGTTACAGGAGGCACCTGGGCCAGACACACAAGCATGCTCCAAACCGTGTATGCATACTATTTTGAGGCACATGGGCAGACACACGGGCGTGTGTCATACCATGTGTGTATTCTGTTTTGAGGTACACTGGCCAGACACACGGGCGTGTGTCAAACCATGTGTGGATATTGTTTTGCTATTAAAGGTGCAGTGGTCAAATGGACCAGACACACCGGAATGTGACTCAATATTGGACATACTGGGACTCACACGATCATGTGCCAGACCGTATGGAGCCACACGGGTAGCCACACAGGCGTGTGAGGCTAAAATTGAATTTTCCATTTGATTTGTATTTAATGTATGAGGCATGTAACGACCCAAAGTTATTAGCATTGGAAAAGATAGATCAAGACCTCAATTTTGATGGTTGAGTCGATGTCACATTAAATAATTAATGTTTATACATATATGTGAAGGTTGTATTAAAAGTTATAAAGGAATCTTGACATTTGGTTAGTTGAGTCAATAAAAAGGATTAAATTTTAAAGACTTGAAAAGTATGCTTTTAGAGTTTAAAGTATGCTTTTAGAGTTTAAAGAATTAAGTAATTATTTGATAAAATATTGATGGTCTACGTGATAATTAAACCAAGTTAAACATTAGTGGACAATCTTGGACTAAGTGTAGTGTAACGACCCGAATTCGGGGTACTAAAAAATGACATTTTTTGAGACTCCGTATTTATTAATCGGACCCGTAAATATTTAATAAAAATATTTATGAAAATAAATAGTGGTATATTGGTTTATCAAATAAGTATTTTAGTATGATAGTGTTTTAACTAAGTATGAGGACTAAATTGCATAAGTGATAAAAGTGTGATTTATAAAAGGGATTTTAATTAAAATCAAGAAGGGAGGACCAAAAGGACAAATTCCCCCTCTAATTGTTTAGTGCCGTTAGGTGGAGGGAAATGTGGCTTAAAATTTTAGTTAAAATTTTGATTAAAGAAAATTAAAGAAAAAGAATGAAAATTGCTTATATAAGTGGGAGTTGTTGAAAAGAAAGAAAGATAGTACACATATTTATATACCATTCCTAAATTTTCTCATTATATTTTTCATGTCCATTATGCATTATTGAATAGGAATGGAAATATAAAATGAATTGTGCATTGATTGTAATAGCCTGTTTTTCTGTGGTGTCGGAAACAGTGATTACGGGATCACAAACCCGACGAAATTTTTTTATAAATGAGTGATTAAATAATTAAATTAGCCAATAATAATTTTATGTAGAATTTTGAATTGAAAGATTTTATTTATTGAATTAAAATTTAGTATAAGTGGTTTGGTTCAAAAGTCAAATGGCTTAAAAAAAAAGGTATCGAGACCTCGTTTCTAAAATTAAGTACCGTAAATATTTTTATTAAATATTTACAGAGTCCTATTATATGTGAATTGAAGTTCGGTTGGGTAATTTGTTGATTAATTGCTAAATTAAGGAAAAAGGAGTAAATTGTAAAAGGGGTAAATTTTAATTGCTATTGATTAAAATAAAAGGGACCAAAGTGATAATTATACCAAGGTCAAAAAGTCCAAACGATGGTAGATATGATTACCATCCACTTACTTTTGGGTTATTTATTCATTTAGTCCTTTTTAGTTTAAGGCTAAATTGTAAATAAGTTGGTTTAATTGGAATTCAATATAATTGAAGGATCAAATAGGTAAATTAACCTATGGAATTTTAATGAATGGTTTATTATGAGGTTAATTAATCATAAGTAAAAATTAATTAAGGCTAAATAAGTAATTAATTAAACTAATCATGAAAGACTAAATATTTACAAAATTACCATTAGGTATAATAATGAAATTAAAGAAGAAAAATCACATTTTTCTTCTAATTTCTTCTTCTTCATGGTTAAGACAAGAAAACCTAGGTTTTCCATTGATGAACTTTGAGCTTTGATTTAGGTAAGCAAACCTTGACCATTTCTAGTAATTTTCATGTTTCCGTGTTAGCTTGATCTAACTAATCTAAGAACTAATTTGCGAATCTGTCAAATGTTGTGAATCTTACCATTCTTTAATATGCTTATCTTTGAAAGTTCTTGATAGTTTTGGATGCTTGACGATTAGGTTGGATCTTTTTGTAAAGTGATTTTTGATGAAATTAAGGTTTAAGGACTAAAACGCTAAAAGATGAAATTAAGTGTACTTTAGGTGAAATAAATGGATTGTAGGGACTTTTATGAGATCATGGTATAGTCGGCTGGTATGAGTTTAGAAAGAAAGGAGCATTTTGTATTTTTGTGTTAAAAGGACTAGATTGAAAAAAAAGGAAAGTATTAGGGGTAAAATCATAATTTTCCAAAAAAAGACCAAATTATGTTAAATGCTTTGATTATGTGTTTTAATGTGAAATCTGGATGAATTGTTGATTTAGATTACGATTGTGCCACAAATCGCGAAAAAGGAAAATTAGCAGAATAGTCCTTAAAGTTTAGCCAAATTGCAATTTCATCTAGTAAGTTCGTAGTGTTAGTTTATATACATTGTATATTTCTTGTAATTCACTATTGTTACAGCAACTAGAAGATGGTTAAACATTCGTGGTAATGGAAAGACAAAAGAAAGAAACGAAATGTCAAGCTTCGGGCCGGTTATCTGATTTGAAGCGATGGCTAGGATCATGCATATGTTGCAGTATTCTCATCAGCTTGTGTGAACAGCATCGTATACTGGTTAAAATCTATCTGGGCTCGTAAGAGCTAACCATTCTGGGCTCATAATAGCTAGTAAGAGTTAACCATTCTAGACTCGTAAGAGCTAACCATTTTAGGCTCGTGTGGGACAAATGTTGTCTGTGTTTGAAATGAGTTAAAGTCTGGAGAATTGAAGAGATTTAGTTCATTATTGTACACATGATTACGAATACATACTCGTTATCATCTTTTAAGTGATTTGTTTATTCTGTAAGAAAATGATATTTGCAAACTTACTAAGCTTAATAAGCTTACTCGTGAATCTGTTATTGTTTTGTAGATACGGTTTCCTGTTTGAAGATCGGATCATCTCCAAGAAATCACGCTATTACGGAGCTTGTATGGTAGATTTTACATCACTTGGTCTTATGGCATGTACTAGGATGATATTAACTTAAGATTGAACTAAAGATGTTTAAATCCTTCTATTTTGATTATGTAAATTGCATGAAATATGACTTAGATGCTCAAGCTTTTAATACTTGTAAGACTTAGAAGTTATGTATGTTATGTGATGTTTTAATGCATAATTTGTATTGGTTGAGATGAGATATTAAACTTGTATCTTGGCTTTACTCTTGAGATTCTGCATACTTATTTCGGTAGAACTTATGCATGTATCAGTAGAAGTGCAGTGTAAGAGAGATGTTGTTTTCTGACTTGGGTTGTATCAGTAATTGAAATACAAGTATCGATAGTTTATGGTATTGATGTATCGGTAGTAAGAATTATTGTGTCGGTAGAAGTTACAGGATGAGGATTTTTGTTCTCTGGAGTTTTTGGTATCGGTAGTTGCATGACTTGTATCGGTAGAAATCTTATTTGTATTGGTAGAACTAGCACAAGTATCGGTAAAAGTCTGCACAGTCCTAAATTGTTCATTGAATTGACTACTACCGATACTTGATCATTAAATACCGGTAGAAGTCCCCTAAAATGTTGGAAATGTCATTTTTACCCATGATAAATTTGTGTTATGTTTAAATATTGTTTAAAATTGTGAGAAATGATTTTGGTATTGATTAAAGGTGTAAAATTTTTTGAATATTCGTAAAAGATGAATAGTATTAAATGAATAGAAAACACCAGGATCTTAATCGGTGATGGTGCTTAGGATTTGGGTGTTACATTTAATGGTATGATGAATAGAAAACACCGGGATCTTAATCGACGATGATGCTTAGGATTTGGATGTTACATTGATGCTCAAAGAAATGGTATTTGTATATGTATTAAAATAAAATGCGCAAAGGAATGAGAATTGAGAGATAAAAATGATCGATGATATATACATACATATATAATCATGTGTGGATAATATAATGGTTCTTATGTAAAGTGACAAAATATGGTATTTGACTTAACATGAGCTAATATTAGATTATAATCTATATAATACATATATTGTTTGATGTTTAGTTATAGAAATACCACTGAGTAATTCTCATGTGTGCGATTGTTTCTCGTGCACAGTTTAGGTACTTTTGTTAGACTAGCGACTCAGCATCCAAAGACAATCTTGCATTCCTGCGTTAGTGAGTTTTGTTTTATTTGGAGTTGGCATGTACTTAGAATGAGTCGTGTTTGAGGGTGCCACGTATTTAGATTATTGTAATGTTGTGAGCATCCCTAATATTAGTTGATAGATTGCTGTGAATGCTTGATGATGTTTAGCCCAGGTTGGTACGTAAATGTTATGAAACTGTTAACTTGTTTCGGTAGATGCACGCTAGTATCAGTAGAACTCTAATGGTTAATTATGGTTTCGATAGAAACAATCAGAGTATCGGTAGAAGTATAGAGGAAAATCTAATTAGCTACTGACTTGTGTCGTGTCAGTAGAAGTTTGGTTTGTATCGGTAGTTCTACAATAGTATCGGTAGTGTAATTACTAGGTTCGGTAGAAGTTCCAGACTAAAATCATTTTGCTCTCTGGAACTTATTGTTTCGGTGGAAGGGTAGGATGTATCGGTGGAGCCCAGAGTTGCATCGGTAGAAGTGAACTTCTATCAATAAGATTCTGTAGTTACTTTCTAGTCTTTAGTGACTTGACTTCTACGGTACCTGCTCACCTAAGTATCAGTAAAAGTTCAACTGTTTTCAAAAATTGAAATAATTTGAATGGTTTTCAAAGATCAATATATTCGATGTTTTAAATAAGAAATTATAATAATATTAATGATAATAATAATAATAATAATAATGTGATAATAAGATGATATAAGGTTTTAAATTGTTTCTTGTTTGATTAATTTAATCGTGACACCCAATTACTCAGGTTCAACGACCGGACTGGGTAAGGGGTGTTATATGTAGTGAATGATAAAGGTATAAAGCAAGGGTAATAAAGTAATCATATAATAAATAATAGAAAAAGAAAACACAAAAAGTAATCAAAATAAAAAAAAATGGGGTCATCTTCTTGGGTGTGTCGAAATTAAAGAGGGAGAGAGAGAAAACATCATTGGAGAGAAAAGCTTAAGCTTTGAAGGGTTGAAGACCTTGCATGTACATGTTTTGTACTTCATTTTTAATGGTTTTTAAATTTTTGGAATTGTTGAAGCTTGGTTAATCTAAATGGGGGATTAAATAGACAAAATGGGATAAGTATAGGGACAGTCATGGGTTTGAAAATGATGTTGGAAAAATGAGTGTAGTATTAAAATGTTGGGGTTTGAGAAATGGATGCTTTAGAAGGTGATTCTTGATTCTTTTCTTCTTTCTTTCTTTGAAAATGGTATTTTTTAAGGACACCAAGTTGAAGATTTGCTAGAGTTAATGATAGTTTATAAAGATATTTTATGAAGATGTGCAAGTTTATTGAGTGACCATTGATATTCTTAAAGTTACAGTGATAATATTCTTAGTTTTGAAATTTGATGATAGTCTTGAGCTAATCATTAATGGAAGTTTGGTTTGTTAAGTATAATGAGACTAAATTAAAGGTAAATAAAATAGATGTGTTAATTTTGAAGAAATTTATTAGGTGAGGCTTGAATGTGGTATATATACATATATTAGTTACAAAATGGTTGAAATAAAAAGAAAATAATTGAAGGAATAATTATGTTGTAGTCTTGAGGACTAGAATGAACTAACTATTATATTTGGGGTCAAATGTATAAATTTGGAAAGAAGTAATTGTAGGGAATTAAATTGGACAACATTAACTTTTCTTCTTCTTTTTTTTTAAGTAAAAGATTTAATGATATTGAGATTATATTAAATGTAAATATATGAAGGATGATCAAATGATATATGAGTTGAATCAATATTCTTGATGATGGAATAATTAAAGAAACTTCATTGTTAATTTTAGATCATGAAACAAAAGGGTCGACTAGAAATTGTGGAAAAGAGAAGGTCGTTGAGTAACCGTTCTCAACCTTAATATCCATCACATTACGGTAAGTTCGTAGTCTCAAACTCGAACTTTTCTATTATTTATTTTATTAAATGTCATTTAATACTTGGCATACAATCTTATATATATGTTGAAAGATGATATTAAATGTTGAATGACGAAAATGATGGAAATAAATATTATATCTGTCGATTATCCGACTAGTGCTGGGCGCAATCCTTGTCAGTTAATCTAACTAGTGCTGGGCACACAAATTGTCGGTTTAACCCACTAGCACGGGGCACAACATCATTGGTTTATCCAACTAGAGCTGAGCTCACCTTTTATATCGTCAGTATATCTGACTAGTGTTGGGGTAGACCATTTGTCAGTTTAGCCGACTAGCACTAGGCACAATATTTGTTGGTATATCCAACTCGAACTAGGCTCACCTTTTATATTATCGATTTAACCAGCTAGCATTGGGCACAAACTCTTTCGTGGTTTATCCGCTAGGCACGAGGTGCCATGTATCAATCGGGATCGTACGTCAAAGATTAATGAACCATTGGAGAAGGTTGGTGTATGGTAGTATTGTGAAAGAAATTATATATATATACTCGTTCATTGAAGGAGGTGATATAATTCCTAAATTTTAATGTTAAAGTTGAGAAATATTTCCAAATAACTTGGATATAATTGTGGTTATTTAAATTAAGTAAAAATTTCTTAATGTCAATTTGTTCCAATGCTTGCAGGTTAGGTAAATAGTAGATTCGAAATCAACATCCTACAAGAATCCCGTACTCATGTTGGTGACAACCTCTTTTTGTGTTTTGGCATGTATCAAGAGAGTCTTAGTTGATTAATGATCTTTTGATATAGATATGTGTACGTATTGTTATTTGAATGCTTATATATGTAAATGTTTTCACATGGTGCTTTTTTCTTATTAAGTTAGACATTTTGTTGAATTAGGATTTACCTTTAAACTTGATTATTATTCTTAAATTGGGATTATTGGAATGGTGCATATTGGTGTTTAGTTTTTTTGTTGATGATTTTGTGCAAATGGTAAAATGTTAGATAATGCATAGATTTAGATGACTTCTTTCATTGATTAGGACTTGGTTGAGGTGTCTTTAGAAAGGTATATTGGTTAGACTTAAGTTCGATGTTATTTCAACTAGTAATGATTTATAAATTTTGGCTAGTTAAACTTGATTGTGTATAAAATAGATATAGGTATGTTATCATGAGCTAAACTATGATTGAAGATAAAACTTAAGATGCTTGGATAGATTGTTTGAGAGTAGACATGATTTGAACTTTTAAAAAAAAATTAGTTTTACCCTTTTGAGATATGGTATCGATAATTTGGGATTAATATCGATATATGTTGGTATGTGCAGTTTAGAAATTTAACAGAATGTCTAAATGGTATCGATTTTTATTTAGGTACCGATATTTTGCATAAAATATCGATACTAGAAAATAATTATCCATACTCGTATATTTGTTGGGAATACAAAATTGAGTTTTGGTATTGATTTTCAAAAGGTATCAATTTAGTATCGATACCACTGTGTAGTTTTGAGATTTATTTTCAACTTTATGTAATGGTTTCAATTAAATCCTCGAATATTATTAACTTAATTTCCTACTTCGTATATATGAAATAAGATGTTTTAATGTGAAATGTGCTATGATTGAATTGTTCATGAATGTTATATTTGGTTAAATTAAATTGTTTTTGGAAGACTTTTATACTAAATGAATTGGTAATACTTCGGAACACTAATCCGACGATGGATGTGAGTTTTGGGTGTTACAAGGCGATTGTAAGCCATCTGTAAGTCTTGTATGAATTAAATTGAGCTGTAAGAATTGCCTTAGTATGATCACAGTCTAATTCTGAATATCCGTAAGTGATAAGCTATATTAGTTTTCAGTCTCTGTTATACTGGAACTGCGTAATTATATTTGCGTATGAATCGTGTATTTCTATTATCCGTTTTTTGCATATGCATGGGGTGGGGTTATAAATCGGAGGAAGTAATCTGTACTGTTATGGTGGTTAAACTACCCAAGATTATATTTGATCTGGTAGTGAGATTGTGAACACTACAACGTGTCATATCGACACTATGAGGTGTGTAGGGTTGGACAAGTATTATATTCTTATTGGTGTGTTGGGTGGTTGGAGATGGTGTATAGGACGAGGTAGTATAATTGCATCTGTAACTGTACTTGTATCTAAATCTGTCTCTATATCTGTTCTGTTGCGTATATGAACTGTCCATAATATTTGAACTATATCGGTATGCAAAATTTCATTAATTTTGCAACACTTTAATATACATTATAGTAATTAGATTAATTGAATTTTAGGACCTTCCTAGAACTGAACGACCGGTGAACGAGGGACACGATCATCGTTAGGATCTATTATGACTTTATATGCGTGGTTAATGTTATATTATTTTCGTACACTAAGTTTAGGACTTCCTTATATATGTATGTGTGTGTGTGTTTAAACTTGATATTTATTTCTTGACCATATGTTTTAGGATTGACTATGTTGGTTGTTTGATGGTTTTAAGACTTAGCTACGTATGGATTGAATTTAATTTAGTATCATTTTTCTTTTGGATGTTGGTGTGACATCCTAGACTTGATCTTTTCATTTAGGGCGGGTTTAGGGTGTTACACTGAATATGTCTAGAAAACAACCAAATTAAAGACATTAAATTAGTTGTCTCCAATCAATCTTTAATTGATTGCAGAATATGGAATAATTTATTTAATTTAAAATCAATTTGAATAAATTATTCAATTTCAAATCAATTAAAATAATTTTAGAGATTGACAACTTTAATATTCTTGAAAGATCCAAACACCAGCCTTTAAATATTATCACTATTTCCTTTTTTGTATTTCTAATATTGCGATAGAATTCTTGTCACTAAACCCTCTTTAATGAAATTAAAGTGTTTTAGTGAAATCTTTATAGAGATATATCAAATTCATTTACTTTTACTTTTATTTTTATTTATAAAGAGATATTGTTTAAATTTATTATATTACGTATTATATTTATTCTATCATTATATTTTGTTGATAGCATTGCTATTATAACAATGAGAAAGATAAAAATTCAATTATGTTTAAGTGCAAAAAATATGGATAAAAATAAGCATGTATGAAAAGAGTCTTAAATAAATAAATAAATCAATGTATGAGAAAGTAAATATTTATGATAAGCACACTCGAATGAGACAAAAAAAATTATTTTAGTTAATTGATTTCCAATGCCCAAAGGATGCCTCAACAATCAAAGTGGAATATTCCATGAATTTTTCTATACCAATTCTATGACTATTATTTGTATTTTTATTTACACAAATCTCAAAAAAAATAAAATTTTGAATCATGTATCCATCCATGTGTTGCCTTAGATATTTTCATTGTTTAACAACAAACAAATAATAGTTTCATTTCTGGTTGGCAACGATAAATTCTTATTTTTAAGATCTTTCATTTTTTTTTTTTCAAACTTTTATAAAAAAACATGTATATGATTAATGAATCTAAATTTATAATATAAATAAAGGAATTTGAGTAAATGAATGATTCACCTACTCACCCAACAAAACCAAATGAATGAGTAATTTTGGAATTTGAGATGGTTTATCCTCTCTTTTCTTTTTTTCAATAAAAGTTATTTAGTTTCTCCTCAACTAAACCATATTGTTGAAAAAGTGGACAACCCCCACCAACCTTTACCCACCACCTCCAAAAGTTCCACTCTCCAAATAATAACAATAATAATAATATATTTGAATTCTTTTCACTAGTTAGTAGTGCGTAGTATTAGGTACATTAGTGGTATATTTTTTTAAAATTTTATAAATAAAATTAAAATTTTATTACGTGTCCTATTTATTTTAGGATGCGTATTTGATATATTATTTTTTATTTCAAAAATTAATTTAAAAATTTGATTGAATTATCAAAATTTTTTTTTAAATTAAGGAAATAGATTATTTTAAAAAAAATGATGGAAACAAGTTGTTTTTGTTAAAATGCATTCAATTGGTGTTATTTTTAGGGAAAACTAAAAAAAAAAACGTTTTCAACTGAAAGTGTTTTTCTCCTCTAACTAATAAAGTGTTTTCAACTCAGCACGCTAAGCAAAATGCATTCAAATTAACGCGTTATTACCTATGAAGGAGAACGTGAGTTCGAATATTTTAAAATTTATTATCTTTCTATTTATAAATTACGAAAAAACTATATGTAATTCTAAATATGATATTAAATAAATCAAATATAATCAGATCCTATAATTAATTCTTAAAAAAAACCTTCTACCATAAATACAAAAAAAAAATCTACCATAAAATGGAAATATCACTTAAATCCTATAACTAAAAAAATACTTTGCACGGAATATTATAAAAAAAAATTGATGCTCTCCCCTTTAGACACTCCACCCACCAACCCCCAAAACAATCCCACGCGTCACCTGAATATGCCAGCGCGTGCGCTTAAATTCACAGTAACCAAAAAAAAAAAAAAGCAGATATGGTTGGTAGGCAATAGCACCATTTTGATTATAAATAGGCAGACTCCTCCACTGCCTTAACTCGTGCCGCTTCTTCCTCTGCATCTCTATCTTCCTCTCTAGATCCAAGCAACTCTTTTTCAGTTCTGTCTTCGGTTCCACCTCCCTTCTCTACGGTACGCTACGGTTCCTTCTCACATGGTTCATTGTCTATTTACCCTTTCCCCATACATCTTCCTTTATCATCCCCTTCATTAAATTCTAACCTTTCTTTCCTTCCTTTTTGTACTATTCTATTGATTTTTTCCTTTCTGGGTCTTCTTTTAAATGATTTAATATTTAAACTTCTCTGAAGCTTTAACTCTTTCTTTTTTCCCTTTCACCTTGACCTACCTGCAAGTGTCAACATTTCTACTTTTCCTATTGGTTTTCTTTCTGGGCTTTTTATTAATATGATTTAAAACAATTATATTTTCAACTTGGGCTTTCGAAAATCAAGTTACTTGTGTTGTTTGCTTGCTAATATATACTAGAAAGTGTAAGCATTGACAGCTTCCTTTTGTTATCTAACAATTTCAGTTGATTTATCTTTTTGCTATGTATTAGTGTTTGATTTTTTAACTCTTTTTTTTCTTGGAATTATTAAAGATTCTGTGTTATTCCAGTGAGATCTGTTGGTTAGTGTTAGCATTTGATTATATTTAGTCTGTTTATGATAGCAGTATCTTGGGTGTTATTTATGTTATTATGTTAGACATATTAAGATTTGGATCTGAAGATATAAATGGCCTCTCTATATCTGACATTTACATCCTAAGCTCACAGTAACGTAGGGTGTAATCATTTGGATCTGCAGATATCAATTAGTTTTGATGGATTTCATTTGATTTGCAGATGCTTCATGGATCTTAGCTTTGATTGTGATGGTTTTCTGTTTAAGAATATAAGACATGCAAACTTGCTACTTTTTTCATTTGATTTTATGTAATAAAGCTGAATTTTATCTGTTCTTTTATGTTTTTTCAGAAAATGGCCTCACATGTTGTTGGATATCCCCGCATGGGACCTAAGAGAGAGCTTAAATTTGCTCTGGAATCTTTCTGGGATAAGAAGAGCAGCGCCGAGGATTTGCAGAAGGTTGCAGCTGGTCTCAGGTCATCCATCTGGAAACAGATGGCTGATGCTGGGATCAAGTACATTCCCAGCAACACTTTCTCTTATTATGATCAAGTGCTCGATACCACAGCAATGCTTGGCGCTGTACCACCTAGATATGGCTGGAACGGTGGTGAGATTGGATTCGACACTTACTTCTCCATGGCCAGAGGAAATGCCTCCGTACCTGCCATGGAAATGACAAAGTGGTTTGACACCAACTAGTAAGTTGCCATTCTTGGTTATGCTTTATTTACTTTGTTGTGCACACTGAAATTTCTGAAATTGACTTACATTCTGTGCCATGTGTCATTTCAGCCACTTCATTGTTCCCGAGTTGGGACCAGATGTTAAATTCTCTTATGCATCTCACAAGGCAGTGGATGAGTACAAGGAAGCTAAGGCGGTATGTTCTTTGGGTCTAAATTTTCTATATATTATCACAATTTAGATTTTTTTTTTTCTGTTATGTGTGTACTTATACTAGCAGGTCATTTGGAATCTGAGGTAAGGTACTATAACCTCTATGTTAAGATCCTGCAAGCATAGAAGTCACCTGAAATTTGGGAAATGAGATGCATGCATGAGTATCTTTCCATGACATAAGAAGATTTTTATGAAAATATTAGGATTTATAAGTCTTAATGTATGAAGATTTATGATGACCCAAATATGGTTTCAAAGCTTTGGACCTAGATAAAAAATCTTTTAGCATACTTTCTTATTTAATGCCCATGGTTAACTCGGCAATGGTCTCATGTTTACTATTATTGCGACTGATTTTATATAAATAATAGTTTATAACTCCCTGGAATTCTACTTTTTATACAACCCCTTTTTTGAGAATTCCTTGAGTGAGACTGAGCACTAATAAGACCTACTTGATTATGGTGATCCACTTTTATCCTTTATTTATACACTTCTTATGTGATGTTCTGAGTCATATTCTGAAACATGAATGCTGATTCACTTGTCCCAAATGCAGCTTGGAGTCAACACCGTGCCAGTCCTTGTTGGTCCTGTCTCATACTTGTTGCTGTCTAAACCTGCAAAGGGTGTTGAGAAAACATTCTCTCTTCTCTCTCTCCTCCCCAAAATCCTCCCTATCTACAAGTAAGACTTGGTTTTCTTTTTATCCAAGTTTTCATAGCTGCTTCAATTTGCCTTTGTAACATTGAATCTGTCCACAGGGAAGTGATATCTGAGCTTAAGGCTTCTGGTGCTTCCTGGATTCAGTTTGATGAACCCACCCTTGTCTTGGACCTTGACTCTCATCAATTGCAAGCTTTCACTGCTGCTTATGCTGATCTGGAATCTACTCTCTCTGGTTTGAATGTTCTGATCGAGACCTACTTTGCGGATCTTACTTCTGATGCGTACAAGACCCTCATTGAATTGAAGGGTGTCACTGCTTATGGTTTGGATTTGGTTCGAGGAACAAAGACCATTGATTTTATCAAGACTGATTTCCCCAAGGGCAAATTCCTCTTTGCTGGAGTTGTTGATGGAAGGAACATTTGGGCCAATGATCTTGCTTCTTCTCTTGGCACCTTGCAGGCGCTTGAGGCCATTGTTGGCAAAGGTGTTCTATTTTTCATTGCATTTTATGGTGTTTGTAAATGGTGAGTATTATAACTTTGTTATTTGTTGTAGACTAATATTTGTGACTCGTTTGTGATGTGCAGACAAACTTGTGGTGTCGACCTCCTGCTCACTTCTCCATACTGCTGTTGATCTAGTAAATGAGACTAAGCTCGATGATGAAATCAAATCCTGGCTCGCCTTTGCTGCCCAGAAAGTTGTCGAGGTCAATGCACTTGCCAAGGCATTGGCTGGTCAGAAAGATGAGGTATTTCCTTGTAATTTTTCTGTCTGTTTTCTAGTTTTCTATGAACTTGGATAGCTTCTCCGAACTGGGCTTCTCAAGATTCAGATGACACCATGTCACTCACTAGTTATTTTCCAATTTTTAGGCCTTCTTTGCTTCCAATGCCACCGCTCAGGCATCAAGGAAGTCCTCCCCGAGAGTGACCAATGAGGCTGTTCAAAAGGCTGTAAGTGTTTTGATATATTAAAATTCCATTTTTCTTATTTCAAGCAACTGGTAATCGTTTCCATCATTGAAATCTTTATTTGCTTACCATGTTTTACTGTGCTTGCATTCTCAGGCTGCTGCTTTGAAGGGCTCTGACCACCGCCGTGCAACAAACGTTAGTGCCAGGCTGGATGCCCAGCAGAAAAAGCTTAATCTGCCAATCCTCCCCACCACAACCATTGGATCCTTCCCTCAAACCTTGGAACTCAGGAGAGTCCGTCGTGAATTCAAGGCTAACAAGTGAGTTGATCCAGAAAATTTTCCTTATCTTTCTTATAATATGTCAATGCGACCATTCTTTTAACTAGTGCTCTCTCATCCCCTTCAGGATCTCTGAGGACGATTATGTTAAAGCCATCAAGGAGGAAATTAAGAAGGTTGTTGACCTTCAGGAGGAGCTCGACATTGATGTCCTTGTTCATGGAGAGCCTGAGGTGAGTACTCCATTCTGTTTTGGCCTTTTGCAGTTGGTTGATTATCTGGAAGCGTCCTAAGTATTACTTTAAATCATGCAGAGAAACGATATGGTTGAGTACTTTGGTGAGCAGTTGTCTGGTTTTGCTTTCACCGTTAATGGGTGGGTGCAATCTTATGGATCTCGCTGCGTCAAGCCACCAATCATCTATGGTGATGTTAGCCGTCCCAAACCAATGACTGTTTTCTGGTCATCTACTGCCCAAAGCATGACTTCACGCCCAATGAAGGGAATGCTTACCGGCCCTGTTACCATCCTCAACTGGTCATTTGTCCGAAATGATCAGCCCAGGTATGCAGGAGAAAGCCAATTAAGGAAAAGAAAAAGATCCGATATTCTGTATTTCTACCTGCGGTTTTTGCTTTGCAATATAAATATCTTTCAATTCCCAAATTTCCAGATTTGAGACTTGCTACCAGATTGCCTTGGCTATCAAGGATGAAGTCGAGGATCTTGAGAAGGCTGGTATAAATGTTATTCAAATTGACGAGGCTGCTTTGCGAGAGGGGTTGCCTCTTAGGAAGTCCGAACATGCTTTCTACCTCAAATGGGCAGTCCACTCCTTCAGGATCACTAACTGTGGTGTCAACGATACCACCCAGGTTTTATATTTGCTTCTTTCAACCTTTGGAACTTTCTTATACACGAACTCTCTTGGATCACTGTAGTTCTCATCGGTATTGCATTTTGAAATCTTGTAACAGATCCACACCCACATGTGTTACTCCAACTTCAATGATATCATCCACTCAATTATTGACATGGACGCTGATGTGATCACCATTGAGAACTCCCGTTCCGATGAGAAGCTCCTATCAGTCTTCCGTGAGGGAGTCAAGTACGGTGCTGGAATTGGCCCTGGTGTCTATGATATCCACTCTCCCAGAATACCATCAACCGAAGAGATTGCAGACAGGATTAACAAGATGCTTGCTGTGCTCGAAACCAACATCTTGTGGGTCAACCCTGACTGCGGGCTCAAGACTCGTAAGTATGCTGAGGTGAAACCGGCCCTCAACAACATGGTTGCTGCGGCCAAGCTGCTCCGAACCCAACTTGCCAGTGCCAAGTGAGAGGCTCATGATAAGAGATCGGAGATCCTTACCGTTAATGATTTATACCCAAGTCGAGAAAGAAATTTTTCTTACAATTTGAATAACTCTGTTTCTTTGATGATATATTTGTTAGGCATGATTTGCCCTTGAGGCCAATTTATTTCCTTCTTTCCTGGTTGTTTCTATTTTTTACCAACTATTTTGTATTTCTGGAATATATTCAAGTAATGAATTTCAAAACTAAAAAACCTATATCCAAATCTGAAAAAAGAAGGCTGAATTTAAATATTTTTTAAAAGTCTCAACATCTAGAATTTAGAAAATAAATGGAATCATAGCCTTAACATTTATGGGAAAATCTTCAAACTTTGAAAGGTACCATTTCCTACTGGCAGAGCTTCTACCCAACAAGTAACAAGTAGTGCCCATTGCATATGCAAATGAAAACAGAGTCTGGGAAATGAAAGCAAACCCCCAAAACACTAAAACCTCGAATAAATAGTGAGGGCAGATCACAAATCCAAACAAACCACCATTGGGGATCTTATATTCTTTATTGGGACCTTGGCTTCTCAGTCTGGAAAGAAGATAATGATGGTAGAAATTGCCAATAATTCCTATGAAAAACAAGAGAATCCCAGGGTTTGTCAAATCAATTGGTGGCTCTGGGAGCCCAATTGTTAAGTGCTGGTTAAAGATCACGAGTGCACTGGAAATGAAATAACTTGAGAGTATTACTATCATTGTATCCAGTCCCATTTCGCCACTATATTTATGAAGAAAACAGGACTGCAAAATAAAATAAAAAACCATTACTTTTGTTTTACCATTATTTTTTGGTTTTGAACTTGATTTGATTTATATGATTTATGAGAGAAAGAGAAGTAATTACCTCAAGAACTCTTTTGAAAAAATGGATGGAAATGGCGGATTTGAGCAACAAAAACCTGAGATTCTCATCTGGGAAAATCGCAAACGAAGAAACGCCAGCAAGAAAAGCTGGTGTATAAAGCGTAGCCATGGCGATTCTACTAGGGAGCTTTAACTTGGATTTTTCTACATCAGAAGCTTTTGAATCAACGTTGAAAAACTTAGAATATTCAAGATTCTTTCCTCTCAATTCCGATATCCCAGAACTTGCCATTAACGTAAAAGATGCCAGAGACGTTGCAGTGACGAACAGAGATGGTGGGAATAGAAATTTCATCAACGCCATTGTTAATCCCGCTGTTCTTCATGGGATTCTTTTCTTGCGCGTAAAAATCTCATATATGTAGCAAAAGTTGATGCATGTGGATGAATTGCAACCACAAACGTTAACATCAGAAAGTTGATGCATTTGGATGAATTGCAACCACAAACGTTAGCATCAGAAAGTTGATGCATTTGGATGAATTGCAACCACAAACATTAGCATCAGACTTAAATGGATGTGGAATTGCCACTTCTTGATTTCATTGAATCAATGGCAGTGCACGCTGATACAATTACAAAGCATTTTGGTTAAACTACGTGGTTCTACCCGCAATCACTCCACCATAAAATCAGCAATTTCACTTTTTAGAACTGTTTGATTATTTATTTATTTATTTAATTTTTCATTTATTTTAACCGTCAAATTTATATTATTCGTTAAATCACCGAAAGATGAATGAAAAAAAATTACATGGATGTGATATATACATTTAGTAATTAATTTCCGTTAAATGGTTAACCGAAGTGATGATGTGGGCTTTTTTAAAATTAATATAATAATACATTTAATTCTCAATACTTTCACATTCTATCAATTTGATTCTAATCCTAAATAATTGAATAAATTTAATCTTTCATATTTACAAATTCTATCAATTTAATCCTCAAACACATAATTAAATGATTATTATTTATTATGAAAAAGTACAAAATATACTATTAGTTTTATATATTTATATAAATAACATTGTATGTTTATATATTTAATTATAATTATAAGGATTAAATTTGTATTTAACCTCCAAACTTGACACATTCTCTCAAGCTAGTAATTATGATTTTTTTTTTCTCAAGTTGGTATTCGAATTTTTATTCCATCAAGAGTTTTGTTATTTTTTTGTAACGATATTAAATATTAGACACGTGGTACTCTTAAGTTGTCACACATGTTACTGATGATATCATAATATTTTTTATAAAAAAATTATGAAAATATATTTAGAAATTCAAAAGAAAAAATATATAAAAATATATATTTTTTGAAATATAAAAGAAATTAAAAATGATAAAAATATATATATCTAAAAAATTTACAAAAATAAAAAAAATCTAAAATTCAAGTTAAAAAAATAAAAAAAACCCAAAAAACTTTACATCTTTATTTTTAATAAGTTTAAAATTTGTCAAATTAATTTAATTATGGCGTGATTTAATATAATTTGTTTATCCTGTATTAAATAAAAACTTTATTTTGATAAAATCAGTTAGGCTTGACAATATTAGATGCAACTTTAATGATAATATAAAAAAAAATAAAAAACGATAAAAATAATATAAAAATAACATTATATAGATATTATTAGCATGCCAAACTTTATATAATATATTTTAAAATATAATTATGATAATAATATTATGATGATGCATATGAGAAAAATTTAAACGTTATTTTAACATCGTTAATTATATATGAAATATGTCTAAAAAAATTATATATGAAATAAAATATGAGTATAAAATAAAGTATTATTAACAGTTTGAGAGTCAAGCGGAGACTAGATGTTTAGTTTTTCCATAAGAGTCGGTGTATCTGACATTTTTCAAATAGAAGTATGAGTGATTTATGAAAGACTCTTCCTTGCTTGGTAGAAAGTGTAACATCCCGTCTTTCAGTGGTGTCGAAAACAGTAGTTTCGAGACCACAAATTCGAAGTATCAATCTATAAATATTAATTATTTAATATTTATGAGGTCATTAGTGTCGTATTAAAATTTGGTTATGAAATTTTATTGTCTGGATAGTTAATTAAGTAAAAAGGATTAAATTGTAAAAATTGTAAAAATTAGCTTTTATTAGTAGAAGGTGTCAAATTACAATGGAAAAGTAGGTTAAGGGTCTTGAATGGTAATTAGACCCTCCTTAGTTTTAGTGGATGGTTTTTATGTTGAAATTGTTTGAACTTCTTACACGTTACAAAGAAGAAAACCTATAGGTGTAGCCAAAAATATCATCTTAGGATGAGCGAATAGCTGGTGGGAAGCATGGGTAGGGCAATCAAGAAGATCAAGAGGAGGGAGGAAGAACCACCTGATGAAGGGGGAGGTTTGGATGCGAGGGATTCGTTGCTGTGAGGTTCTTTTCTTTTAAGGATATGGTGATGAATTCGGAGATTGATAACCCCGTTTAGAAGGAAGGCTAGATAGTGGAGGATATTGAACTTCGGGATGATGATGTGAGAAAGGAGCTTATTGATGGGATCCTTTCACTCGATTTTTCGGAGAGGGTGTACTTATTGATTGAGGACCGTATGTCAAAACCTATTGTGCTTAAGCTGCTTGGGAGGAAAATTGGCTATAATACTCTGTGGAATAAAGTATGCTCTCTATGGAAACTAACCATGCAGTTTCAGTTGATGGACATAAAGAATGGCTATTCCCTTGAAAAGTTTGAATCACTGTAGGACTACACAAACGTACTCACTAAGGGGCCATGGGTGATCTTTGGACATTACCTACTGTTCAGCCATGGTTGAATCAGTTTTTTACCCTTCAACTGTTTCCTCATAATGTTGTAGCCTGGATTCGAATTTCTGGACTTTTTAGGGCTTTGTATAAGAAGTGTATTCTCAAGGTGATTGGTGACATGATTGGAAATGTTGTCAAAATTGATACTTAGACAAATAAAGGATTGAGGGGTCAGTTTGCAAGGTTTGCGGTGCAAGTGGACTTGTTGAAACCTCTTGTAGCCAAAATATGGGTAGCCAATAAAGTCCATAGAGTTGAATATGAGTCACTCCCCATGATTCGCTATCAGTGTTGTAGATTTGGTCATTTGAAAGAAAGATGTCTCAAAGCACACATGGAGAATAATGTGGATGGTAGAGTAGATAAAACCTAAAATCCTAACCACTTGCGCCAACCACTGTTGGAAACTTTCGTCCAAGAAAGAGTGGAGAAAGAGAACTTCAGAGAATGGATGGTGGTTGATCGTCGAAATCGTAGACAAACAAGATGAAGCTATTCAAGGAAAGAATCGGGTTGAATTTCGATTTAATATTCTTTCCAAAATTGAAGGAGATTATTCAAACATTAATGTAGATGGTCCGGGTACTTTCCAATTTGGGAATCAAGATAATCAGGGGGCTGATTCTTCGAACGTGAATTTGAAGAAGAATCATGGAAATAATTGCAGCACTATAAGGAAAGGCCTTGGGGTGTTTGGAATAAAATTGAATAAAGGGAAAGGGATTAAGAAAATTATAGCAGTTTCCAAAAATCAAAGTCAACGGTTGTATGATAGTGGGCTAGTTGTGGAGAAAATGATCTTTAAAAATATTGGGCTTAAAGTAGCCTCGAGTGGTGAAGGATCCAAATCAGGGTCTGAGTTGGATGTGCTAAATGGTGAGGCTCATAATGTTTAATCCATTTTGGACAAAAGCCAACATACGGTGGTGAATCTAAAGGAAAACAGTTACCCAAAGTTGTTGTCTGGTAAAATAGGGAGTCAGGGTGATGACTTGGATATTAACAATCTTATTTCACTATCCTCTTTCCCACCTTCACTAAAGAGGATTTTAACCAAAGATGCTTTGGAGATAGGTATTGGTGATGCAACACCTTTTTCTGGTGAGCTAGAGGTTTCGATCTCCATAAATTAAGTAGTCCAAGGCATTGTAGAGCGCTTGGAGGTTAATGACACGAATGATATCTAGTTGGAGTAGGAGCATCAGGATGAAGAGGACGCAGTCTGTATGGACAATTCAACGTGGGTATAAGCTGGCTTTCTCAGGTTCCATTCCTTTTTATTTGTTTTATTATGAAATCAAATATAATAGTATGGAATTTCCAAGGTGCAGGACACCCTAATTTTCATAGATTTCTAAAGGAGTATCTGAGGGAATTTGATCTTGATATTGTTGTTCTTGTTGAGACTCGAACTAGTGGTAACAAGGCTGACTAGGTGATTAGGAATATTAGGGTTTCATTTTTGTATTTGTATAGAGTGGAAGCGATAGGATTTTCGGGGGGAATCTAGGTTCTTTGGAAGAATCATGTTTGTGTGGAAGTGGTGGTCTACCACTTTCAGTTTATTCATATTCAAGTTCTTCTTTCGAGTATGAATAAGTGGATTTTCTTTACGGAGTGATTTGTCAGTTTTATACCTAGTAGATTGAACTAGTTTTCACACTTGAAGAGCTTGAAATTAAGTATTTTATTTAAGTTTTCATATAATTTAACTTAGATTTACCTTTTGAATAAATTGTGTAAACGAAGTGTTAAAAGGTTATTTTATTGTCTTTAAGGCCAATTGAGGCCTAATGGTTAGCTAACATACTTTGTGAGTGTGCAAGAGACCATGAGAAGTTGAACAAATATGAAACTGATCACTTCGTCACGACATAGGATGTTCTACGTCGCAACAAAGGGACTAGACTTGAAGAATTAAGGAACTGACTTCTTTGTCGCTACATACATATGTTATGTCGCGACAACGCCTGCACAATGATACTAAGGAGGGGACAGATTGTTTCGTCGTGACACAAGTCTTGGTGTGTTGCAACATCGACCCTTGGACACAATTTTTGCACCTAGTGAAGGGTGTTTTAGTCTTTACAATGCCACTTAAACACGAAGGACGACAACTGACCTAGGGTTGATAAAGACAACCGACCAAGGCTATAAATAAGGCCTTTAGCACTAGGTTTAAACATACATTAATTTAGTTTTTAATTTTACTTTGTTATTTACATTTAAAAACGAGATTGTCCATTTCGCATAAAAGTTTGAGGAATTTTTCCCGATAGATTGTCAAAACAATTGAAGTTTCTTTTTCATTCTATTTATTCAATTATATGTTTTCATATATTATTGTTTTGATGTGATCAAGAAAGCCATGAGGAACTAATTTAATTTTAGGGAATTAGGGAGTGAAAGTATGAATTTTTAATTATTATATAAATAAAGATTTTGCAATTGGATCAGCTGTTTGGGAAAGAAAGAACATTAAACAAACACTAGGCCTAACAACCATAGAACGTCATTTAGGTTGGAATGAACCCAAAATTGGTATTGCCTATCTGTGAAAACCATTTCCCCAAACCAATTTAGGCCGTGACATCTAGTGATAAGTAGTCTATATTGACTTGCTATGCTGGCTGAAGATTGAGAGATCCAACTTGTAATAGCCTGATTTTCAGTGGTACCGAAAATAGTAGTTTTGGGACCACAATTCCGACGAGTAGAGTTGTGAATTTAGTAATTATTGAATATTTATGATGTCATTAGTGACACATTAAATTTTGGTTAGGAAATGATGTCGATTAGATAGTCAATTAAGTAAAAAGGATTAAATTGAAGAAGGTGCAAAAATATAATTATTTTAATTAGAAGGACCAAATAAGGAAATTAGCCAATAGAGGTTGAAATAGTGGAATATCATGGCATTTAGGTATTAAAGAGATGATTAATTAAAGCTAAAAGTGATTATGTAAGCTTAATTAAGAAAGTTACAAAAATTACAAAATTGTCATTACTATATAAATGAATTAAAAGAAAGAAATTGAGAATTTCATCCCATTTTCTTTCTTCTTTCTTCTTTCCACGGCACAAAGGGGGAAAAACCTTAGGGTTTTCAATTCAAATCTTTGAGCTTTGATTTGGGTAAGCAAACCTTGATCGTTTTTGGTAATTTTTATGTTTTTGAGTTCGTATCAGCTAATCTAGCTTATGCAAGGACTAATTTGTGAATTTTTCAAATGTTAGAAAACTTGCCATTGTTGAAATTGCTTGTTCTTGAAAGCTTTTGATGTATTTGAATGTTTGATACTTGGGTTAAATCTTTTTGTAAAGTGATTTTTGATGAAATTAAGGTTTAAGGATTAAAATGTGAAAATGGTGAAATTACATGTATTGTTGTGAAAATAAATGTGTGAATGAGTTGAATGGACACCCAAGAAAATTCGGCTATGGTTGGTTGTGGGAGAAAATGGTTATTTTGCATGTTTTGTGTTGAAAGGACTAGATTGAATAAAAGGAAAACTAGTAGGGGTAAAACCATAATTTTCCAAAAAGGATTAAATTGTGTTGAATGACTAAATTATTTAACTTAATGTGAGAATTGAATGATTTATGAATGTAGACTACGATCGTGCTACAGACCACGAAAAAGGGAAATTGATGGATTAATCCCTGAAGTCTTTCCTAAACTGCAATCCAATTCGGTAAGTTCGTAGTGTAAATCTTGCTTAATATTCCTTGTGTATATGTTGTCAATGTACAACAAATTGGAAGAGGAAGAGGAGCATCGGATACTGGTAACGGAAAGTTATGAACAGGAAGAGGAGTTGTAAATAACTCAAAGAGCAATGGAATTACATTGGCTCGATGAAGTCATTATTGCTTATTACCATGTTGGTATTTCTTAACTATTGAACTTACTAAGTTATAAAGCTTACCACAGTTATTATTGATATTTTGTAGATCGTTTTGCTAACTAAAGATCGGATCATCGTCATTTCTTGAAGTCATACTATCGCGGAGTTTGTCGGTAGATTTTGCATCACTTGGTCTTATGGCATGTACTAGGATGATATTAACTTTGATGCTGAACTAAAGATGTTGAAATCTTGCCATTTTTTATTTTGTAAATGCATGAAGTACAACTTAGATGTTTAAGCTTATGATGCTTGTAAAGACTTGGAAGTTATGTATGTAGTGTGATGACTTAATGCATAACTTGTGTTTGATATGTTAAACTTGTGTCTTGGCATAATTCTTAAGATTTTGCATACTTGTTTCGATAGAACTTATACAGGTATTGGTAGAAGTACAGGATAGGAGAGAGGTTATTCTCTGACTCGAGTTGTATCAGTAGTTGAATTGCAAGTATCGGTAGTTGCATGATTTGTATCGGTAGAAATCATACTTGTATCAGTAGAACTAGCATCGGTATTGGTAAAAATCTGCACAGTTTCTAAATTGTTCACTGACTTGACTACTACCGATACTTCACCATCAGGTACCAATAAAAGTCTTCTAAAATGTTGGAAATGCCATTTTTACTCTGGATGAAATTGTGTTATGATTAAATATTGATCTAAAATATGAGAGTTGAATTTCATATTGAATAAAGATTAAAATAATTGGATATTTTAAAAGATGAACAGTGTTAAATAAATAGAAACATCGGAATCCTAACCGACGACGGTGTTTGGGATTTGGGTGTTATATTTAGTGGTATCAGAGCTTTCGATTTAGCCATTTCTTGGACAATTATGGTTGTATTAAATGATTTTGTAGTACATGCCATATGAACCTGTGATAGTGTGATACAGATGAATTCGATCTAATCATAGTTTTTACAGATAAAAGTAAAAATGCTTGAATATGAAAGAGAGGAGACTAACGAAGTAAATAGCAATGACCCGACAAATGATTCCGGGGCTAATCATAAGGTCCCTATTATACCAATGACAAAAAGCAAAGCAAAAAACATGTTTTTCGGGTTAATGGGATAGTGGTTCTTGGAATTTATGTAAAATGACCGAATGACGCCATCTCCTCTACCCCTAGTTACACAGTCTGTTGCCCGACCTATAGCACCTACTGTAATGCCTCCACCTCCCATGGTAATTGAACAGAGGCGTCGTATTCTAACAGATAAGGTAAGGATGTACTAGGCAGAAGAATTTCATGGAAATGTTGAGGATGATCTGTCTAGGGTCGAGTATTGGTTACAAAACACTCTGAGAGTGCTTAATTAAATGGCTTGTCCACCCGAAGATTTTTTAAGGTATGTTATTTCATTACTAAAAGACGAAGCTTATAATTGGTGGGCGATGAATGTGGCAATGATACCGAAAAATAAGGTCACTTAGGAATTCTTCCAAACAGAGTTCAAGAATAAATATGTCAGCAAGAGATATCTGGATAAGAAGAAGAAATAATTCTTGGAGTTGAGACAGGGAAACAAGATGGTGGCAAAATATGAACGGGAATTTGTATTTCTTAGTAAGTATGCTCGGGAGATCATACCTACGGATGAGGCTATGTGTGTTTGATTTAAAGATGGTTTAAGCGACGAGATAAAGATGATGGTGGGTGATTCAGAAATTTGACCAATTGTCGTACTGACAGATCGAGCACAGAAAATGGAGGAAGTATACAATAAAAAGAAACAGAGGGAAAAGAGACTTCAGGATTTCGGGAAGAAAAATTCCACCCGAACCTTCTTAATGGCACCATCGAAGAAATTTAGAGATAGTGAAGTCCGCGGAGCAATATCTTTTGGTTTTCTGAGCAGAAGCCGATCAGGACCACCAAAATCTAGATTTCAAAATCGATCGATTAACAGTGTGGCTAGTGTTTGCAATGTGCCAACATAAGTGTGCGAGCATTACAAAAGAATCCATTCAGGAAAATGTCGGTTAGTTAAAAGAGACTGCTTCAGATGTAGAAATACCGACCACTTCATGCAAAATTATCCGATGAACTTAGAAGCAAAGGAAGATCGGAGTGTTAACCCTCCGGTTATACCGCAGAAAGGTAGGCGCCCGGGGTAGAGTAGCGGTGCAGGAGGAAATCAAAATGAACATAGAGACAGTGGGAACAGGTCAGAAGCTCGAGCACCTGCACGAACTTATGCCATCCGAGCTAGAGAATAGGCTACCGCTGATGTGGTGACTGATATATTCTATCTTTTTAATGATATTATATGTGCTTTGATTGACCCAAGGTCAACTCATTCATATATTTGCACTGCTTTAGCCACTGATAAGAAATTGGTCTTTGAATCGACTGAATTTGATATACAAGTTACAAACCCTTTGGGTCATAGTGTCATTGTTAACTTGATATGTCGTAAATGTCCACTGAAAGTTCAGGGCTGTGAATTTTTTGCTGATCTAATGCTATTTCCCTTCATCGAGTTTGATGTGATCTTAGGTATGGATTAGTTAACTGAGCATGATACAATAGTAAATTGCAAGCAAAGACAGATCAGTTTGAAATGTTCGACATGTGAGGTAATCACAGTGGAGTCCAGTAGATTGAACAGTGAAACCAGATTGATTTCAGCTATTTCAGCTTAGAAGATGGTTCATAGAGGTTATAAAGCATTCCTAGCATACATACTTGATGTTCGGGGCTCGAGAATAGAATTGGATCAGGTACCAGTTGTTCAAGAGTATACAGATGTGTTTTTGGAAGAACTACCGGGTTTGTCGCCAGTTAGAAAGGTAGAGTTCGGTATTGATTTATTACCTGGTACCGCTCTGATCTTTATTGCATCGTATAGAATGGCACCGACTGAATTGAAGGAGTTGAAAGCACAGCTGCAAGAATTGTTAGACAGAGGATTCATACGACCCAGTGTATCATCGTGGGGTGTGCTCGTATTATTCGTTGAAAAGAAAGATGGATCGATGTGGATGTGTATAGACTACGGGCAGCGACGATCAAGAACAAGTATCCGTTGCCTTGGATCGATGAATTATTTGACCAGTTAAAGGGTACAACCGTGTTCTTCAAAATAGACCTTCGGTCAGGTTATTATTACATGCGAGTGAAAGATTGTGATATAATGAAAATGACATTTAGAACTCAGTACGAACATTATGAGTTTTTAGTTATGCTGTTTGGGTTAACTACTGCCCCCGCAGCATTTATGGACTTGATGAAAAGAATATTTTAGCCCTAGTTAGACATGTTTATGGTTGTATTTATTGATGACATATTAATTTACTCCAAGATAGAATCAGAGAATACTCAACATTTGAGAGAGGTGTTACAGATTTTACGAGAAAAACAATTGTACGCAAAATTTAGCAAATGTAAATTATGGCTTCGAGAAGTTGGATTCTTGGGTCACGTAATATCTTTGGAAGGAATACATGTTAATCCAAGCAAAGTTTCAGCTATTCTCAATTGGAAGGTACCGAAGAATGTCTTCGAGGTACACAGTTTCCTAGGATTGGCAGGATATTATCGTCGGTTTGTGAAAGAGTTTTCTATCATAACCTTGCTGATGACGAGGTTGCTATAGAAAAATATTCAGTTCGTGTGGTCTAAAAAGTGTCAGCAAAGTTTCGACCAGCTGAAAAAGTTGTTAACTGAAGCTCCGGTCTTGACGCAACTAGAGAAGGTAAAAGAGTTCGTTGTTTACAGTGATGCATCTTTAAGTGGATTGGGGTGTGTTTTGATGCAAGATGGGAAAGTGGTAGCTTATGCTTCCCGACAGTTAAAACCGAATGAAAAAAATTATTCGACTTATGATCTGAGTTAGCTGACGTAGTTTTTGCATTGAAGATTTGGTGACACTACCTTTATGGGGAGAGATGCCATATATTTACGGATCACAAGAGTTTGAGATATTTGATAACCTAAAAGGAGTTGAGTCTGTGACAGTGTTGATGGTTAGAGCTGTTAAAAGACTATGACCTTGTGATCGATTATCATCTGGGTAAGGCCAATGTTGTAGCTGATGCCCTGAGTTGGAAATCGATGTTTGCTTTGAGAGGAATGAATTCCTATCTGTCATTGGAAGGCGATGGCTCTATCACCGTGGAGTTTAGGACGAGGCCGTTATTTCTACAGCGGATTCAAGAATTACAGAGAAAGGATCCAAAGCTTATAGATAAAAGGAAGCAGATACAAGGTGATCAACTACAGGGTTTACAGTTGATACAGAGGGTATGTTGTATTACAGAGGCAGGGTATATATTCCGAATTCAGATTTGAGGCAAGACATTCTGATGAAGGCTCATAGCAGCACTTACTTTATACACCCAGGGAGTGTGAAAATGTATAATAACCTGAAGAAATAGTGTTGGTGGTTAGGTATGAAACAAGAGATTTCAGAGTTTGTGACTAGATGTCTTATATGTCAGCAAGTGAAAGCCGAACACCAGGTGCCATCTGGGTTATTACAACCGATTTCCATTTCGGAGTGGAAATGGGAACGAGTCATAATGAATTTTGTTACAGGACTTTCGATAACACCAAGAAAGAAAGATTCAATCAAGGTAATTGTAGACAGATTGACGAAGTTCGCTCATTTCATCCCCACTCAGGTAGATTATCGAGTTGAGAGATTGATTGAGCTATATGTGTCTGAGATAGTTCAACTACGTAGGGTACCAGCCTCTATCATCTCCGATAGGGATCCACGCTATACCTCGAGATTTTGGGGTAAGCTACATGAAACTTTAGGGACCAGGTTGAATTTTAGTATTGCATATCAGCCACAAATGGATGGTCAGTCAGAGCGAGTGATACAGATTCTTGAGGATATGCTATAATGCTGTACACTTGAGTTTGAAGGAAGCTGGGAAAAGTATCTACCGTTGGTGAAGTTTGCATATAATAATAGCTACCAATCTAGTATTAAAATGGAACCATTCAAAAGATTATATGGTCGGAAGTGCAGGACACCTCTGTACTGGTCAGAATTGAGCGAGTCTAGGTTGATTAGAACCGATTTAGTTCATGAGACTGAGGACAAAGTGTAAGTAATTCGTGATTGTTTGAAAGCAGCGTCTGACCGACAGAAGTCGTATGCAGATCTTAAGAGAATATATATAGAATTTGTTGTAGGAGACCAAGTGTTCATAAGAGTTTCACCTTGGAAAAAGGTGTTACGGTTTGGTAGAAAGGGAAAGTTGAGTCCATGGTTCATCGGACGATATGAAGTTATCGAACGGGTTGGTCTTGTGGCATATAAGTTGACTTTACCACCATAATTAGAGAAGATTCATATTGTATTTCATGTTTCGATGCTGAGGATGTACAAATCAGATCCCTCACATGTGATTACACCCATGGAAGTTGAGATTCAGCCGGATTTGTCGTATTCAGAAGAACCGGTTAGAATACTAACTAGCGAAGTAAAAGAGCTGAGGAGGTGAAAGTATTGTGGAATCATCACTGGTTAGAGGAAGCCACTTAGGAGACAGAGGCTTCGATGAGATCACAGTACCCTAACTTATTTATTGGTAAGAAATATCGAGACGAAATTTCCCTAAGGGGGAGAGTTGTAACAGTTCGATTTTCAGTGGTACTGGAAAAAAAGGTTTCGGGACCACAATTCTTACGATTCGAGTCGTGAATTTAGTAATTATTGAATATTTATGATGACATTAGTGACACATTTAATTTTGGTTAGGAAATAATATCAAATAGATAGTCAATTAAGTAAAAAGGATTAAATTGAAAAAGGTGCAAAAATAGAATTATTTTAATTAGAAGGACCAAATAGGGAAATTAGCCAATAGAGGTTGAGATAGTGGAATATCATCGCATTTAGGTGTTAAAGAGATGATTAATTAAAGCTAAAAGTGATTAAGTAAGCTTAATTAAGAAAGTTACAAAAATTACAAAATTACCATTATTATACAAATGAATTAAAAGAAAGAAATTGAGAATTTCATCCCATTTTCTTTCTTCTTTCTTCTTCCCACGGCACAAAGCGGGAAAAACTTAGGGTTTTCAATTCAAATCTTTGAACTTTGATTTGGGTACGCAAACCTTGATCGTTTTTGGTAATTTTTATGTTTTTGAGTCCGTCTCAACTTAATCTAGCTTATGTAAGGACTAATTTGTGAATCTATCAAATGTTAGAAAACTTGCCATTGTTGAAATTTCTTGTTCTTGAAAGCTTTTGATGTATTTGAATGTTTGATACATGGGTTAAATCTCTTTGTAAAGTGATTTTTGATGAAATTAGGGTTTAAGGATTAAAATGTGAAAATGGTTAAATTACAAGTATTTTTGTGAAAATAAATGTGTGAATGGGTTGAATGGACAACTAAGAAAATTCTGCTATGGTTGGTTGTGGGAGAAAATGATTATTTTGCATGTTTTGTGTTGAAAGGACTAGATTGAATAAAAGGAAAACTAGTAGAAGTAAAATCGTAATTTCCCAAAAGGACCAAATTGTGTTGAATGAATAAATTATGTAACTTAATGTGAGAATTGAATGATTTGTGAATGTAAACTATGATTGTGCTACAGACCGTGGAAAAGGGAAATTGGCGGATTAGTCCTTGAAGTCTTTCCTAAACTTGAATCCAGTTCTGTAAGTTCTTAGTGTAAATCTTACTTAATATTCCTTGTGTATATGTTGTCAATGTACAGAAAATTGGAAGCATTCGGCATTGAAGATGATCGAAGAAATGAAACGCAAAAGATAGTAGGCTTTATGCCGTTGAAATAGTATCGACATGATGGCTGGGGTACCGCATGTGTTGCGAGTCCTCGATAGCTCATGTGAGCAGTATCGTGACTCAAAAAAGAGAAATGGATCCTATATGGATTATAGGTCCTATGATGGCTGGGACTTATACTTTATGCATACTCCCGATAGCTCGTGTGAGCAACATTGTTAGGAAACAGTTTAAAGTATAGATAAACACCGTACCGATGGCTGGGGTACTGCATAGGTTGTGAATCCTCGAAAGCTCATGTGAGCAGCATCGGGTACTGGTAACAGTAAGTTATGAATAGGAAAAGGAGTTGTAAATAACTCAAAGAGCAATGAAATTATGTTGGCTCGATGGAGTCATTGTTGCTTATTACCATGTTGGTATTTCTTAACTATCGAACTTACTAAGCTATAAAGCTTACCACAATTATTGATGTTGTTTTGTAGATCGTTTTGCTGACTGAAGATCGGATCATCGTCATTTCTTGAAGTCATACTATTACGGAGTTTGTTGGTAGATTTTACATCGCTTGGTCTTATGGCATTTACTAGGATGCCATTAACTTTGATGCTGAACTAAAGATGTTGAAATCTTGCCATTTTTTATTGTGTAAAAGTATGAAGTACAACTTAGATGTTTAAGCTTATGATGCTTGTAAAGACTTAGAAGTTATGTATGTAGTGTGATAACTTAATGCATAACTTGTGTTTGATATGTTAAACTTGTGTCTTAACATAATTCGTGAGATTTTGCATACTTGTTTCGGTAGAACTTATGCAGGTATCGATAGAAGTACAGGATAGGAGAGAGGTTGTTCTTTGACTCGGATTGTATCGGTAGTTGAATTACAAGTATCGGTATTTTTTATACCGATGTATCGGTAGTAGGTATGCTTATATCCGTAGAAGTTGCAGGGTGAGAATTTTTGCTCTCTGGAGTTTTTGGTAACGGTAGTTGCATGGTTTGTATTAGTAGAAATCACACTTGTACCGGTAGAATTAGCATAGGTACCGGTAGAAATCTGCATAGTTTTTAAATTATTCACCTACTTGACTATTATCGATACTTGACCATCAGGTACCGGTAAAAGTCCTCTAAAATGTTGGAAATGCCATTTTTACCCTGGATGAAATTGTGTTATGATTAAATATTGATCTAAAATATGAGAGGTGAATTTTGTATTGAATAAAGATTAAAATAATTGGATATTTTAAAAGAAAAAAGTGTTAAATGAATAGAAATACCGGAATCCTAACCAGCGACGGTGTTCGGGATTTGGGTGTTACACAACTAGGGTATCAACTAGTTGATTGAAGGAAATTCTCCAAAACCCAACAATTGAGGAAATCATACCGAAGCGACCTAATTTTCCTAAAGCCATTTATCGAATACTTACATCTCATCCATTTACTTGATTTTATTTATCTTCATGTTCTTCACAACAAATCTCTTATTTTATTCTCGTACTATAATCCCTCAATTGATTGGTAATTAATTCTATTCTTTGTAGGGATTTAATTCACTATTGCCTTACTTCTCCTTTGGGTACAATCCTTGGAATACTACCAAGTGTTCTGTTGTAACACACTATATTTACAACCCGACCTGTATTGCTTTAAAAGTTTCTAATGTTAATGCTTTTCGAGCAGTACTATTATTTTCAATTTTGCAGAAGAAGTAGGTTTGTATAGGGTGGATCCATCAAAACATGAGTCGATGTGTGGGAAGCCAAAAGGTGGGGATTTTCTTTCCACACTTAATCATAGTTTTGTGTAGTAGGGCGAGAGTGCCCATGACATCCACTAAGCATACATTGAAGCTGTCAAGAAATGTCATTGGTGAAACACTCTTCCAACAATATGTAGAGCTTCATGCTAAACTACTAGAAGAGGGGAAAAGGAAATCACGAGACTTGGCGACTACACCAACTTCCACACAAAGGTTTGCACCAGCCCAACAAGAAGTTGGTGAAGGAAATCATCCAAAGCTCGATTGGGTGGTACAATGGATGCAAGAATTGAGACCGGTGTTTCAAGGGTTTGCTGAGGAGGAAGAGATGGATGAGGATGAATGAGTGATTTGAACTTTTTTTATTTTAAAACTTGTAATTTTGAATGATTTTTGGTTTTTGAGACTTATATAATTCGTAGTAGTAGGAGTAGGAGTAGGATTTATTTTTGCATATATATGCTTTAATTTTCATGTAGGAACCTCACACTATGGAGACACAAAAATTTCAAGCATTCATGACAAAAGGGAGAAGGACAATCACCATAAGAAGAAGTGAACTTCCATGATCAATCGGGTAACTTCTTTCCTTACTATTTGAGTGGCTACACATTGAGGACAATGTATTTTCTAAAGTGAAGGGGGTAACATAGGATTTTTTTGCACATAGTTTTAGTTTTAAGTTTTTAGTTTGCTTGAGCTTGTAGAAATACATGTGATTGGTTAGGAGCATGTATAGTAGGTTGATTGTATTTATTGATAAATTTGGCATGATGATGAGAAAATTTTAAATATTTGAGCATGAAACTACTAAGTTCTATTGGTTACATTAAGCATAGATAGAAAAGTGGCATTGATACCAAATGATGTGAATGATATGAGGAAACCAGCATGGCAATATAAATGATAGATAGTAATTTTGAGAATTATATGACTAACTTGATATTTATGCATATTGAGGTGTTTAGGGATGACCTAAGGCATTGTTTGGCTGCAGCTAAAGCTAAAAAGCCAAACCCTATTATGGATTTCCAATTAGTACCCATCTTTGAGCCTTATAACCCTTCTTGATGAACCACACTACAAGCCTCGAAAGCCTAAAAATGATGATTTGTGTGCTCTTTTCTTTGGTCCTATATTACTTGATAATAAACGTATGATCATATGTATTGAGGGTAAGTAGACACATTATAGTGGTGGTTATAAAACAAAGAGAGAAATAGGAAAATCAAAATAATATATGAACTTTAGTTTAGCCAAAAAGGGGGAAATAATGAAAAACTAAAAAGAAAAAGTAAAATGAGTAGAAACAAAAGAATCATGAGTAAGAAAGCATATGACAAGTGAAAAAATCACAAAGTCACCAAAAAGGAAGAAAAAGAGAGTCTTACTCGGAAAACAAAAGAATACTCATAGGCTACCTAAAGGGAAGGAGAGAAAAGGAAGGTGAGAGAGGGAGAAATAAGGGGGTGAGATGGAATGGGACATTAAGGGGAAGAATAGGGAACAATACAATGTGCCAAACTATTTTCGTGTTTGTAACCTTATGTGCTTAAACTGTTCTTTGAAATTCATGCCTTTCCTAAAACTCAACTTGTTACAAGTTGAAAAGCCCTATGTGACTTAAATAACTCTATGCAAGAATAGATATGGAAATTATATGATCTCATTATAACTATTTTTATTGTGCTAGGATAATCAAAATACTTATATTAGGCATTGATGAGGTTATATTAATGAGACTTTGATATTTATGTTTCCTATAACATACTGAACTTGTACTCTTTCCAACAAAAAATGGTAAAATTTCTCACTCATCATGTTAGAATTATTGAGAAATACATAATGCCTAAAGTAGATGTTGCGAACCTAATCTTTGTATAATACAAATTCAAGCTCATTTTGTTTTTGTTTCTTATTTCATTGCTTTATGATTATTTTTCTTGAATTGTTTACTTAAAGACAAACAAAGACTTAAGTGTGGGGGAGTTTGATCTGCCGATTTTATACCCAGCGATTAAACTAGTTTTCACACTTGAAGAGCTTGAAATTAAATTTTTTATTTATGTTTTCACAGGATTTAACTTAGATTTACCTTTTGAATAAATTGTGTAAACCAAGCGTTAAAAGGTTATTTTATTGTCTTTAAGGCCAATTGAGGCCTAAAGGTTAGCTAAAATATTTCGTGAGTGTGCAGGAGACCATGAGAAGTTGAACAAATATCTCATGACATAGGATGTTCTACATCGCAACAAAGGGACCAGACTTGAAGATTTAGGGAATTGACTTCTTTGTCTCGACATACATATGCTATGTCGCTACAATGCCTACACGATGACACTAAAGAGGGGATTGATTGCTTCGTCGCAATACAGGTCCAAATGTGTCTTGACATCGACCTCTAGATGCGATTTTTGCATCGAGTGAAGGGCGTTTCGATCTTTACAATGCCACTTAAAAATGAAGGATGAAAATTGACCTAGGTTTTATGAAGACGATCGACCAAGGCTATAAATAGGGCCTTAAGCATTAGGTTTAAAAATACCTTGTTTTAGTTTTAAATTTTACTTTGTTATTTTCGTTTAGAAATGAGATTGTACATTTTGCATAAATGTTCGAGGAAATTTTCTCGACAGATTATCAATACAATTGAAGTTACTTTTTCATTCTATTTATTCAATTATATGTTTTTATATATTATTATTTTGATGACGATCAAGAAAACCATGAGGAACTAATTCCATTTTGGGGAATTAGGGAATAGAAGTATGAATTTTAATTGTTCTATAAACAGAGATTTTGCAATCGGATCAGCTGTTTGGGAAAGGAAGAACATTAAACAAACACTATGCCTGACAACCCTAGAACGACATTTAGGTGGGAATGAACCCAAAATTGGTATTGCTTATCCGTGAAGACCTTTTCCCCAAACTGATTTAGACTGTGACATCTAGTGATAAGTAGTCTTTATAGACTTGTTATGTTAACGGAAGATCAAGAGATCCAACAAGGGTAACAACTTAGTTTATTGAAGGAAAATCCGCAAAACCCAACAATTGAGGAAATCATACCGAAGTGACCTAATCTCCCCAAAACCGTTTATAAAAAACTTACATCTCATCCTTTTACTTTATTTTATTTATCTTTATGTTCTTCACAACAAATCGCTTATTTTATTATCATACTATAATCCTTGAATCGATTACTAATTAATTTTATTCTTTGTAGGGATTTAATTCACTATCACCTTGCGCCTCCTTTGGGTACGATCCTCGAAATACTACAAAGTGTTCCGTTGTAACACACTATATTTATAACCTGACTCGTATACTTGCGAAAGTCGAAAACCTATATCGAACGAGAGTACATTCGGAGGCGGTCACAAGGGTGTATGATAGCCCTCAGAGAATAGCAAGGAATGAACTTTGGGCTGGAAATTCTCCATTGCTCAAAGCATGCAAGAATCGTGGCTAATTGCAGGGGATTTCAATGCGATTTTAAGTGCAGAGGAAAAGAAAGGGGTTTAGAAGAAACACTAGTAGCTGTCCTTTATTCCAACAGGTTTTCCAAGTTTGTAATATGAAAGATCTTAGGTTCAAGAGGCCTAATTTTGCTTGGAATCGGGGTTTTATATATGAGAGGCTTGACCGTGTGTTGCATAATTATCAATGGGAAGTGTTGTTTCCAAATACAATGGTTTTTCACCTCTAAAAAATTAAATCAGATAATCTACCTATTTCTATTTGTCTTGGGAAAGAACAAGTGAGAATTCAACGATCGTTTCGCTTTTTAAGTGGTTATCTTATGCATGATAATTTTGGTTCATTGGTGAATGAGAATTGGGACAATGTTAGATCTTTGGAGGATTCAATTAAAAGGTTTATGGCAGCAGTGAAGGTATGGAACAAGAACATTTATGGCTATATCTTGGAAAGGAAAAGAGCTATCTTCAATCGATTAGGGGGAATTCAAAAAGCATTAGAGAAGCATTGATCTGCAAGATTATTGCAACTTGACAAGGAATTGTGCACTGAACTTGAACATGTTCTTGATAATGAAGAGATGTTATGGAGACAAATCTCGGAGTGACTGGTTATCTTTAGGGGATTGTAACACAAAATATTTCCATTGTTGGGTTAATGTAAGAAGAAGAATTAACCATATTAAAGCTCTAAAGTTATCAGATAGGTCCTGATGTTTTGAGGAGGATATGCTTAAACTTGAAGATGTTTCTTTCTACAATACGCTTTATACTGTGGATTCACCATATGTGGGATGGTTCCTAATTAAGAATAGGTTTCCCAGTATAGAGCCTGGTATGATAGAAGCACTTGGGTGAAACCTGTCAAGTTAAGAGGTGCATGATGAACTATTTAAAATGGAACCTTTGAAAGCTTTGGGGATTGAAGGTTTTCATGCATGGTTCTACTAGAGCCAGTGGGATGTGGTAGGCGAATCACCGGTTGCTATGGTCAAGAAGGTGTTTGAGGGAGGAAGAATCAAACCTTTATTCAACAAAATGATTTTGGTGCTAATTCCTAAGGTGGTTTCACCAGAGACAATTACTCAATTCTGGCCCATAAATCATTGCACAGTGCCATATAAGGTACTTAAGAAGGTTATTATTAATTGTCTCAAACCTATTATGCCTTTGATTATTGCTTAAAATCAAACAAGCTTTGTTGATGGTTGAAACATAATGGATAATGTAGTAATTACGCAAGAAGTAATCCAGCGAATGCGAAGCCGAAAAGGTAAGGAGGGTTGGATGACACTCAAAATTGATATGGAGAAGGCCTACGATTGTTTGCGATGGTAATTTATCCAAGACACACTAGGGGATGCTAGGTTGCCCGCAAATATGGTTTGTATCATTATGCATTGTGTCTCAACATCTCCACTATTGAGTTTAAGCCCTCAAGAGGTGTCAGGCAAGGTGATCCCATGTTTCCGTATTTATTTGTATTAGATACGGAAAAGCTTGGCCAAGCAATCAATCTGGCTGTCTCAAATTGAAAGTGGAAGCCAATTCGGTTAGGTAGAGGAGGTCCCAGTCTTTCACATCTTTTCTTCACAGATGATCTTGTACTATTTGGAGAAGCGAGTGAGGAAAATACTGAAATCATTAAATCAATTCTCCATGATTTTTGTATTTATTCAGGCCATAAAATGAATGCTTGAAAATAAAAGAAATTATTTAGCTAACACGAAAGACTCAGCTAGAGGAGTAATCAACACTGTTTTGGATTTTCAGGAGCTGGATGACTTGGGTATTTATTTGGGTATTCCTTTGTTTCATAAGAGAGTAACCAGGAGTACATTCCACTTGGTAATTGATAAAGTGCAAACAAGGTTGAATGGTTTTGATGCCAAGCTTCTGTCATTAGCAAGGAGAGTGACACTAACTAAATCAGTGTTGTTGGCAATTCCTGAGTATTTTATGCAATCGAAAATGATCCTTATTAGTGTTTGTGAAAAAATCAAACAAGTTGTAAGGAATTTTATGTAGGGTTCAACGAATAGTGTAAGGAAAATGGGCTAGTTAAATGGGATACGTGTTGCTAGCCGATGAAGGTTGGGGGCCTTGGCTTAAGGAAGCTTGTGCCTCAAAATATTTATTTTCTAATGAAACTTGCATTTTAGCTTGTAACCAATTTGAATGCTCTCTGGGTTCATGTTCTACGGAGCAAGTATAGAATGATTGATATTTGTCCTCATTCTTTGGCTAGAATAAGATATTCTTATGTATGACGTTCACTTTCTAATGTATTGAAGAAATTTAGGGAAAACATTTATTTGAGTATAGGTAATAGGAGGTCTATTAGGTTATTACATGATGTTTGGATCCCGAAGTTTGGAGGACTAAGAAATCATGTATTAGCTAGTTTAAATATCCTTGTGTAATTAATGGTAGCTGATGCGGTTGACTTGGATTGTAGATGGCGCTGGGCTGAGTTAAGATCATGCTTCAGTAGGGAAGTCCTGGACTACATTGTAGCTTGTCATCTACTAAAGGAGGAGCTTGGTTGTGATATTTGTCTATGGAAACCAAGCGAATCTAGTAAGTTCACAATTAAAGCAGCGTATAAAAGTTGCTTATATTGATACCCCTTCAGATGAGATTGATTGGAAGCAGATTTGGGAGGGTGTTTTACCTCTAAGGATCAAACATTTTTTATGGCTGGCTATGCATCAACTACTTCTTACGAATGTTGAAAGGGCTAAGAGGAACCTTACTAATGGCTCATGCTGTATCATCTGTGGCGATAGTCAAGAGACAAGATTACATGTTTTACGCGATTGCTCGTTTGCTTCGAAAGTATGATGCAAGTTTATTTCTTATACAAGTTACTCTCGTTTTTTCAGCTAGAGTTTGTGGAATGGATATCGACGAATTTGAGAGGGGAATTTGAATTTAGATCGGGTGTTATAGAGGCTAGAACAATGTTTGCTATGTTGTGATGACTGGTGTGAAAGAATAGAAATAAATTGGTATCCAAAATTTGGAGTATAACGCTGAGGTAATTATTTGGAATTTGGAATGCTATGCTGCCAATATTTATGATGCAGCAAAAAGGAGGGGTTCTTTGAGAGATGGTCGAGCGGTGGAAATCAGATGGAAACCACCTACTGGTTGTTGGATTAAAATTAACACTGATGGAGTGTTCAGCAACAATGGGAATCGGGTAGCAATTGGGGGTGTGTTAAGAGATTCCTGAGGTGATTGGATAGAAGGATATCGAAGGTTCATTAGGAGGGGGTTTATTGTTAATGCTGAATTATGGGCAATCCTGCATGGTCTTGAAATAACACGACTCAAGAAGTACACAAATGTTATTATTGAGAGTGATTGTTTGCTCGCTTTAAACTTGATCAGGGATAGATTGGAAAATAATTCACCAATGACTCTCATAAGATCGATTCATAAAATTAGTCAGCATATTTGGGAAGTTAAGTTCTAGCATGTCTCATGGGATGGTAATAAGGTGGTTGATTGGCTAGCTCGCTATTGTTAGTGTAGTAAGTTTGATCTTGATATTATTGATTTTCTAGATGTACATGTTAGGAGATTGTTATTAGAAGATAAATTTGGTTCTCCTAATGTAAGAATAAATTGATTAAAGGTATCAGGTTGCCTTCTTTTATTATAAAAAAATGCTTGAAATTCAATTATAACTTAAGGGCAAAATAGTAAATAATCAAATAAGTGATAAAAAATTAAAAAGAGGAAATGTCATCTTCTTCATTAAGTTTAGAACAAAAAAAACCTAGAGAAAGAGGAAGCATATTTGGCCAACTTTGGTTTTGTGATTAGGTAAGCAAACTTTGCTCGTTTTTAGTAATTTTTATGTTTTTAAGCTTGTATTAGTTTAATCTAGCTAACTCGGGGACTAATTTGTAAAATTGTCAAATGTTGTGGATTATGCCATTGATGAGTTTGAGTTGTTTTTGAAATTTTGTGTTATATTATTAAGCTTGTTTGTGAAATAGGACTATTTTGTAAAGTAGCTTTTGATGATTTTAACGTTTAAGGACTAAGATGTAAAAATAGTAAAATTGCTTATACTTGATTAAATTAACAGAAAATATGGGTTGTAATGAACTCCTACATGGTTCGGCTAAGCCGGGTTTGGGTGAAATGGTTTAATTGCATATTTTAGACTTAGGGACTAAATTGCATAAAAGTAAAATATTAAGGGTAATTTTATAAAAATGTATAAAAAGACTTAATTTCATAAATTGAGTTGATCTTGCTAATGGAATTATTTAACTGAACGAAATTTTTGCTTTAAATCAAGAACGAGTGAAAAAACGATGAAAAGTGAAAATTATTGAATAGTCCTTGTACTTTTGTCGTTGTTACAATTTAATCTGGTTTGTTTGTTCGATTTAATTTCAATACAATTTAAATGCTTGATATATATAAACTTTGTTATTGAATGTTGGTTAATGAATTAATTCTTATACATGGAAATAGAATTAATGAGCTATTATCGCGTTGATCATTGATGAAATGTCTTGAGCCGGATGGATGTAGGATAGAGTATGATTGGCATGCCAAAAGGTTATTTTTGTATATCCTTAGTCCACTGAATATACCGAGGTCCTGTATTGTTGCGGACTATCGTGTCATATTATAGTGTTTTCTATTGTGTTACGGGGGCGGATGTTAGCCTATGGGCTAGGCAGTTAATGTTGAGGCGTGTTATTGATTGGATCGACTCGTATGAGCATCTGGTGTGTTCTGGATGGTTAACCATTTACTCATATCCGTATATCGTTCATTGGGCATTGTTATTCATAATTGAATGTTATTAGAATGTGGAAAACTGATTTGTATGATTGTTTGAGCATTACAGACCTGTTCTGAGCTTTGATTGACAAGAATTTCGTTAATAACCTTGTTGACAGGAACTCTATTCATTAAACTTGTTATTTGAATTATTATGTTTAATTCAGTAAGCTTTATCATTTAATGGACGAACTTACTAAGCTTTATGTAAGCTTACTTGTGTCCTTATCTTTTATTTGTAGATTACGTTTTGTGGAAATTGGGAGATCAAATCAACTAGAAGAATCACACTATCCGAGGATCCTTTTGGTAGATTTTGTATACAACTTGGCTTATATGGCATGAAATAAGAGGTTTAAAGTTGTATGTAGTGATGCATAGCTTGTGTTGTATAACTTGATTTGCTTATGCTTTTGGTTGTGTTTTATAGCTTTTTGATGCATGCATGTATTGTATCAACCTAGGCACAAGTGATATGGTTGTGTGAGCCGAATGGTAAGTCTTGGAACATAATATATGCGAGTTGAGACTAAGTGTTCAAGATTTGAAAGTTTAACTAAGGTAAAGGAATGTTAAGTGATTATGTTGTGGTGTCATTTGATGACTCATTGGTTAAGTATTTGGTTGTTTGATTTGGCATATTTTGGTTGTCCTTGAATATTTTTTGAGGTCCTGTGATCATGTGCTATAAGTTGAGATAGGTATCTTTTAACATCCCAATTTTCAACGGTGTCGAAAATAGTGATTTTGAGGCCACAAATATGACGAGTGAGTCCGTAAATATTATTACTTAATATTTATGATTCAAATATAATATTATAATAAATTTTGAATCGAAAATTTATGATATTTGAGTGAGTAATTAGTAAAGTAGTAATAAAATATTTAATAGAAAATTTGATGGTATAATTATTAACTATGAAAAA